>PVJA010000076.1:65640-156707 GCA_004027025.1 Myocastor coypus | reverse complement strand
CCAAAAGATCTAAAAAGAAAGAAAAGGGTTGGCAGTATAGCTCAGCAGATTAAGTGCTTGCTTAGGGAGGTGCAGGGGCCAGGCCCTTTGGTTCCTGGCCCTGCCTGTCATGCTGCCCCACTCGAGCACACTGAGCCAGAGATGGAGTCTGGGCATGGTGGCACACGCCTGTAATTCCAGCACTTGGGAGGTACAAGCAGGAGGATCACTGTGAATCAATAGTAAGATCCTGTACAAAAAAATAAATAAATAAATAAAAGTAAAAGACAATAAAAAAGAAAGAAAAAAGTCAAAGAAATAATGGCTGAAAATGCTTTGCACTTAGTCAAAAAAGTCTGCATATCTAGAAACTCGCCTAACTCCACATAGGATAAACACAAAGCACACAGACTTTTATACAGATAATTTTAGCATAGTAAAAATGTATAAGTTGAAGCCACAGGAGCAAATCTGGAAAGCAGCAAGAGCAGAGGACTCATCCTTCTCAAGAACACACCAACAAAATTAACAGCAGAGGCTTCTTTGCAAAAATAACAAGGCCAGACAGCACTGCTGGCACAAAGGAAAAAAGAAAACTGTCCACTGAGACTTCCACACACAGCAGTTATCTTGAAAAATGTAGCCCAAATACATTCCTAGACAAGGATAGAGTGAGAGAATTTGTTGCGAACACACCTGGCCTCCCAAGAAGTATTAAAAGAAATTTCTCAGACATCTGTATCAATCCACACAAGTAACACTGATAAAGGTAACTACTTTCCTCATAAATGCTTTAAGAAACAATTTATAAAACTATATTATATCATATATATATATTATATATATATGATATATATATAAAATCACTAACAATTAAATGTAGTATATTTTGATAGCAAAAGTAGGTGGGTAGGGGATGTGTCTTGAGATAGCTCAGCCGTCTAAGAGCCTCTCAGCAAGTGCAAAGACCCAAAAGCAGGCATGGAGGCACATGCCAATAATCCCAGCACTGGGGAGGCTGAGACAGGAGGATCGCTACATGCCTGAACTGGATAGTGAGACTCTGTAACAAGGAAGGAAGGAAGGAAGGAAGGAAGGAAGGAAGGAAGGAAGGAAAGAAAGAGGGAGGGAGGGAGGGAGGGAGGGAAGGAGGGGGAGGAGGATGGGGAGGAGAGAAGGGGAGGGGAGGGAGGCTGTACTGGGTTAAGACAGTAACTCTAAATGATTCAAGTCTAAAGAAAAAAAGACAGAAAAACCAGAAATAATATGAAGGTCAATATAACAGACACTATAAACATCTTTAAAGTTACAAAACTGCTAGGAGCATAGCTCAGTGGTATAATATTGTATAATATTGGGCCTGATCTCTAGCACCCACTTTTGTAGAAAGCTGCAGAGTTGCATAAAAAGCTGGATTGGAGAGAAAATATGACCAAGAGTGCTGGCTTAGGGCCTGAGGTTCAATTATCATTGGGGGTCAAGAGGCTGGGGAAAAAAGACTGTGATGAACAGATATATATGAAATCATATTCCTATGTCACTGGATTACATCAGTAGAAATCTAAGACTGAGCTTAATATTAATATTAATAATCTGTGACACTGAACACACACACACTAATCAGAAAAACCTAGAAACCATTAAGAAAATAACAAAAAGTGTACCGTAGCATGAATAAAATGGTACATTACAAAATACTCTTTTGAAGCAAGAAACAAGATAGCAATAAAATAGAAAAGTAAGTAATGAAACAGGAAAAACTGAATAGCAGAAATAACCTTAATTTATCAATAAAATGAATGTAAGTAGATTAACCCAGTAAAGGCAAATACTTACAGACCTGATAAAGATACAAAATAAATTAAATATGAGACACTAATACAGAGGACACTTTAAATTTACAGATGCAAAAAAGACTGAAAAAGATGGAGAATATGTCTATAGGCAATCTAAACAAACAGAAGGCTTGGGCCAGCGAGATAGCCCAGCGGAATAAGCGTCTGCTTTAGCCAAGTGTAGGGACCAGGGTTTGACTGTTAGTCCAACATGCCACGCCCCTGGGGCGCCCTGAGCCTGCAATCCATTCCAGGCATGATGCTGCATGCCTGTAATTACAGTGCTGGAGAGGCTGAAAACAGGAGGATCAGTATAAGTCTGATCTTCGTAGTGAGACCCTGTACCAAATACATAAATAGGGGGAAAAAAGAAAGCTTAAGTGGCTACACTAATATAAGACAATATGTATTTTAATACAGTATGAAAATAAATGATGTAAACATTGCCAGAAACAAAGGGAGAAATAGACAATGTAAGGAGGACAATTAAGAAACAACTCCCAATTTACAATAAGGGATAAAACAACCAGAAGGAATTATTTAAGAAGAGAGTGAACAACAATGTTAACTAGAACTGAGAGACCTAATAGATCAGGGTATTAAGTGAATTTACATCAATCCAAATGACTGAAATACCAAATACTAGGTATATATTCTCAACAAAAATAGAAGGAAATTTAAGACAAAATTTGGAGGAATTCACAAATATGAAATTAACACACTTCTCAATAAGGGGTAAGAAGTCAAAAGAGAAATTAGAAAATACCTGAATGAAAATAACAATGCACAACACTAAAAAAACTAAAAAACTTTAGGGCTAAAATAAAAGAATCAGAAATAAAAGCAGACATTATGAACAACTTTACAGAAGTGAAAGGATTAAAAACAATATAAATCCCAGCACTTGGGAGGCTGAGGCAGGAGGATCAGTGCGAGTTCAAGACCAGCCTGGGCTGGGGTCTGGCAGGATGGCTTGGTGGTCTAAAGCGCCTGCTTGGGAAAGCTTAGGCAGCTTCAGGGACCACGGTTCGATCCCCGGCACCACATGCTGCACCAGCCCTGCCCTCAGGGAAGGCTGAGCCAACCATAAAAATAAATAAATAAACAAACAAAAGTTCTGAAACAAGAAAAAAAATAAATAAAATAAAAATATTATTTAAAAAATAAAGAAAAATAAAGACCAGCCTGGGCTTAGCAAGACCCTGTCTCAAAAAGACATAAATAAATAAATAAATAAATAAATATAATACAACTGTATAATAAATTAAGATAAGTGATGTGACACAAATTAATTCCTAGTAAGACTCAAATTTTCGAAAGTATGATAGGAAGTAATAGAAAAACTTGAGACTAGCATAACAGCGTATGCCTGAAATCCCCACTACGCAAGAGGTTGAGAAACTTAGACCATATCTCAAATATTTTTTAGCAAGCAGGGCTAGGAAATATACAGGGTAGGAAAACATTACTGAGTTCAATTCTGAGTACAAGTCAGTAAAATCAAGTAAAAAAGAAAGACAATTTAAATAAGCCATACCAAGTACAAAGACTGACTTACTAATCAAAAAGTGACACATAAAAAATAGCTCAGGCTTAGGTGGCCACACTGCCAGATTACACCAAATATTTCAAGGTTTCACATGAAGTCTTTATACTAGAAGACTACTTCTTATACTCATTCTATAATCTCTGACACCAAACCCAAAGATAATCTAAGAAAACTATAATCAATGTGAGTATGGGTGCAAAAATCCACAACATATTAATAAAATGAACCGGCAGTACATAAAGTAATACAAGCACTATCCAGATAACTCAGGAGATTAAAGTGCCTGCTTAGGCAGACTTAGGGACTGGGTTCATCCCTATCATGCCCTGCTAGCCCCAACCACGGGGTGTGCTGAGACAATGATCAAGACTCGGTGTGATGCTGCTGCCTATAATCCCAGTGCTTGGGAGGCTGAAAACAGAAGGATCATTATGAGTTTGATCGGTGTAATAAGACCCTGTAGATCCTGTACTAAATACATAAATAACATAACATAACATAACATAACATAACATAAAATAAAGCACCACAACAAAGTAGGATTCATCTCAGGAATCCAAAAGTGCAAGGTCCTGAGTTCAATCCCTGGTATTGAAAAAAAAAAATCTCAGGAATCCAAAATTGGTTTAATATCTGAAAATGGAAACTCTTATTTTGTTATTAGAAATAAGGACTGCAGGGCCACTGAGATAGCTCAGTGGACTGACAGCCTGCTTAGGCAAGCGTACCTGATCCCCAGCACTGTATGTAGCACTGGCCAACGCATGCCTACACTCCTGTCACTGGGGAGGGTGAAAACAGGAGGACCACTATGAGTCCAATATTTAGAGTGAGACCCTGTACCAAATACATTAAAAAAAGAAAGGACATCATTTTGAGGACAGAATTTATTTTTTGTTTTTGTATTTAGTGCAGAGTCTACAGGGTCTCACTACATGGATTGGACTTGTAGTTATCCTCCTATTTTGTAGCTTCTCAAGTGCTGGGATTGTAAGCGCACGCCGCCACACCTGGACTCTTATCGCTGTCTCAGCGTGTGCAGGGCTGGCATATGGCATGCTGGGATTGACTCCTGGTCCCTGAGTCGGCCTAAGCAGGCAGTTTTTAATCTGCTGAGCTCTCTGGCCAACCCTTTAAGGACAGAATTTAGGATTTTAAAAAATTAATTCCTCAGGACACAGTTTATTACCTCTTAAGGTAACTGTATTTATTAATTTTTATTTTTATTTTTATTTGAGACAGGGTCTTGCTATGCAGTTCAGACTGGCCTTCAGCTCACTTTGGTAGCCCAGGCTGGTCTCGAACTCACACTGATCCTCCTGCCTCAGCCTCCCAAGTGCTGGGATTACAGGCGTGCGCCACCAAGCCCAGCAGTAACTATTTAAAGATCTCTTTGAAACACCATTTCATTAAGAACATGTATGTAATTTGACTTTAAGGATAACAGCTTACCTTAACATTTGACTTCTTTGAGAAATTTACCACTACTCCCCAGCCAAAGTCATCTCCTTCATTCTTTACCTAAAAATAAGCAAGTGCACCCTAATGTATCAAGAAGGCTAGTGTAGTTTTCCATCCTGATATTGTAAGATACAATTTATTTCCTACTATTTTTCAAAGATAAATGCTAGATTCAAGTACCAAGATCTTAATTTTATAGGAAAAAAGAAAAGCCAATGATCACAGTTTCTTAGAATAGGATGCAACTGGCAAACAAAATGAGTGTAACTTATTGGAAGAATATTTTAAGTGTTCTGCATCTAAATACTTTATATAAGAACATCTAAATTAGACCTAGATAACATTTAATATCAAAAACATTTTATACAGTAATTCTAAAATTATTTCAATTTGTATTTCCCAAAATGAAAACCACTGATTTTCAAAAAGGCATTTACAAGGCCCACAAATTAGTGCCATATGAAAGAGACAAAATAATTATAAATCAATTATTGTAGCCGGAAGCATGTTACCAAATAGGTACTAGTTTTATCCAAAATATTTTAAAATATTGAAATAGTGAAATATTTTATGAACAGTAACATACCTTTACCAAACGACCTGGTTGTAGAAATGGTAAGCAGTATTTTGGTTTATGAATATATTCTTCAATTTCTTTACCCAACTTGGCAAGCTGCTGTCTAATCTTGTAATAGATGACTACGCTTTCTTCATTGGGAATTACTATTTTATTGTACTGTTGTTCTGAGTTCTTAACCTCTGAAAGTAAAACACATGTATAACACATTTAGATATAACATAAGGCATATCCATTACATTTTTTTCTACTACAAGTGCAAGTATAAGGACAAAGTCAGTTTGCATAGAACACACTGGAAGTTAAAAGGAAAAGATTCTTGAGAAATGACTTAAGACTTGGGGTCCAGTTACCCCCTCCCTTCTCCATTAAAGTTCCCTTTGGGTCTCAGCCTAGGCAGTTAGCCACTGGCTGTGCAATTTTACTCGTGGCCCTAACTTTGCCTCTAACGCTGACTTCTCTTCCTCATTCATGCCAGTATACCTCCAATTGATCCATTGGTTTTTTTAAACTTACTTATTTATTTAGTACCAAGGATTGAACTCAGGACTCTGTACTTGCCATACAGGCACTTATTCTACTGAGCTATCTCCCTGACCCTTCCAATCCATTATTAACAAACTATTTTTGTTGTGATAAAATACACACAACATAAAATTTACCATGAATGATATTTAGTACATTCACAATATATACAATCATAACCTTTATAAATTCAAGAACTTTCCCACCACTCCAACCTGAAACTATACCTATTAAGAAAAGACTTCAATTTCTACCTTTGCTTATCTTTCTCTGTGCTTTCTGCCCCTATGGATCTTTCTAGTCTAGTATCTCATATATACGGCAACAGACAAGCTCTGGGCTTGTATGTCTGGCTTGCGTTCATTAAGCATGTGCCCAAGGCTTATCTATGTTGAGCATTAACTAGTACTTCACCCCAAGTGTCTAGATAATACTCTACTATAGGGACATACTACATCTGTCAACAGATTTATCAGCTGATGGACATTTGGACTGGCTTCACTCTGTTTATGATGTGTGGCACTGCTATGAACATCTAACAAGTTTCTGACGGAATCTTTTTTTACAGTTTGGGGACTGAATTCAGGACCTTGCACTTGCCAGGCAGGTGCTTATGCAATCCACTGTATCCCCAGCCCTCAATTCTTTGGACATACACCCAGGCATGGAGTTGCTGGGTGATGTGATAGTTCTGCATCTAACTTGATGAACTGGCAAACTATTCTCCATAGTGACCACAACATTTTGCTGCCCTCCCCATTTCTTTCTTAGTTCTAGAGATCAAACCCAAAGTCTAGCGTTGCTACTTATCTTAAAAACATGAAATGATCGCAAATATTAAAGGAAGAGTAAATTGTTTCACACTGTCAAGTTTTTTATGTTAAAAAAAAGAAACTGACTTCTCTGTATCTTTAAGCATTTTTTATCCCCTTAAGGCAAAGTAGAGTTTAATTGTGGCTGTATTAAAAACAAGTAAATTGTTCCCTTTGTACTAGTGATAAAAAGGGAATCCCTATAGTTTGTCACTGAAGACATTTTCAAAGAATATTTAACAAATTTTAAAGTCAGAAACAATGAGCTAGTGAATGTAGTGTTTAACACAAAGTTAGGTATAAGGTAAATGTTTAACAAATGATATTCATTAAAAATAGCATAGTTGGGGCTGGCGAGACAGCTCAGCCATCTAAAGCACCTGCTTAAGGAAGCTTAGGCAACCACAGGGACCACAGTTTGATCACTCCCCGCACCATATGCTGTGCAAACCCAACCTCCAGGGCAGGCCGAGCCAGCCATAACATAAATAAATGAAGTTAAATAAATAAGCATAGCTATTGTAAAAACTGCATGTGTCTTTTTAGTTTGAAAATAAAAAGATCACATGTATAAGAATAAACTATAGAAGATTAATGGTTTTACAGTTGTTTTTGTGTGTGAATAATTTTAGCTTTCTTCATTTACTGCATTTTGTAATTCCACTTTTATGACTATGCATTGTATTTATAACATTAAACAAGCTATATCTTTAAAAAGTTCTAGTTGTTTTCTTTTTCTTTCTTTTGTATTTTAGGGCAGGGTCTTCAGGGTGTTCAGGGTCTCACTACTAGATTAGACTGCCTGTTTACAGCCTCCCAAGAGCTGGGATTACAGGTGCCCACCACCACACCCAGTGTCAAAAAGTTTTAGTTTTTAGTCATATCTATATGATCATCACTTACATTATGTGAATATACTTCTATAGAACATTTATTTGTACTTTAGAAAACATGATATTAAGAAATGGAAATTCTAGAGGGCTGGCCAAATATCTAAGTGGATTAAAGCACCTGCTTAGGCAGAGCAGGGGCTGAGGTTCAACTGGGCATGCTATGTAGGCCCTGCCCCCAGGACGAGCTGAGACAATAACTGAGACTTGGTATGGTGGCATGTGCCTATAAGCTCAGCTGTTTGGGAGACTGACACAGATCAACACAGTAAGACCCTTACAAAAAAAAAAGGAAATTCTAAAGGAGCCAAATTCAAACCCAAGTTAAGATGCCACACCCACTTTTAGAATGGTGAAAGATCAAGATCAAATGTACAGATATTCCTTACAAGTCAATTTTTAATCTACCAGGCTTTATTTCACTATTTAGGGATATACATCATCTTATGATAGATATACTTAAACAATAAACTACACTATGGTAGAACCAATTCAAAGTGGTTGGGCAGCCTTTTCCTACTTTCACTTGGAATTGTTCCAAGCTATAAAGATTAGACTACAGTTCTGCAGTCCTTTATTTAAGGATCAAGATTTGTCTCACTATCAAAACACTAGGCCAAACTAGCCAAAACTATAGTCACTTTATTTTATCTAGTAGAAAGGAGGATGCTAGGTTATTTTACACTTACTCTCTACTACTCCTGGAATTGCTCTGTAATGTTGAAACTGGTAGAAGGATTTTTCTAGCATATACTCAGGGTTAATTTCTTCAACACGCAGCAAGTTCAACACCATGTTGTAGGTCAAATGGAAAGCACTATTGAGAGGATCGGCTGAGCCCTAAGGGAGAAAAACACGCCAATTTTATATGCCTTTCAAATAAAAACTGTCATGAGTAATTTTTTTTTTTTTTTTTTTTTTTTTTTTGTGGGACCAGGGTTCAAACTCACGACCTTGCACTTGCCCAGCAGGCACTTGTGCCTCGGAGCTATCTCCCCAGCCCCTGTCATGAGTAATTTTAACTGGATAAAATGCTAATCATTTCATCTGCCAAGAATATGATACAATATTAAGAAATTCTATTCTTGCCTTGACCAAAACAAAGTGCTAACAGTTCTCTATGTTCCAAACATGTGCCATGATTGCTTTTTCCAGCCCTCCAGTAGGTAGCAGCAGCAGGAGGTAAATAACTACTTTCTGTGCATATTTTTAATTGTTAGTGTTAAGACAGAGATATACGCAAAGACTCTGTGAAAAAAATCCTGACTGTACAGGAAAAATTACCAGAATCAACCAAGGTCACATCAAATTAAAAAGCTTTTTTATAGCAAAAGAAATTACCAGCATATTCCCATAGAATGGGAAGTTTTTAATTTTTCAAAGAGTTGCTATCTAGAATATGTTTGTTTTGAAAAAACTGGACCTCGGGGGCCCGGCAGGATGGCTCAGTGGTCTAAAACGCCTGCTTAGGAAAGCTTGGGCAGCTGTAGGGACCGCAGTTCGATCCCTGGCACCACATGCTGCGCCAGCCCTGCCCTCAGGGCAGGCTGAGCCGGCCATAAAAATAAACAAACAAAAGTTCTAAAACAAGAAAAAAAAAAAAAATTGGACCTTAAATTAAAAGACTCAATTCAAAAAGGCATCTGAAGTAGACACTTCTCAGATGAAGAAGTAGAAACAGCAAGAAATGCAAATTGAAACAACACTGAGATACCGTCATATACCAGAAAGAATGGTTATCAGCAAGAAGTTAACCAGTAAGAAATGCTGGAAGGGCTGTGGGAAAAAAGGAACCCTTTGTCACTGTTGGTGGGAGTACAGACTGGTACAATCACTATGCAAATCAGTGTGGAGATCCCTTAAAAAACCAAACCTGGAGGTTCCATTTGACCTGCTATTTCCATTAGGGGACCTCCCAAAACAGTTAAAAGCATCATACCACAGTGACATGTGCATGCCCATGTCTACAGGAGCACAACTGATAAGAGTTAAATCTTGGATACAACACATGCTCATCAACAGATGAAAGGAGAAATGCAATGCTGCACTACTCTGCCATAACAGATGAAGTGGAATCATTTGTAAGTAGATGGGTGCACCCTGAGACCATAATTTGAAATGAAGTAAGACACACAGCTGAAATATCCCACTGTTTTGCTTGTTTGAGAAACCTAAAGAGTAAATAAGGAGCAAAATAAACAGATACTCAAAACTAGAAGAACATGTTCAAGTGGAAAGGAAAATGGGGGGAGAGAGGAGATTTTAGAAACAAACAAACAAAAAAAAAAAAATGGAAAGAAATAAATGAAAACAATGGTGGGGTGGAAAAAGGGGAAAGAGAGGGGAGGAGGATGAGAAAAAAAATTAGACAGGTACAATTTCACATGAGCGTGAGCACTAGGTAAAACAAATGGGTACTAATAAAAAATTTAAATTTTTTTAAACAAAGTGTCTTGTTTTTAACTGTTATTTCAGGTACACACAGAAGGATAATACCAGGTATGGTATAAAACTACTGTTCACTAAGAAAGAACTTAAGAGAAATACCAGCCTCAGAACTGAACACTCAATTCACCAATGAAAATAATATACCTATATTTTTTATCTATAAGTATGAACAAATCCTTTGTTCATACAGGACCCCAAATACATATTGATTTTTTATTGTAAAACCCCTTGTGTCCATTATTAGCCCTGAAAATCAAAACAACCCTGCCAATCCTCTTACAGTCTACCTGCAGATAATTTCCATCATAAAACTTACATTCATAATCAGTTCAAAATCATCTGAAATTTCCCTGAATTGGAATTACTAGAACTCATTTTCCAGCAGAAAATCTTACACTACTTTCACCATGTTGTATGGCTCCTTGGTCAGCCTAGTGACAGCACCTGCCCACGGGGTAGGGCTCTCATACTCTAAAGTGTGAGGTTGGAGGACTGCAAGTTTGAACCCTTTTTGGGAGACTTAGACTAAAGAGTGATGTAAATGATACCTTAGCAATTGGGTAGAGTTTAGCAAAAGGAAGTGGACCAAGAGACTGAGGGGAGGAATGAAAACCAAACGAAGTCCTGGCAGGATGGCTCAGGGGTCTAAAGAGCCTGCTTGGGAAAGCGTAGGCGGCTGCAGGGACCGAGGTTCCATCCCCGGCACCACATGCTGCGCCAGCCCTGCCCTCAGGGCAGGCTGAACCGGCCATAAAAATGAGTGAATAAACAAACAAAGGTTCTGAAACAAGAAAAAAATAAATAAAATAAAAATTCTTAAAAAAAGAAAACCAAATGAAGATGTGTTGTGTGTATGTACTGACTCCCACAAGGAACATAATCTTTACTGCAAATGTACTCAAAAATTTTAAACATAAATAAGGGTTTGAGGTGTAGATCTGAGCATGGGTTCTGGAATCAGTCCCCTTATCCAGTACTATCCAAAACACTTCAATAAATCTTCAACTGTTTCTTGGCTTTTGGGCTATGAAGTACGGTAATCTTTAGTAACATGCATAACAAAATATTAAACATAGAATTAATATATAATCGAGCTACTGCGCTACTTATAAACCCCAAAGAAAACATATATATATATATATATATATATATATATACAAATGTACATTAATATTCATAGAAGCATTAATCACAGTGGTCAAAAAAGCCAAAATGAACCAGACTACCCACTGATAAATGGATAAAAATGTGGTACACCCATACAATGGAATCTTCATCAGTAATAAGGAATGAAGTAGCGATATATGTTACAACACAGGAGAAACTTAAAAAAAGTCAGACGTATGAATCTGTTTACCTGAAACATCCCAAATAGGTACATCTACAGACACAGCAGGATTAGTGGTTGCCCAGGGTTTAGTGCACTGAGGAACTTGGGGAGAGAAAAGTGACTGATACAGCTTTTTGGGGGTTACTGAACAATTCCTAAATATTAGAAGATACAATGTAATTTTTCAAATAGAGTAACCAATATAAAGTAAATGCCAAGTGAATGAACCAGAGATTGTCATAAAAATACAAACCTCCCACAACTAGTAGGAGGTAGTTGATTTTGCTTTTCCATATATAAAGTATAACAGGAAAATACAGGGACAATTAAAAAAAAAATTAAAAATTTGCAGTCAAGTGTAATTTCCCTTCCTTGAAGAACTAAAGTTAAATAACACTAATACACTTCCAAGTATTATCACTTTAAAATAAAAATACAGGATCACTATGAATATGTACATATTGTCCTCACATAAAAAAATTTACAGACCTTTATATATTTCTGCTGCAGCATATCCTATCTCAAATTCTCTACAAAGTTCTTGAGTTTTGGAATGAAAGTATATTTTGCGGATCCTGACATATCCTACCATGTTTCAAAGCTTTGTTTTATATAACTGATAGGTTCTGGCCCTAGTATAAATTGCTGAATCATTATGCTGGCCATCTAATATGGCTGAAGCCCTTAAAACAAAAACTCATCTTCCCCTGTTCTCTTAACTCAGTCCAGGATGCACAGTTTCTTTTCACCCTTCCAGCTGTCTCAAGGAAGACCCCCCAATCAGCTTCTCAGGTGTAGCTAAACATACCCTTGACACTCCACCCCCTTTAAAAGGCTATAAAAGCCTCAGCCTCCTTTTTGTTCAACACCAGAGAATTTCTTACCTTCCCCAGATTCTCTGTCCTCAAGACAATAAAGCCCCTTTCCTTTTTTTTTTCCTGTTTGCTTCTCTGCTGCACCAGGTGCTTGAAAAAAAACTATTAATAATAAAATAATAACCTAGCAATCAATATGTTTTTAGTTAATGTTAACCTTATTATCTTGTTTTCTCTAGGGCTATTTAGCTTCTTGCTAAATGAAGGACAAGGAAAGGAACCAGGTCAAACTTTCCTGAGAAGCTCTTCAAGTAAAAATAAAAATGAAAATCCTAGATGATTAAAACTCAAAAACCAAATAAAATAAAAGGATGATCTGTCATAAAGCTTAAGAATTTAAACTTATAATTGGACTTTACATCAAACACTTAACTGGGAAGGTATGTCATTGAACTAATTTATTAAACTATTTGGGCTTGCAAAGGTAGAGGACACTGACTGCTGTCTGAAATACTCCTACCACAAGTCCTGCTTCCTATTTTGACAGATAAAAGCACAAGATATGCTAACGAAGGCAGAGAGTGGAATGTTAAATTTACATGGTAAAGTACTTTGGTCTCCTCTGGAGAGCTAGGTTGAGTGTTCTTTGTCTAGTTAAGGAAGGTAGATATGATACCTCAGTATTTTAAGTAGTTATCTTCTTCTACCTTCTCAAGCACAAATAGTTTAATCAATTTAACTACTTCAGCAAGTACCTGAACTGATACAACTAATTTCAAAGTGGCTTCTGAAATATATTCCTAGAATTTTTGGTAAAGTCCAGGATAGCTCAGTTACCTTAAGTAGCTGTTTTCCAATTGTTGGGCTCATCTTTTCATCAACCATAAGAATTACAATTCCTCTGTCATCCATTCCCCTTCTTCCTGCACGACCAGACATTTGAATGTATTCACCAGAGGAAATCTGAATGAAAAGAATTAAAATTTAGCAGGGGACAAAGTGGCAAAAGCATTCTTAAATTTTCATTTATTACAAAATTCACAAGTACAAATTATATCTCCCAAGAAAGGAACAAGATAAAAAACATGAGCTTTTGGGAGAGCTAGGAATGGAGCTCATGAGCCTGTCTAACATACCTAAAGCCCTGGGGTTTCATCCTTCTCACTAGAAATAAAACAAAACACCAGCAAGGAAAAACTATTCAGGACAGTACATAAAAGCACAAAAATACAGAATACTTCAGAATCTACTGCAAACTACATTTTAGCTCCTAAAGGACTTCATTTTAAAACTAAAGTGAGTATCTGTCTGGAAAGTGCAAGGTCCTCAGTTTCATTCCCAATACTGGAGGAAAAAAAAAAAAAAAATTACTGTTGTATGTTTTCAACTACATTAGTGCTACCACGAATACTGACTGGTTGATACTTTTTTAAAAAGTAAAGCCTAACAATAAATCAAATCCAACTAAGCACTAGTTCTTGAGAGCCTATTTGGAGGTTCTAGCAGGGGAGTGTAGCTACTCTTCTACCCTTGGCTGGGAAGCAGTCCTCCTCTATCACAGGTGGTCATCCTCTTTGACCAAGTGCACTGCTTTGGGAGGGATGCAGAGTACTGAGGGACAAAGGGGGCACCCACCTAGCCAGCCAGATCAGCTGAATCAACCTTGGTTATCAATGGGGTGATAGATGTCACAGCCAGACTGACCTCACATCCCCAAGTACTAATACTAATTGCAATATAATTAACTTTCCGAATCTGCAAAATGAGATGAACATAAAATTCTTAACAAAAAGCATAATTATTGGTTTGTGCTTTTGGAGTCTGATAGAAGTTTATGTGTCATTAAGAACCATCTGGTAAAAAAAAAAAAAAGAACCATCTGGTAGAGAAAGGCTGGTAATCTTCCTATATACAGGTTTTCAGGGCAGCATGCAACTACCTGAACAGGTACCTGGGAAAAGGTATATATGGAAGTGCATATATATATATATATATATATATATATATATATATATATATATATACATATATATTTTTTTTTTCTCCTGTGAAGTCTAGATTCTGTGAAAATGAAACAACTGTGATTAAAGCAAACTTGTGGCTAAAGAAGTAAAAATGTCTATGTTAATGAGGCCCAAGACTACCAGAGATCTGACTGCATGGGAACAAAGGCAGAAAAAACAAAACAAAACAAAAAAACCACCCAGAACCTAAAATCAATCTTATAAACAATGAAGCATTTAAAAAAATAAGTCCAAAGAAAATTTTCAAAAAACCCAAGAACATTGTTACACTGTACTATACAATTTTTATTAATTTTGTAATTATGAACTCAAATCATGAAGGCAAGCTTGCTTTGTTAATTTAGCTATGCACTTATCCTTAGTCCAGGTACAAGAACCACCCTTGCAAAAGAACAAAGGATGCCAAGAAATTTGTGACAAAAGATTCAGTTACCTATTCTCATATGGAGTCAAATAAGATAATTTTAAACCGATGAGTACAAGGAGCTAATTACATAAATTTAAAATTTGAAAACTTAGCTGCTTTATGATTAAAAATCATACTCTAGAAATTAGACTTCTTTCATTTTAAAAAAGTTAAGCCAATGGTCACAAAATAGCATCTTCACTTTGTGTAGTCTTTGACTTCTGTTAAGATAGGAGGGCACTGGCCTTCTCTGACAAGCAGGAAAAAGCCTGTCTGCTCTTAACTCCACTTGTTGTATTTGGATTAATATTTGGGTTAATAGCTCTTTTAATTTTTGCCCCAGATCATTTAACTTGATTTTTTTTTCTTGTTTCAGAACTTCTGTTTATTCACTCATTTTTTTTTTTTTTTTTTTTGCGGGACCGGGGTTCAAACTCACGACCTTGCACTTGCCAGGCAGGCACTTGAGTCTCGGAGCTATCTCCCCAGACCCAATTCACTCATTTTTATGGCCGGCTCAGCCAGTCCCGAGGGCAGGGCTGGCGCAGCATGTGGTGCCGGGGATCGAACTGCGGTCCCTGAAGCTGCCCAAGCTTTCCCAAGCAGGCGCTTTAGACCACTGAGCCATCCTGCCGGGCCCTTAACTTGGTTTTAAAGTAAAGTAAAGGTGCTGTTTCATCAAACAAAATCCATCTTCCTCAGGCACAGGTACATTATCAATCCCTGGCTACAAAGGATCAGTACTAGAGCTGGGGAGATGGCTCCGAGGCACAAGTGCCTGCTGGGCAAGTGCAAGGTCGTGAGTTTGAACCCCTGTCCCACAAAAAAAAAAAAAAAAAAAAAAAAAAAAAAAAAAAAAAAAAAAAAAAAAAAAAAAAGTGAGCTCAAGGCCAGCCTGAACTGCATACTGCATAGCGAGACCTTGTCTCAAAAAGAGCAAAAAAACCCAAAAAAACAAAAAAACAAAAACAAAAAAAACAACAAACAAACAACTACATAGTGAGACCTTGTCTCAAAAAGACAAAAACAAAACAAAGGATCAGTACTTCAAACTCCGGCCTGAAGTCACCATAAAAGTCTTCAGCATCTTTTAGTCTATAGATTTACAAAGCTCCCCACGACTATTGATCTGTGTTCTCTACATCTGTGTATGCTTCTTTTTCTTCTAGGTCCCTCAAACCCCAAATCCCTTGAAGACATTTAAACAATTAGCAGTTTACCCCTAGCTCGCTCATTTGGGCAGGGGTCATTTCAACCAGTTGATTTTTTTATATTTTAAAAATGTGATAGTTATTTTTATATTCCTTGTTATATTACCTTGCAAGAATGAAGGAAAACAATGCAATTTTTGGCCATCTTGTATTTAAACAACTGGACTATAAAGTGGTTAAGCTGGGGCCCCGCAGGGTGGCTCAGTGGTCTAAAGCGCCTGATTAGGAAGGTTTAGGTGGCTGCAGGGACTGCAGTTCCATCCCGGGCACTACATGCTGCGCCAGCCCTGCCCCTCAGGGCAGGCTGAGCTAGCCATAAAAATAAATAAATAAACAAACAAAAGTTCTGAAACAAGAAAAAATAAATAAATAAAAATTAAAAACTCTAGGCCGGGCGTGGTGGAGCATGCCTGTAATCCCAGCACTTGGGAGGCTGAGGCAGGAGGATCAGTGTGAGTTCGAGACTAGCCTGGGCTACAAAAGTGAGCTCAAGGCAAGCCTGAACTGCATAGCGAGACCCTGTCTCAAAAAGGAAAAAAAAAAAAAAATCTAAAAAAAAAGTAATAAAAAATAAAAATAAAGTGGTTAAGCTGAGTTGCTAAAGGGCAGGCACAAATCTTAAAGGGACACACTAAAAAAAAAAAAAAGGAACAGACTGAGATTTCAAACAATGTTTTTGGACAAAACTTTTTTTTTGAAACAGGGTCTCGCTTTGCAGTTCAGGCTGGCCTTGACCTCACGTTTGTAGTCCAGGCTGGTCTCAAACTTGCACCAATCCTCCTACCTCAGCCTCCCAAATGCTGGGATTACAGGCGTGCACCACCACACCCAGTTTTGGACAAAACATCTGAGATCTCCCAGCTTTAAAAAAAAAAAAAAAAAGCTAGCTTCATGCTTTCCACTTGTAAAATGGGTAATTATGTATCTGTGGGAGAGCCATCCTTTTTGCATAAACTAAGATCAAGACAGAATTCCTTATTCCATAAACTTCCAATTTCTGAAGAAAAACAAATATTCTCAGCCCTAAAAAAATAATGTACCTGTGTCTGTCTGTCTGTCTGTCTGTCTGTCAGTCTCTCTCTCTCTCTCTCTCTCTCTCTCTCTCTCTCTCTCTCTCTCTCTCTCGTGCACACACACACACACATTTTTTAACTTATTCAACTTTTTTACGGCTCTTAAAAAGTAAAAGTTATCAAGTTACAGAAAATTTGGAAGACACAATTTCTAAAGAAAACTGGCTTGCCTCATACTTTAACATTTTGCAATTGAAAAGAATCGAGAAAAAGTGCTTTGCCTTCATAGTTCTTCCATACATACTTACAGGGTTTGATTTGTTATTACTGCTCAAAACTTCCCAAAGCATTAATAAATTTCAAACATAAGAGGGCAAGTAAAGAACTAGAGCAGTAAGTTAGAACTTGTCATTAATTAGTTCCAGAAGGAAAACAAAGCTTCTGAACAATCTGTTCTGGCTGGTAAAGGTAGGGAGTCACCAGGCATTGGACACCTACAAGTTCTAACTTGCACATGAACTAGCAAACAAGCACTGGAACAAATTTCCACATAAACATGGCTTAAGTAGCACAGATGATGAGCTTCAGAGCAGTTAAGTCCCAAGTATGCTTCGCACTGGATGCTCAAATAACTAGTCTTCCATGGCTGGCTTTCCCCTCCTACAAATGCTCCACTGCCTGTCTGGCAAACACCCATCTCTGTTGATGCTCATTTTAAGGGCTCCTGTATAGAGCCTTTTCTGGACCATAGTGTACAACTAAGTTCATTTCTTAAGCTATATCCTTCTGTAATATTTATATATAACAAGGTGAGACTTATCAACTCCAACCCAATACTAAATTTCATCAAAGGAACTGGGGGCTACCTCTCCAGATTTTAAAAATAATAAATTAAATTTGAGGGCTGGGTATATAGCTCTGTGGTATAAGTGCCTGACTGGCAAGCACAAGGTCCCAAGTTCAATCCTCTGTACAGAAAAAGCAAACAAACTACTAACAACCTAAATCTCATTAAAGCTAAGATTATTTTTAGTTTTTATGTTAGCAACCCAGTATCTATCCAACTTTTAAGTCCATATTTTAAATGTGGTAATTGCCTTTTATTTTATTTTCATTTTATGTATTTGGTACAGTGTCTCATTACACACACAGCTTGGACTAGTAGCGATCTCCTGTTTTCAGCCTCCTCAGCACTGGGATTACAGGTGAGCGCCACTATGCCTGGACTCAGTTGTTGACTCAGCATGCTCTGGGGGCGGGACTGGCACCACATGCAAGGCCAGGCATTGAATGCTGGTCCCTGCTCTTGCCAAAGCAGGTGCTTAGTCCACTGAACTATCTTGCCAGCCCACTAATTGCTTTGTTAATGGAATACCTGACTCTAGTTTAAAGACCTACTTTTTGTATCAGTTTACTATTTTGCTCAAGATTCCAACCTTCTTTTCCTTCTTCTGTGTTAGAAAAAACATCTACGCAAATCTACCAGAATTTGTTTTAAATCTGGAGAGCAAAACAGTAATGTGCAACTCTGGTCATTGCAGTTGTGGTACTTTAATACCTTACATTGTCAAAAATAAAAATTCTAGATTTAAAATGTTTTAAAACATTTGTGAATCATTTGCACACTTACTTCCCATCACTAAATTCCTTAACCTAAAGGACCTTTACTTTTTTGAGGGTGTGGGAGAGGAAGGGATAGGGCAGAAGTAAAAGAATCCACAGCCTACTCTTAATGAACTTCTTACACAGTCTGAGTATTTCTTAGCAGAAATGCTTAGAACCGGAAGAATTTCAGATTTTTTATGTTCTTTTTTGGATTTTGGAATATTTGTATAAGTGTTATCAATAGAGTATTCCCAATTTGACAATCTGAAATCTGTACTACAAAATCTGAAGCTACCTTGGTATGTACACTCTTCGAGCTTCAGATTTTTTTTTTTCAAATGTAACAACTTTATTGAATTTGTAGAAGCATTCTACAGGAATACATTTAAAAGCCACATAGTGCTTAGTAGGTATATGAACACATGTACATTTTGCAGCTTCTGGAAGTAAGTTTCAGATTCTGAACAATGTGGACTCACATTATTAGGGAAGCTCTGCCTGTATTAGGACAGGTACAAGTTTTTAATGATATCAGCCAAAGTCATTTTAGATAAAACATGTCAATGTTAATTACTTACCCATCGGAAATCTTTCCCATCAAACTTACGGGCATTTGTAAATAAAACAGTTCTAGCCGGCATGTTAATTCCCATAGCAAAAGTCTCTGTCGCAAATAAGGCCTAAATAAATTATATAATTAAATCATGTATTTAACATAGAAAAATTTCAAGTATAGGAAATGTCATTAATGCAAAACAGTTAGGCTATTAATATTTCTTAGTTCATGGACAAGGTTTGACTAATATCAGTTGGAGAATCTTTATGCCTACATCTTGTCTCTCAAGAAACTATTTATTTATTTATTTATTTATTTATTTATTTAGAGACAGGGTCTCATTATGCAGTTCAGGCTGGCCTTGAGCTCACTTTTGTAGCCCAGGCTGGTCTCGAACTCGCACTGACCCACCTCAGCCTCCCAAGTGCTGGGATTACAGGCATGTGCCACCATGCCTGGCTAAGAAACTACTTTAAAGATAGTTATATGCAGGCCAGGGAAATAGCTCAGTGGCATAAATGCCTGCCTGGCAAGAGCAAGGTCCTGAGTTCAGTCCTCAGTTAAAAAAAAAAAAAGCAATATGCAATGTACTAACTAGTGTGATTCTATTACCTTGTCATGAAATTTTTCTTTACCTTTTTTTCCATAAAATCAAACAGAACCAGGTCAGCCAGATAGCTCAGCAGATTAAAGCGCCTGCTGAGGCAGACACAGGGTCTGGGAGTTCCAGCCTGCTGTGCCAGCCCCACCCCTGGGACACCCTGAGCCAGTAATCCCAGCAGTTGGGAGGCTGAAAAACAGGAAGGATCACCAGGAGTCCAATCTACATAGTGAGACCCTGTGCTAAACACATTTGAAAAAAAAATTCAAATAATAATTTTTAAAGTTATTTAATAACATTCTACAAAAAAACAGGCCAGATGCCATTCCATGAGGTGTTTCAATATTTACATATAACATTAAATAATTATCCTTTGCAATTTCAACATTTTTAATTTCAGTAATGTCTTACATTGCAGTGCGGTAAATAGAATGCTACTAGACTAAGGGGCAAAACATTATGCTGCAGAATATTCTTCTAATTAAACACAAATTTCCTGGCTACTTCACTAGACAATTCATAGTTTTGAGGACAATTTCACTATGAGGATCTCGAAGAGGAGATCACAATTAGTAACTGCTAAGTCCAATTTTGAGACATTTTGTCAACAACAAAGCTGACCTAGGAACACAAAGATATATATATAAAAGTCAAGTAATAAACTACTAAGTTTTCATCAGTAAATTATTGCCTTATCTCAAAAGAGAGCTATTTATTCTCTACAAAGAACAAAGAACCACATGTAATAAAATTCAACCAACAACCTGGGTATACGATTACCTTTTTGTTTCAAAAATAAATCATGCATGATTTCAATGTATGTTGTTGGACATGCCTAAGAGGTGAAGAACACTGTTTCATGTATAATTAGTCTATTAGAATATTGTTACTCTTTAAAAGATCGTATAAGGGTTGGGGAGACAGTGGCATAAGTGCCTGCCTGGCGGGGCACAAGGTCCTGAGTTTGCTCCCTGGTACTACAACAACAACAACAAACACTAATTGGACCTAATGGACCTGTGTGGAGGAAAATATCAACCAACAGCAGAGGAGTATGTCTTTAAAAAAAAAAAAAAAAAATCCTATAAAATTAAAACAAAAATTTACAGGAGTAACCCACTTTCCAGGTTCCCATCTGTCCATCTGTCTCAGACAGCTTTTTTCTCTTTCAATAAATTCTTCCTACTCTTAAAAAAAATTACAATGTAGAAGAAAAGGAAACATTAAGGTTTTATCAAGACCCAAGTATAAGTACTGACCAATTACTTAGCCTTTCAATATCCCATTTAGGGTTGAAGTTCTCACAATAAAATGTTTGCATGATTTAAGACTTGTAGTGACTTTTCATGTATAGCTACATAACTATATTTTACCACTTTTAACACCACTTCTGAATATAGGCACCATCTTATTTTTTAATTAATTAATTTTAATGTATAGATCTGACTCATAATATTCTCCTGTTTTCAGCCTACCAAGCACTGTGATTACAGGTGCACGCCATGATTCCCAGTCTTAACATCATCTCAATGTGCCCTGGGGGCAGGGCTGGCATGGAAAGTAAGGAATTGAACCCCGGCCACTGTGCACTGCCTAAGCAGGCACTTTAGTCCACAAAACTATCTGGCTGGCCCTCATATATTTTTTTTTAAACTATATTAGAAGCCGGGCGTGGTGGCGCACGCCTGTAATCCCAGCACTCGGGAGGCTGAGCCAGGAGGATTGGTGCGAGTTCGAGACCAGCCTGGGCTACAAAAGTGAGCTCAAGGCCAGCCTGAACTGCATAACGAGACCCTGTCTCAAAAAGACAAAAAAAAAAAAAAACAAAAAAAAAAACTATATTAGGTTCTCAATGGGTTAAATTAGAATATTCAACAAACTTTTAAGTTAATAAGTCATTCTTCTATAAATTAATTTTCTCAATTTGTATGTAAGAAGTCTAGTTACTAAAATAATTCCATGTGTAATCATTAAACAGTATCTTCTCCAAAATCTTACTGTATCCAACAGAAGTTAACACTTCTTACTCAAAGAACAAATGATTTTTTTCACATGCACTCCAAAATTCATTAAGTATATTTCATATAAAACCCAAGTTCATTATGTGAGCGTTCCGTAACAGTTTTCAAAGAAACAACAAAATAATTCCCTAAGTACAAAACTGCCTAGAGGAACCTGGCATAGTGGTGCAGTGTATATAGTACACCTTGCCTACCATGGGCAAGGTCCTGGGTTCAATTCTAAACAATGCAAAAACCAAACAAAACTGCCTATAACAATGTTCACTATCATTTTCAACAGGTACATAAGACACAAATTTCTGGACATAATAAAAATAGAATCATACCTTTATCAATCCTTCAGAAAAGAGAATTTCTATAGTTTCTTTCAAAATAGGAAGTAAACCACCATGGTGAATACCAATCCCTCGCTTCAAAAGGGGAAGCACATGTTCAACCTGTGATTTTGGAACAACATTTATAACATCAGCAAAGGGAAATTAAGAGCATTAAGCTCACTTATTCAGAAAAATAGATAATTAAACAAAGAAGTTTTTCCAGAATAAAATCAGAACCCAAAGAAACATTCCCACAGGACAACAACAACAAAGCTCTGGCTTAGGTTTCTTTCACCTGAACACACAAGCACATTTAGGTTAAGTTTTACATATGCTTTCTTTTCTTTTTGGCACAGAGTCTCATTACATAGCTTGGACTCATGATCCTGCCAACTCAGCTTCCCCTGCTCTGTGTTTAGAGGCATGTGCCATCATGCCTGGACTCGTCTCAGGCTCATTGTGCCTGGGGACAGGGTTAGCATGGCATATGGTACCAGGGATCAAAACCCTGGTCCCTTCACCTGCCTAAGCAGGTGCTCAGTCTGCTGAGCTATCTCACCAGCCCTACAAATGCTTTGTTTCTTCAAACTTTTCACTATCATTTTTTTCTTCAAAAATTAATGAGCCATGACAGTAACACCTGTATCTGTGTAAAAGGGCCTGGAGAGGGCTTTCCCCTGTAGTCCCAGCTACTCAGAATGCAGAGGCAGAAAAATCACTTCAGTTAAAAGCTTTCTTTTCATGTTTTTAGTATGGGGTCTATAGGGTCTCACACTACATAGATCAGACTCATAGTGATCTCCTGTTCTCAGCCTCCCAAGCACTGGGATTAGAGGACTGTATCAGCACCCCATGGGGGTGGGTCTGGCATGCCATGCTGAGGACCAAAACCCGATCCCTGTGTCTGAAAAGCCAGCTTTGAACACAGTAAGACTCTGCCTTTTAAATAATGGGCAAATTAATTCAAAATATATTGGATAAAACATTTAACATAAATATTTATTTCATTTAAAAACATTCTCTAAAAGGTCATTAAGGGCCCGGCGGGATGGCTCAGTGGTCTAAGGCGCCTGCTTAGGAAAGCTTGGGCGGCTGCAGGGACCACGGTTCGATCCTCAGCACCACATGCTGCGCCAGCCCTGCCCTCAGGGCAGGCTGAGCTGGCCATGGAAACACATAAATAAACAGACAAAAGTTCTGAAATAAGAAAATAAATAAATAAATAAAAATAAAAATTAATAAAAAAAAGAGTTGACTTTAAAAATAAATAAATAAAAGGTCATTAAAATACCATCAGAAATATGCTAGGGTAACAAAGATGTGAAGAAACAACTCTTTTCTTTAAGACTAGTAATTCAACCGAGAAAGAAAACAATAAAATAATTTTAAATATCATGTTAAATGCCATGAAGCATCCTAGTGCATCTATATGGTGGGCCCTTCACAAATTAAAGCATTTGTTTATTCATAGTAGATAAATTTTTCATTCATGCACTATCTTTCATGTATTTGCGTGGTCTAAAGCAGTTCTCAGCTTTGTATCAGCATAATCACATGAGAAGCTTTCAAAAGACTATAAAACCAGGACACAAACTAGATTACTTAAATCAGAATATGTGTGGCACCCAAATATCAGCCTATTGTACTATGCCCAGGTAATTTCAATAATCAAAAAAAAAGTACTTGTTAACTTTATTACTGAACACATAATTTTTATTTGGTGTACTCTTTGTTTTACTTGACAGTCTTTAAACACTGCGAATTTAAATGACTTAAAATTAGCCCTGAAGCTAAGCAGTAATTTTATTGCTAGCTTTTATTTTTTATTACTATTATTTTTTTAATGTATTTGGTTGGCATAGGTTTCACTGTGCAGCTTGAACACATAGTGATCCTCCTGTTTTCAGCTTCCCCAGCGCTGGGATTATAGGTGCTTATCACCGCACACACTGGACTCTGTGGATGACTCAGCCCACCCGTAAGGTGGTGCCAGGGATTAGGAATCGAACCTCGGTCTTGTGCTTATGTAAGTCTGCCTAAGCAGGAGCTTTATTCCCCTGAGCTACTTCACCAACCCCCATGCTAGTTTTTAGAAAAATGTACCTTCAGGGAGCAAAAATCTTTCCTAGCACTTTCTCACCAGGTTAAAATGCGAACTACAGTTACTTCAGTGTGCATTGTAAATGTGCACTGCAATATCAAACAGTGCAACACAGTAACAAAATTGAGAAAAGTAGTCACTACATGCTGCGCATTAATATTTATACTGGTGATAAAGATTCACCTGAGGGAGTTTTTTATCTTCATCAGACAAGCAGTCAATTGCATTGCTGAATACTTCTTCAACCATCTTCTTTTCTTCATCTAGGAGAAAATACATGACACATACATTTTAAAATGAGTCAGTGATACCAAACTTCATACATTTCCAAGTGTAAGCCTATAGAGAATAAAAGTAAAGAATGACTATCTAAGATAGACAAAAAGCTGATAAGAAGTACCACAAAACTAGTAAAATTCACTGCCTTCCAACAAATACCTAGCAGACTTAATTTATGAAAGAGGTAAAGATAGTACTAACTACACTAACTGCTTCATAAGGAACATTTAGATCTAATAATTATGGAACACAGAAACTATTATTATAACTATTATTATACCTACTTTGCAACTAAGGTGAGGTAAAGTACAAACAGCACCAGTATTAGCTGCCAGGAATAACAATTCCAGAGTCCACTCTTCAAACCAGTGGTTCTCAACCTTTCTAATGCCGCGACCCCGCAATACAGTTCCTCATGCTGTGGTGACCCCAACCCAAAAAATAATTTTGGTGGCTACTTCAAAACTGTAATTTTGCTACAGTTATGACTTGGAATGGCTTTAGGTGACCCTTGTGTTTTGGTCATTCGACCCCCTCCAGGGTTACAACACACAGGATGAGAAGCGCTGCTTTAAACTATTACTATGCTTTCTTGTCCTATATCTAAAAAATAATAGATGCTCAACAAATACTGGCTGAAATAACCAACAGATAACCGTAAAAATTTAAGTGTATTTGGCACCAGTAAAATCATTTCCAACCAGAGGAATTCACTCATAATACATAAAGTATTACTGGCCATAAAGAAGGATTCAGGTTAACTATCACTTTAGTTTAACTCATAAAAAAGGATTTGCGTTAAAATACACAGCATACCTGTTTTGATTTAAAAGAATTGCAGTTTGCTTTTGAATAAGTCACCACACCGCCAAGTAGTCCCAAAACTCTGAGAGTCTGAGGCAAAAGGATCTGAAGCTCAAGTTCAGCCTGGGCAATTCAGTGAGACCCTGTCTCGATATAAAGTATTTTTAAAAGTCCTGGCAATGCAGCTCAGTGCAAAAGCCCTGTGCTGAATCCCTGGAACTGTGAAGAAAAAGATACTATTTCTCTATAGAATTGCAAATGATAGAGGCAGAACCTCATGACAAATAAGCTAGTAGTTAGCACCCTGGAATTGATAGCAAAGCTGTGCACTATCTGGATATGTGACTTCACATGAGGTACATTCACAGTCAATGCATGTTTTCTAGAAGTTTTATCACTATGAGAATTTCAGAATAGTTAAGCGAAGGCATGTTTTCTGGTTTGCCTTTCTCAAGCAATGAATGACAGTATTTTCTCTAAGAGAAGGTATTCTGAACAGGTGACCTACCCTTAAGAAGATAAAACTAGGGATATGGATCACTGCTTTTTTGCCTAGCAAGAAAGAACTTCCCTCGCATGCATAAAACCAAACAATCCCTAGTGAAACTGTGCCAAGAACTACAGTGATGAAGTACAAGAAGACATGATTCTAAGGTTTCTCAGTATGGTTCTATGAAGTGAACATATGGCAGTGTACTTGCATCATTTGTAAGAAAAGGATACATTATAAATCAAGGCCTCTTAAGCTTATATGTGCTGAACATCTACTGTGACAGTAAGAGATCCATAGAGACATTATGAGAAATATATGTTTTGTTCATTTTCATGTAACACATGGAAATTATGTAGTACCTGTGTTGAAATCCAGTTTGGTCATTTGTAGAGCATAAGCTTCACAATCTTTCTTACTAAAACTGAAAATAATTACAGGTTGAAAATTTCTTTCCATAATCATCTTCACAATCTTGAACACATTTGATGGTCCTGTAAAAAGGATTGGATTAGCTATACACCAACATTAACTTAAAATGGATAATAAGCCTAACTGCTGCTATAAGTATAAAACTCTTGAAATATAGTGTAAAATCTTCATTGTTCTGGGCTAGGCAAAGTATTCTTGGCTATTACATTAAAAGGTAAGGCAACATGGGGGGGGGAGATAAAAATGGATATAATCAAAATGAAAAACTTTTCTGTCTTAGCAGGCCTACCAGTAAAGTAAAATACAGAGAATGGAAAAATTATTGTAAATCATCTATCAGAGAAAGGTCAAGTAATATAAAAGAATTTTTAGCTCAATAAAAAATCCAATTTAGAAATAAGTAAAAGGGTTAAAACAAACCCTACTCAAAAAATAAACAAATGGCCACAGAACACATAAAAATATGCTATTATCACTGGCTACTAGGGAAATCTGAATCAGAACTACCGATATTATTTGACATACACTAGCATCACTATAAACCAACTGACACGTAATAATAAGTACTGGCAAAGACATGGGAAAATGGAGCCCTCTCATATGCTCCGGATGGTAATGCAATATGACACTTGCCTAGAATGACGCTCACAATTTTATGATATTCTTCATAAGGTAAGAAGATTTTGCATATGACTCAACTATTTCACTCCTAGGTTCATTCATATCCAGACACACACACACACACACACACACACACACACACACACACACACGTCACATCTTCCTACAAAAACCTGTACTACATGCAAGAATATATACAGTAGCATTTTCAGAACAATTACCAAATGTTCTTTTATTGGTGAACGAAAAAGTAAAGTGTGGCCTATCTACATAATGGAATACTATTTCAGTGTAGAAATGAATTAATCATGGCATAACAGAGATGACATTAAATTTTAAAAAATCACAAATGATTATTTTGAAATATCCAGAAAAGGCAAATCCATAGACAAAAGGTAGATAAGTGACTGCTGGAGGCCAGGGTGAGTAAGGGAGGAGATGTGAACAAGCACTGATATACATGGGACTTTCTTGGGGTGAAGAGCTTACACGAATGTTTTAGAGAGTGATGACAGCTATACAACTTTATGAATACATTAAAAAATACCAAACTGTGCATTTTAAAACAAGTGAACTTTATGGTATGTGAACTGTATCAGAATAAAAAAAGCTAATTATGGTGATATTTACATAATTATGTGAATATATTAAAAATCACTGAATGTAGTTGCATTATACATTATAATTTTTACCTAAATTAATACCACGTAAAAGATTAATATTTATCCATTCTATTTTGTCACATTCCATTAGATCTTTACCTCCGCGAGAAAAACATTAATGAAAGACAAAATGCCATAATAATTTGAAAATATAGTTTGTAAGTAAAACAATTTATAAAGAAAGTTCCAATTACCTTTGGTTCCTCCTTTCCGTCCCTTTTGGTCCCCTTTTGCCAAATCGCCTGCATCTCGAAGTACTTGCATGGCAGTATTAAAATTATCTTCTCTGAAGTCACCCTGGAATCAGACATTTTTTTCCCCTGTTTCATGAATGTTTAACCATAATTCAGGGCCAGCGAGATAGCTCAACAGTCTAAAGTACCTGCTTAGGCAAGCTTAGGCAACTGCAGGGACTACAATTCAATCCCTGGCATCACATACTGCACCAGCCCTACCCCCAGGGTAGGCTGAGCTGGCCATAACATAAACAAAATAAAGTTAAAAATCATAATTCAAACATCTCTCATGCCTCAGTTTTCTCAAATAATAATAAAAAATAAGGGAATAACAGAAGTCACTAAAACACTTTAAAAAATAATCAGTGCTAAGGTAACAAAATGTGATAAAGGAGAAATGAAACTAGAAAAGACACAAGACACAACAGACACATCTGAAGCCTTCATTCTCCAGATTGCTTTAAACACTGGGCAAGCAAACTCATGCATAAGACAAATCACAAGTCTCAAATATAACTTTTATTTATTCATTTTCATGAGCTGGGACCTCACTATGATGCAAGGGTGGCCACAAACTTCTGGAATCCTGTAACTCTCCTACTGCAGCCTGTTAGGTAGCTGGGACCACAGGTGTGTGCCACCATGCCCAGGATGAAACATAATTTTTAAGATGTGAATATTTTCTAAACAAGTCAATTTTTGACTATAAAATCACTTTAGATGAAAGACTACCTGTCATTTCTAACTCAAAATCAATCAAATTAAAATATAAATAATGAAGTATGATATTACAGATAGAAGAATGACAATTAGTTTCTTACATTTTCATCAACTACAAGGTGAAGGCCATCTCCCCCTGCTGGAAAAATGTAGTGCTGCAGTGGAGTCGGCCGATAATCTGTGTAAATTACGTGACAAGGCTGTAAAAAGAAAGAAAATTTTATTTCTGCAAAATAAAACTGTACATTTGATGTATGCAAAAGATGAGAAAATAAAATAGTGGTGGAAATAATAAAAAACAAAATAAAAGACTTTTTTAAACTAGGAAAGGTACAATTTAAGTTCTGATTTACTGTACATAAAGCCAAAGGCATGATCTAAATGTATTTGAATGACCTATTATATAGACAAGGGATACAGACAATGCCTATCTTTATAGAAGAATGTTATGGTAATAAAAGGATTTCTAAGGCAAAATGAACTTTTGGCACAGAAGATTTTCAACTACACTAAAGTAACAGGTTATTATATCTCTTCTAGCAAACCAGTTTTTAACCTACAAAACATAAGGAATGTTACAAAACTATTCCTGTAGAGTTCACAGTTTATCATAAAATTACATTTATGAGGACATTTGTGTAAAGGAAAATACAATGGCATTAAAATAAAACCAATAAAAAAATTTGGTACATGTAAATAAATGCTGTTACAGTAAACAAATGCATGTCACACAGTCCCAGATACCAAACTGCATTACTAAAGCAAAATGGAGTCAGTAAAAAATCTGACTGGTTTTAAGAAGAAAAAAAAAAAATCCAAGCAAGCCAAATGCTCAAGTGATAACTAGCTTTTCCTGATACCAAGGCCTAGCTGGAAAAGACTGTTCTGGACTCACGATTCACCAACACTGTGTACAGTAATCCCTAAAGCTGGCAGACCCCTTTTGAGACTCAAAAGACTTGAAAGGCCCTACTTCCGTAGACCTAAACACACTGATCCTGAGATGGTCTCAAAAGTTTGCAATTCTACCAATAACTTGATTTTGCTAAGCTGTTTCATATGGACAGTAATTTCATATTCAAATGTCTTCAGTGTTCTGAATAGCACTCAGAAAAGAATATGGGAAGGCAAACTAATACAATTTTTGAATAATGAAGTCATTAAAAAACAAAAATACCTGTTTATGTAAATGACATATCCACTCAGCAAACTGTCGAGCATTTGGAATGGTAGCCGAAAGAAAGACATAGTGGACATTATCAGGAAGCAAAATAATCGTTTCCTCCCATACCACACCACGCTCTGAAAGAAAGTAAGTACACCTTGAAATTCTCTGTCATTTCAGAGGCAATATTTAACTTCCTCTTAAAGTTAGTAATTAAGACCCACTGGTGATAGTGCCTGCCTATATTACTAGCACTCAGGAGGCTGAGGCAGGAGGACTGCTAAGTTCAAGGCCAGTCTAGTCTACATAGTGAGTTCAAGGCCATTCTGAACTACAAAGCAGATCCTATCTCAAAAATACAAAATTTAGGGTGGGGAGATAGTTCAGTAATCTAAGTGCCTGCCTGGCAATCGCAAGGACCAAAGTTCAATCCCTGGTACTGTATGCAGTGCCAGCCCCAGAACCCCAAGCATGCCTTGCCAGCCACTGAAACCAGGAGTGGTGATGCATGCCTGTAACTCCAGTGTTGGGGAGGCTGAGACAGGAGGATCACTACAAGTCTGAGCTGCATAGCGAGACCCTGTATGAAGTAAATAAATACATAAAAATGCAAAATTTATAACATTTAGTAATTAAACATTCAGACAACTTTACAAGCATATTTTTAGCCACACAGCCTGAAACTACATAGTCTTCATCATGAATCTAGTTAGCACAATAAACCACCATGAATATAATGTACTCTAAAACAACCTGCAAGGCTAGGGATGTGGCTCAGTATTTGGAGCATTTGCCTTGCACTCAAGAGATCCTGGGTTAAATCTGTAGCAACACACACACACAAACAAAAAACAATCTGGAAAAAGTAGGCTCATGATGGGTGTCGACCCATACCTATAATCCCAGTACTGGACAGGCTAGGGCAGGAGGATCTTTGCAAGCTTCAAGACCAGCATGGGCTACAAAGTGAGCTCAAGGCCATTTCAGTTCATGCCTGAACTGCATGCAGAGACCTTGTCTCCCAAAAAGAAAAAAGAAAAAAGAAAAAAAAAAACAGAGAGAGAGCAGATTCAAACTGAATCTTTTCATCAGCCAAACAAGAGCCAAAGCAACAAGATAAGGATTTCCATTTCGCTTTAAAAACAGAAGTGAATGGGTTGGCAGAAAGTTACATAAATTTAGAAGATAAAGGATTTTTGGCATCATTCATCCAAATTACCATCATCATCACGAGAGGAAAGAGATTTCATGAACAAAAGAATCTGAAGTGTTTTCATTAAAATAGAAAACAAAAGTTGATGGTTTCTTCCTTTAAAAAAAGAAATCACTACAAGATGTGTAATTTTTAAGCCACAACTTTGATTAGAGTTTAACTACAAATTTTTCAAGGGAAAAATGATGATAGTTTTCAGAGAATGATAAATCAAGGCCTTTATTTTACAACACAGAAGACCACACCCTTGCCAATCTACTGCCAAACATTTAAACTGGAGTCCCAGAAATTCTCAGCATGGCTTTTACACTGGCATTTAAATTCAGAGCCAGAATATTTTTATTTCACTTTTTTAACAAAGACTGCAATTCATTAAGAAATTAATCGACAGAAATGACAGGCCAGCAGCAACACAGGACTCCAGGAGTAGAGACAAGAGGAAAGGGCTCATGTGCTATGCTAGACAAAGCTATGTGTATGGGCTTTACGCATGAAAAGTCAGGTAAGAAACAGTTCAGGTTAAACTCTATGCTTATCACCAACACAGGCTTGACTCAGTGCTTTGGTTTAAATAAAAACTAAATCTTCTTTTAAATGTGTACAGGGGCTGGGGAGACAGCTCCGCAGCGTAAGTGCCTGCCTGACAAGTGCAGGGTCGGGAGTTTGAACCCCGGTCCCACAAAAAACACCTTAAATACATACATATTAGACAGCATTTTTTGTTAAGTTTGCTGGTACGTTTTAATCATACGTAATGACTATTTGTGACAAGAAGTCTGCACCTGTGCATGATATAATGCAATTTATTTTCCATCCCCTTCTCCCTTCAAGTCTTCTCCCCATCCTTTAAAAAAGCTTTGTTTCTACTTTTAAATGTGATTTTATGAACATTTTCCCAGCACTGTCAAAATCTGAAACTTTTCCAGTATACATAACTAATAAAATAAACAGTCTGAGTAAAATGTATTTATAATGTTCTCCATTCACTCATTTTTATTTCATAATGCCCCCTGCTTTAACAATAAATATATATTTCATTGCTCCAGTTTAAAACACTAGATTAATAAAAATTGAGAATGTTAGCCTGGTGTGGTGGTACATGTCAGCAATCAAAGGCTTGGGAGCTAAGCCAGAAGAAGTAGCTCAAGTTCAAAGTCAGCCTAATACATGAGACTCTGTCTCAAAAAAAAGTATTAATTTTGAACTTTATACAAGAAAGGTCTGTGTTCAAAGCAAGTCAGTTTATTTCATTTGCTTTGTTTGAATTTTCATTTTCTTGCCCAACAAGAAAATGGTGCTATATTTGAATGAAGTCCCACTGAGACAGTATGTCATCTCATATTGTTCCTAATTTTAAAAAACCATAGCATTATAGAAACAAAAATTGAATTCAACTACTTATAGTTCGAAATTCCTAGCATCAATCTTAAGGGAAATACATAATAAAAACCTAAACTACAGAATTTACCTGAATCTCTCATATAGTGAATTTCATCAAATATGACCCAAGCAACTTCTCGCATAACTTCCGAGCCTCTGTACAGCATACTTCTCAAAATCTAAGGGAAAATGTAGTAAGATTTAGCAGGATTTTGATGTAACATTTAACATTTAGACAAAATCTTTTTTTTTCCACTATGAAATTTCAGATCCTCTTTAATAAATGCAAGTATTAAAATGCTAGAAAGTTACATTTCTTTGACATCTCAGGAGTTACTAATCAGATATTAACCACAGAAAGAACTCTTATTACCTCTACCTGTTCATCTGCACTATGAAGCCACTTGCTTCTGTGTACAGTGCCTCCCAACTCCATAAGACAGAGGAGGAACTGAATTACCTTCTGTCTGACATTGCTCACCCATCTCAGCCATGGGTCCTTCACAAAATGGTTACTTGTTAGCAATTATTCTCTTGACTTTTGGCTTTAAAATCCTAAGGATAAATTAAGAATTTATATGGATACCAAAAAGGAAAGCGAGCAATGCCTTTGGCTGGCCAGATCAGAAACTCATTCATAGTCTCTAATGTACTACATCCCTATAAAACTAACGGGCATTATTAAAAGTATATACAAAAATAAGTGAGTACACTAAAAATAGGTGATCTTGTCCAAAACTTCAGATTTACAAGTACATATAAAACTGTGACTTAGGGAAAAAATTTAAATATAATACAGCTAGAATCAGCCAGATAGCTCAGTGGACTAAAGTGGGGGGACCCAGGTTCAATCCCTGGCCTGCCATGCCGGCCCCGCCCCTGGGGTGCACTGAGACAGCAATTCAGACTGGGAATGGTGGCACACAACTGTAATCCCAGCACTTGGGAGGCTAAAAACAGGAGGATCACTATGAATCTGATCTGCACGGTGAGACCCTATAGACCCTGTGTGAAATATATAAAAACAATAACAATAACAATAATAATAATAATACTGCTTTCTGAAAAACAAACTGATTACTTACCTACTTGTAACCAATACTTAGATACAGAAAGAAAACTAAAAACCACATGCAACACAGAACCATTACTCAAAGGAAACTATGTTTTCAAATCTTTGAAACAACACATATAAAACTAACAAAATATTTCAATATCACTGACAGTAATAAATCTTTAAAAGTACCTGAAAAAAGTCTATTAGATAAAGAATGGCAAAAATAGTAACACATTGGAAATACAACGTCATTAGAACATTTTAAAATATAGGTACCCATTTCAAGTAAGTCCACTTAAAAATCTTACAAATGACTTGAAGGCGTAGTGATAAAACACATGTACTAGATGAATAAACTTACTAATTTAAAATGAAAAAAAGTAGATGAAGTACTATATAAATTACCTCTGTAGTCATAACTAGACAAGATGCTGTAGGATTAATGGTAACATCTCCAGTCATCAGACCAACATCTTGAAATTCTTCATACATTTCACGGTATTTCTGATTACTGAGAGCCTTAATTGGGCTAGTAAATATTACACGCTGTTTTTCCCTTAGAGCCAATGCAATAGCATACCTAGAATGTAAAAATAAATAATGTAAATTTTCTTCAAATTACAACTTTTTAAATCTTAAAAATACATGAATCAGGTCCAAGTTTTCCTACTTATCTTCAGTACTGACTATACACAACATTCATAGCACAACACATTTATTATTATTATGGTACTCTAAATCAATAAAAAACATTTGATTTTAACTCTGACCTATGAAAATTCATACACCTCAGTCACTGTTGGTTTTCTTCTCTTTCTGTTTTTGGTATCAGGAAACAAACTCAGGACCTTGCACCTGCCAGGCAGGCACTGTGCTGCTAAGCTATATCTCTAGCCTCACAATTTAACTGCTCCGACTAACAATTTCCCATTTTGTTTGCCGGATAAACACAAAGTCAAGTGTGATAGCCTACATTTGCAATCACAGAATTTGGGAGGCTAAGGCAGGAGGGCAGCCATACATTCAAGGTCAGCCTTTATTACACATTAAGTTCAAAGCTTGTATGAAATACCTAGCAAGCCCTGTTTCTTTTCTTTTCTTTTCTTTTGTGGTACCAGGGATTGGACTCAGGACTTTGAGCTTGCCAGGCAGACACTTATTCCACTGAGCTATATCCCTGGTCCCAAACCCTGTTTCAAAAGACAAAAAAAGGTTGAATGACCACTGCTTTACCTACCTTTATTTAATTCTAACATTTTTGTCTCTTAAAAAAAATGTGTACTCATTAAAGTATTTTATATTCCCTTCCTCTCAACAGTGCTTGGGCGTCCAGTAATCTGTTTTAGGACTCTATGGACCATGGACTGAACTCATATGTGCTGTGAGTTTGATAAACCTTTTTCCCTTTAACTTTGGGTGGCAGGTATTTTACCTGAGCCACAGGAAAAAAAACAACTAAGACATTCATGATAGACATTTAGTTTTTCCCTTTTTAATAACACTACTACATTTGTGTACATTACTTGAATATCTATTTTCCTTATATGAGGTAAATATGTAAAATGTCTATGTTTACTTTTCTGAACAAACAATGGACTATTTTCTGCAGCAGCCCTCATTAGGTTTCAAAAGCATGAGTGGCCCAAAATCAGTTAAAATTATCTTTATGGTTTCCCAGCATGCAAGCAGCTTTCAGCATTTATCAGAAAACTTCCTCTATTGAAAATTTCTCTCATAGGAAAAATGAAAGCACAGCTATACTGAAGGCCAGAATTAAAATGACTAAACCTAGCTTTTAACTTTAGCATTTTCTGAAGAGGTATGTCAGTAAAAAATTAGCTAATCCTACGTTGCTGGAGAGAGCAAGGGTGGCAAAAGACCCAATGTCTGAAGCTGGGAAATAGATCAACCAGTTGACACCATGAATATGACACTTAAGATCCAAACTTCCCTCCTCTAAATCTCTCTGAGAAAAAAGAAGGACTTGACTAACACAGATCACTCAAGATCTGCAAGAAACGTGGGAGATCTGCCCACCCTAAGAGAAAAAAAAAATTCCGGAATTCATAAGTATCTCTACACAATGGCAAGATAAAAAAGTGTGATTGGTGGTGTTCATTCGTCCGTCCGTCCGTCCATCCTTCCTTCCTTCCTTCCCCCCTTATCCTTCCTCCCCTCCCCTCCCCTCCCCTCCCCTCCCTTCCCCTCCTTTGTGGAACCAGAGATTAAACTCAGGTCCTTGCATTTGCCAGGCAAGTGCTTTAAATGCCTCCTACTGAAGCATTATACCTAATTCGGTTGCCTAAGGAGAAAAGCAATACAGAAATAAAATATAAACTGTTAAATGTTGACACACAAAAGTCAATCTACTGCGGACTACAAAATACTTTCCTTGGTTAAGAGCTCCATCCACTATTAGAACCATCTAGTTCCTCATGGATGTGCATCATTTGGTGATCATGATTCTGAGGATAAAATCAGAGAATCTCTTAACAACTTCCCAGGTAATGTCAACATGTCTGGTCTGAGAACTTCTTTGACTAGTAAGTCTACAGAATCACTGTTCTTAAAGGTATTTTAGAAGAAAAGACATCTATAAAAAATTTATAACATATTCACTTTAAATGTATTTATTCAGCCGGGCGTGGTGGCGCACGCCTGTAATCCCAGTACTTGGGAGGCTGAGGCAGGAGGATCAGTGTGAGTTCGAGACCAGCCTGGGCTACAAAAGTGAGCTCAAGGCCAGCCTGACCTTCGTAGTGAGACCCTGTCTCAAAAAGACAAAAAAAAAAAAAAAAAGTATTTATTCATCTATTAGATATTTGCACTGCTGCAATATATTTGAGTCTCTGTACCCATAGGTTCCACCTCTGCAGATTCAACCAACCTCAATTAGTAGTCACAGACAGACAGACAGACAGATACACACATTTGTACTAAACATAGTATACTCCTCCTTGTCATTATTCTCTAACCAACATAGGATTTAAACTGTATCAGTCTTATGCCATACTGGATGATTATAAATAGTTCAGAGATGATTTAAACACATGAGAATTGTGTAGGGTACAGCAAAAACTATGCATTCACATATTTTGGTTTCCAAAATGGGTTCTGGAGCTAATCTGGATACTAGGGGATGATTTAAACATCTAACACATTAAAAAAAATACAGAAAACATCCACATATAACTAAGATGGAATAACAGGAACTTGTTTTAACCACCCATCTCAAACTATAAAAAACAAAATCCATGAAACAGTGTTTCCAAACACTGGATATAGGGGCAGTAACTCATGAGAAACAGCACTGTTTAGGTCTCCCAGTTCTAACTAACAGAAGGAACCCAAATGGATCCTAGAGGTTTTGCTGAACTGAACATAGCATGGTAAAAATTTGGGGAAGTTAAGAAAGGAGGAATCTGCAGGGCAGGATACCAGAAAGGAGAGAGTTATACAAAGAAGATTTGAACATCTGCTGAGCCTTTGCAAGTCTTCACGTAAAGTGATCATGAAGTCATAGGAAACTATCTGAGGCCAATAAAAAAAACTCAACCTGAATGAGTAGAGAGAAAAAACAGACCAGCACCCAGTAATTTTAGCATGTGAAATGCAGAGGCAGGAAGATGAAACTTTCAATTCTGCCTGGGCAAGGCAGTGAGACCATGTTTCAAAATACTAAAGAGCTTGGCTGGGGATATAGCTCAGTGGCACAGCACCTGCCTGAGTTCAGTTCCCAGTATCAAAAACCAAAACAAAACAACTAGAGATACATCTCAGTACTAGGTTCAAATCCTAACAACACTAGAAAATAATAATAAAAAATTTTAAAAGACTAAATTTTGATACACTAAGAGCAATGTGGGTTATCATCCACCATGACAACTTTATAAGTCACAAAAAACTCAGTAAAATATCAGAAGAGTAATGATTAAGAAATGGAGAAACTGGCCTTACCTAACCCATAATCTCATCCTGCCTAAAGAAATAATAATACTGAAATGAGACAGATGATAAAACTAGTAGACAAGGATATTAAAGGTTATAGAATAAGCCTAACTATAACTTATATGCTTAAGAAGGTAACATGTTAAACAAAAAACATTAAAAACCCTAACTAAACTTTTAAAAAATAGGGCTGGCGAGATGGTTCAGAGGTCTAAAGCATCTGCTTAAGGCAAGCCTAGGCAACCTCAGGGACCAAAAAATAGGGCAGGCTTGATCCCAGGGAGCACATGCTGTGCCAATCCTACCCCCAGGGCAGGTTAAGCCAGCCATTAAAAAAAAAAAAAAATTTAAAAAAAGACAAACTATTAAAGATAAAAGTATCTAAGATTGAAAAACTGTTGATAAAATTGAAGTAGAGTATAAGCACTGTACAAAGAAACAGGAAGCCTCAGAAATTGCCAAAATAAAACAAAAAATAAAAGAACAAAACAAAAACAAAAAATAAAATACACAGAATGTCAACGGACTGTGGGACGATCTGAAAATGTTGTGAATGTAGCTGGGAACCCTAAAGAATGAGAGGGAAGGAGTATTTTAAATTTTCCAGTTAGATGAAAACTGTGAAGTGCCTATACAAATTTAAAAAGCATAACAAACTGAAGCACACACACACAAAAATAAATAAATAAATAAATAAATAAATAAATAAATAAATAAAATAAAGTTACAACATAATCAAACTGCTTAAACTCAGCAAATAAAAATTTTAAATGAGCCGGGCGTGGTGGTGCACGCCTGTAATCCCAGCACTCCGGAGGCTGAGGCAGGAGGATCGCTGTGAGTTCAAGACTAGCCTGGGCTACAAAAGTGAGCTCAAGGCCAGCCTCAACTGCATAGTGAGACCCTGTCTCAAAAAGACAAAAAAAAAAAAAAAAAAAATTTTTTAAATGACCAAACATCCAGTTAAAGCAGTATGTAAAGAACCAGAAACAACATACTGCACCACAATGAAAAGGAAAAAAATCCATCAAGACAGACCAGAAAATAACATAAACAAAAGAAACAAAAAGGACATTTAGGTATTTTTTATAACTACCTCCACATAGTCACGAAACTAAAGGAAGAAGCCAGGCATAGTGGTGTGCGCCTGTAATCCCAACACTTGGAAGGCTGAGACAGGACAATCAGTGCGAGTTCGAAAACAGCCTGGGCTATAAAAGTGAGCTCAAGGCCAGCCTGAATTGCATAGCAAGACCCTGTCTCAAACACAGACAGACAGACAGACAGACACACACACACACACACACACATGCACACGAAAGAAACTAAAGAAAGTTAGCAGAACATAGATAGCAGGAAAAATAGTTTGGTGTTATAATCCTGAACGACACACAAACCAGAACACAAATCCTCAATGCTCAAAACACCAAAACCCCCAAATTCTAAAATCTACCCTCCAAAAAACACATTCTTCATAATTCTCAGAAACTTTTTAAATTCGTTTAGGAAACATTCATTTATACATTAAAACAGGGGCCAGGAACTTAACTCAGTGGCACAGCGCCTGCTTGCCAAGTGTGAGGTCTTGAGTTAAAAAAAAAAAAAAAAAAAAGAGTTACAAGTAATTGCTCCAAGGTTGTCCATAACACATGGATTTCCATGACATGTTTTAAAAGATTCTGATTGGCACCCCCCAAAAAGAGACCTTGTAGCAAAAACTATCAGGTCTGAGATAAGAAATGCACACAATGTGATTAAATGTAGATCCAACAATTCAGCAGAAAAGATTAGTGAATTTGAAAAGGCAACATTAAAAATTATCCCAAAATGAAACTCATTAGCAAACTAGTAACAGCAATAGTGAGCTAGACACCTGTAGTGGTCTAGGGTAAGGATAGAGTCCCTGAAGAATCATGGGAGCATTGTAAACAACATACCTAATGCACAAAGAACAGAAAAATACTATGCTACAATACATCATAAACCAGCTGCTTGAATTGTGATACAGATAAAATCATAAAAGCATTCAAGGGGAAAAATATTACACATAAAGGAACAATTAAGGACACAACAAGTTTCTTGTTATAAATGGTGCAAGATGGTGGTAGTGGGGCCCGGTGGGATGGCTCAGTGGTCTAAAGCACCTGCTTGGGAAAGCTTAGGTGGCTTCAGGGACCGCGGTTCGATCCCCGGCACCACATGCTGCGCCAGCCCTGCCCTTGAGGTGGGCTGAGCCGGCCATAAAAATGAGTGAATAAATAAACAAAGGTTCTGAAACAAGAAAAAAAATAAATAAATAACATAAAAAAATTCATTAAAAAAAAAGATGGTGGTAGTGACAAAAGAACTGAGATGCATTATGTACACATACCAACTCCCCCCACAGGGAAATGCGATAATCACTACGTACTGTAAACATGTACTAACAAAACTGAAAAAACTGATACAAGTCAAAAGATAATTCTAAAACATCAGAACTCTACCCTGAGGAAAACACCTTTCAAAAATGAAAAAGGAAGCTGTGTGCAGTGGTGCATACATTTAATCCCAGCACTCAGGAGGCTGACCCAGAAGGATTAATATGAGTTCCAGTCCAATCTACTGCACAGCAAAACCCTGTCTCACAAAGACAAAAAAGAAGAAAAATATTAAGGCTATTAGATGTAGAAATGTTAAAAATAATTTCTTATGAGGACAGTTATTCTACCATAAATATTTAAGAGATTTCTTTATGCAGAAGGAAAATAGTAATATATAGAAACCTGGATCAAACATAACTTGGTAATTTACTCTAAAAACACACCAAAAAATATACATAAAATATGAAGTATGAAGCTACAACAATATTAAAGGCAACTAAATTCCTATGTTAGAAAAAGAGACCTAAAAAATCAATTACCTCATTTTACCTCGTCTGTAGGTTGTTTTACCTCAATAAAAGAACAAAGGAAGTAAGTGAAAGATCAGAATGAAAAAATGAAATGGAAAACAGAACAGAGTCAAAAAAAATAATCAATGAAACCAAGAGCTGGACTTCTTAAAAGATAGTAGTAATAGAACTTAAACCAGATCAATTGGGCAAACAAAGAAAAACAAAGACTACCTGGCATCAAAATCAGAAAAAAAACCCATCATAACAAAACTACAAAAGCAATAACCCTTAGGAACACAAATGTGAAAATTCTTTATAACATCTTCAGAAATTTGTTATTTGTTTTTGTTTGTATTTTAGGGAAGGGTCTACAGGGTGTTCAGGGTCTTGTTACCAGATCGGACTCATAGCGATCTGCCTGTTTGTAGCCTCCGAGGAGCTGGGGTTACAGGTGCATGCCACACGCCCAGTCTCAATTTCCATCACAGCTCACCCTGGGGTTGGTGCAAGGTCATTGGAATTGAACCTTGGCCCCTGCACCTACCTGTAGCCACTTTAATCTGCTGAGCTGCTTGGCCAGCCCCAAAAATTTGACAATATAGTAATACACTTATATATCTGTGGAGGATCACCTGGTCTACTCTCCTAGAAAGAGCAATTATCTCCATTTTGGCTAATCCTGCCCTATTTCCATGTAATGATATGTTACAAAGCTGGCTAAAAAATTTTCCCTATCCTTTCTTTTTTTTTTTTTTTTTTTTTTGAGACCTATCCTTTCAACTAGCTTTAAGCAATGCAACTTGGTCCAGCCCAGGTGCTAATGTGTAGCCTGCGAAGTCAGGTTACAGGGCAATCTTTGCCCATTTCTGTAGCTCCCAAAAATTATGTGTGAGACAGCAGGACGAAGAGCTACACTGTGCTCCATGCTGTGGGCTGGGATGGAGTCTCAAGATGAAAGGCTATGACTACTCTGAGCATAAAAAATTACACTTCGAGGCTGAAGAACAAAACATTAGATACCACCTCAGTGGATATGACTCTGCATATCTTTTTCTTTGCATAGTGCAGAGGTGATAGCTGGACTTAGGATGCCCTTGGTACCCCACAACTACAAATATGCCTTAGTGTCTTTTTCTCGCTATGGGTTGTACTGGAAGTGGTAGACTGCAATTAACTCACTAGAAGTCTACTAACTTATCCATGGGATTATAAATACAAACTTCCCACACTGAGATCAGGGCCAGGATGGACTCTATATCCTGCCTAAATTCAATTTATCTCAGAAATATTCATTTGAAAACCAATCAATGTTTCATCACTTTAACAGAATCAAACAGAATCACTTCAATCCATGCAAATAGCATTTGTAAAAATCCAGCATATGCACATACACAACATACATAATCCCTGCATACTAACAACAGAAAGACTATTTCAAGCTGATAAAGCATCGATGAAAAACCCATTGGTTTAAAAATGAAAAACAGAGTTTTCCTCTAAAATTGGCAATCAGGCAAGAATGTTTTCTCTTGTAAGTTCTATTAAAACATTATATAAAAGTCTTAAAATAGTTTAGTAGAATGAAAAAAAAATTAAAGGTATGTAAATATAAAGATGTCAAGCATAGCCAACTTATATAAATCAAACCAAACACTAGAAACTTCTAAAGACCGCCCTCCCAAAAAAACATTTTACAATGAATGTTTTGGTTTCTTTTGAGATGGGGTCTCGCTATATAGCCAGAAATATAAAGATGTCAAGCATAGCCAACTTATATAAATCAAACCAAACACTAGAAACTTCTAAAGACCGCCCTCCCAAAAAAACATTTTACAATGAATGTTTTGGTTTCTTTTGAGATGGGGTCTCGCTATATGGCCAGAACAGGCTAGCCTTCCACTCAGGAAGTAGGCCCGCAGGACTCCAAGGTCCAGACGTTGTTTTGCCTCAGCCCCAGTCTCAGGATTCTGGGCATGTCACACCTGTTAATGAAGTAAAGGTTTAATATTTCAATTAAAAGGAAGTTACTTACTCGGCACATACAGTTTTTCCTGCTGATGTGTGTGCAGATACTAAAACAGACTGATTATTGTCAACACATTGAATGGCTTCTCTTTGGAAAGCATCAAGTATAAATGGATACTCCTATAAAAACAAAAATGTTAATCACTGGCTGAAAAATACATAGCTTCCTCAAATACATTCTAAGTCAAAAAAAAAAAAAAGCACTCAGCATTCTTTGATTCTACATAGGAAATATGCCATACTAAAGAAAATCAGGAAAATGAAAAACAACCTTTTCTAAGCATCATCGAAATTGGTTCTGTTGTTTAATCTTTCGATTATGCACACATTGAATAATACTTACTATAGGGCCGGAGAGTCCCTGGCACAAGTGCGTGTCTGGCAAGTGCAAGGTTGTGAGTTCAAACCCCAGTCCCACAGAAGAATCAATCAATCAATCAATCAATCAATCAATCAATCAGTATTTCCTATTTACCAAGAAACAGGTACTGTGCAACAGTTTCCAAACATGACCAGTAATCTTCATGATACTAAAACAAGCATCATTTTTTTCATGATGAGAACTGAGGCTCTGAAATATGAAGTCTCTCACATGAACATGCACAGCAGAAGCAAAATAAAACATGTAAGACTTTTTGATGTTAAGGCTAACTCCACCATATTTTTGCTAGAGAAAACTACTTGGAAAAAAAGAGACTCAAAATCATTTCAAACTTTTAAGATCTACCAGATCTTCAAAGTCCATCTAATAAAAGTAGAGTTTAGATTTCATCGGAAGCTTGCTTAATCCCTTAAAGGTACAACAGGCAAATTTTGCATACATGCATTTATTTTTATAACAGAAAATAAGTCTCCTTAAATTCTTTTAAAAGTTGAAAATCACTATTTTAGGGTTTGAAACTCATGATTCTTATTTTCTAGCACAGTTGTTTACTAATTCGGTTTTCACTATACTTTTTTTTTTTCACTATACTTTGTAGTTAATGACTATGTGATAAATTTACCTTTGGATGTACACAAGTGTCATTTGAAAAAAATTTTTTGAAGGTTTCAAAGAAAACCTCACAAGGGGCCAGCAAGATAGCTCAGAAGTCTAAAGTACCTGCATAGGGAAGCTTAGGCAACTGCAGGGACTGTGGTTTGATCCCTGGCACCACGCACTGCGCCAGCCCTGCCCCTACGGCAGGCTGGGCCAGCCCTACCATAAAGTTAAAAACAAAAGAAAATTATAAAAAAACAAAAAAAGAAAACCTCAAAAAACTTTGTAAAGCATATCATCTAAAGCACAAACCTTTGCGGCTTTTCCAATTCGAGGCTTAAGTGGCAAATAATCTTCATCAGCAGGGAGTGCGACCTGTTATCAAATTCACAAAAAATTACAATTTAATATTTGACATTCAGCACCTCAAAATTAATAAAGATCAGAAAAATACAAGTGATGAGCTACAGTGTTCTTTCATTTTTATTTTGAGACAGAATTTCATTATGGTTCCCAGGATGGTCTTAAATTTGTGAGCCCAAGCAATTCTCTCATTGCAGCCTCCTGAAATGCAGCTGGGGTTAAATACATAGGCCACAGTGACAAGCTAGAATGTTTTCATAGTCCTGGGTACTGTAAAAATAAATAGTTTTAATAACAATAAAAAAGTGAAACTATAATATTTAAATGTTATATACCTCTACTACCACTGGCCTAAGAGAAAAGTCATTAAAGACTTGGATGTACCCCTGAAGAAACTACTTATTAAGGTATAGCAGCTAACTTACTTATTTCTGGTATCAACTATATTTGCTGAAGGCTGGGGAGATAGCTCAGTAGAATAAGCGCTTGCTCAGCAAGCACAGGGTCCTGAGTTCCATCACCAGTACCACAAAACAAAACATAACAGAAAAACCTATATTTGCTGACATTAAACTGTGTTCAAAAAAGTTGAATTAATATATATAGTATGCCACCATTATATTATGGAATAAAATAATATTCTTTACAGCCTGGATCAGAAACTTAATTTTCATCTACTAAAGATTAAGATCTTGAATTCACAGAAGTCCCAAGATTTAAAAATACTAGCGATGCTACATATTTCTAATTCTCTACAATAGGACTCTAGCTGGGGTTGGACAGATAGTTCAGCGGATTAAAACGCCTGCTTAGACACATGCAGGATGGGGTTCGATCCCTGCGCCGTGGGTATCATACTCGTGCGGGCCCTGAGAGTAAAGACTGGGCGTGGTGGCATGTGCCTGTAATCCAAGCACTTGGAAGGCTGAAACAAGAGGATCACTTTGAGTCTGATCTGTGTAGTAAGACCCTGTAAATTCTATATTAAATACCTTTTTAAAAAGGGACAAAAAGAAATTCAGCATCATTTCTGAAAGCAAAATTTCTATTAAGAAAACTGGATACTAGTCGGGAAGATAGCTCAGTGGAGTAAGTGCTTGCTTGGCAAGTACAGGGTCCTGAGCACTGCAAAAAAAAAGGAATTGAAAGAAAGAAAAGAAAAAAGAGGATACTAGCTGCTTTAGAAACGGTAAACTTCTGACGCAAATACAATCAAGATGACAGGACAGAGTTTCACAAAGGAATGATTAAGATGTGACAATAGTTAAGAACACAAATTATCAAATTAATAATTTGAAGAATGTTTCAAACAAAGTGTCATATTCAAAACGGAATCTATAGGCAAAATTCCCATGCACCTCAACCCAGTTTCTGCACAAGCCCCCGGTGCCACCAAGATGGCCAAGAGGAAGGTCAGTTTGACCAAAGGGGTGGCAAAGAAGGAGCCCAAGAGGAGATTGGTGAGGTTGTCAGCTAAACCTGTTCCAGCTAACATGGAAGCAAAGCCAAAAACGGCAGCAGGAAAGGATGACTCTTTGGGACAAAAAAGTACAAGCAAAAGGGAAAAGGGGAGCCAAGGGAAGACAGGCTGAAGTGGCTAATCAAGAAACTAAATAATTTTCCTGCGGAAGACAGAAACTAAAAATGAGGAGAGTGCAGCCTCTCATGAAGCAGAAGAGAAAAAAGCCAAGACTCATTAATCTCACACCAGGTCTTCTCAGTGTTTCTTGTCTCCATTCTTATTCAATCCAGAGGAATATTTTTATCAACTATTTTGCAAATGCAAGTTTTTTAGTAGCTCTAGGAACATTTTTTTAAAAAGGAGGGAATCCTACCTCATCACATTTTTTAAGTGTAAGTGATTTTTTTAGAGGTAAAATCATTCTCTGGTTGTTTATTTTTTGGTATAACCAGAATTGGTGGGATACTGAATTATGGCAGGCTTTGCCTGTCTTGGGGGTCAGCTTAACATTCCATAGGTGGGGTTCAGGTTTACATCCTGCAGTACAAAGCATACTACATGGCAATTTGGAATTACAGTCATGCATTTAATATGCACTGGATGCTTTAAATGACTTACATTCGCTTGTTTTTAGTAGAACTGTTTCCTAAAGAAAACTACTTCCTATTTGTTGCCATCAGAATCCCTTGCACTCTGCAACATCTGTAGTGGTGATCCAGTTTACCTTATTTTGTTAATGTGCTGTGAAAGACAGCTCAGCAGATTACAGCTCCTGCAAGCAAGCACCTCTACATTTGAAGCTGGAAAATCACTGGAATAACAGAAAAACAATCCATGGCTTTTTTTGGTATGTGTGTTAAGAATTGTGTACAAAGTGAATCATGTGTACTCATCCTCAACACAACCAATGAAATTCCAAATATTGAAGAAAAAAAAAAGAAAAAAAAAAAAAAAACCCACAAAGTGGAATCTAGAAAGGTAAACAGAATTTGGTAGTTTATCTAGTAGACCTTTGAAAAATTAATTCTCGAGTCTGTTGTTTCACAACTCAGAAAGGTAAATGAAAACTTCTGAGGAATAGAATATTTTCATCAGTCTTTCCTTTAAGATAAATCCTCTAATACGATTTCAAGAGACTAGAGTTATGAAATATAATCCTGGCGTAGTTTAATAGTTGAGAGAACTGCTTATCAAATACAGAGATACGAGATTCTTTTTTTTTGTACCAGGAATTAACTGCGCTGCTAACCTATATCCCTGGCCCAATAAACAAGATTCTTTAGAACACTTTCTCTAGCTTTTACATGTATGTTGAATAGGAGAGCATAATAAAGTGTCCAACCTTTGGTACAGTAACAAAAGCAATTTTCTAGATCTGAATGTGAAAGCTAGACCTAAAATGATGATGTGATTCCCACAAAAGGTGATTAACTACAGAGCCATGTGTGGCTGGTTACTTAGCTGACCTCTACCACATCTCTCTTGACATTTTCCATATGAATAAAAATAGCAGCAGCAAGCACTTAAAAATTCAACATGCCAGACTTAACAACAAAAAAATTAGGTTTTTACACCTCCAGAAATAAGTTATGCTTTCATCTTTGAAGAGTCTAAGCAATACTATAAAAAGCAGAAACCCACAGAGATGTCAGAAAAATAGATAACCAGGAAAATGGTCCAGGGTAAAATATTCAGCAGTCATTGGTGACTTTGCCAGAACAATTTCAAAGAATTGGAGACAAAATAGATAAATCTATACTAGACCAATTGAAAGATGAATGAAAACTCAGGACATCAGACAGTTTCTTAAGCCAACAGAAATTTATGAGAAACGATCAAGTTTTTTTTTATATTTTGTTTTTTATTACTACCTAATAAAATGTACTTGGCTCTAAAGTATTTAATGAATGGTTACAAACAGGAGACAAGCAAGTACAGTGGCTGAAATGCAACCTAAAATGAGATGCCTTCCATGTTCACATGTTGATTTTAAACAGAAAGAGAAATAACATTTACTTCCTCTAGTTCAGAGAAGAATTTTTTTTTCTTCATTTTTCCTCTTTCCTACCAATATCAATTAGAAAATGTATCATGTCCACACCCTGTGCTCTATATTACTATTGTGAGGGCAATATGCAATGTGTCAATTATTGCATATTGCAGTGTTGTGAAACTATCATATTGATATTTATTAAAAGTAACAAAAAAAGAAAAATATATGAAGAGATTCTAGCTGCACAAGCCCTATCATCTAGTTCTGACAGTGTCCCCACATCATTTCTATTTCCCATACTTTGTGTGGAAGTTTTAATCTCCTGAACTTCCATTTGTACTTTTTCATGGACTCTTAATTGTCCTCTGAAGTGCTCATTCATATTTGGTGGGCTTTTTTTTTTTAGCTCAACTAGCTAAATGAAACTGACAAAGTGTTTATGGAGACATAAGGCACAACCAGAAAGGTTTTCCCCTGTAGTCTCACCAGCATTTATTATTTGATGTCATGACAATGTAATTCTTTCAGAGTAAAGATGAATCTGTTATTTTAATTTGCATTTCTCTACTAGTCAAGATACTGAACATTTTTTCTTATTAGTTTTTGCTATATTTATTACTGCTTCTGACTACTATCTATTCATTTCATTTGCCCATGTTTTGATTGGGCAGATTCTTCAATCTGTTATAAATACTTGCTGTAAAGTTTTTTTTTTTTTTTTTTTTTTTAAATGGCTTGCTCAGCCTGCCCTGGAGGTGGGGCTGGCACAGCATGTGGTACCAGGGACCAAATCACAGTCCCTGCGGTTGCCTAATAAGCTTGCCTAAGCAGGCGCTTTAGACCACTGGACCATCTCACCAGCCCCTAAAGTTTTGTTACGAGGACAAAAGATTTAATAAAAGTGATATAATTTAAAATGATAAAATGAGTTTATACAAGACACTAATAAAAAGCTAGTTGAGCTAAAAAACAAAACAAAAAAAAGTCCACCAAATATGAATGAACACTTCAGAGGACAATTATTAAGAGTCCATGAAAAAATATAAACAGAAATTCAGGAGATTAAAAATTCCACACAAAGTATGGGAAACAAATAATCAATGTGGGGACACTGTCAGAACTAGAAAATAGGGCTGGTGCAGGTGAATAAAACTCATAGATACTTTAAAAACAATGAGGACATGAAGGGATCCAACAACTTCTGGATGACACAAAGAAGACCAACCTAAAGTTAATTGGCATAACTGAGAACTAGAAAACACAAATGGCATGAAAAACATGTTTATAGAAAATTTTTAACATACAAAAAAGCAACTAGCCACTGTCAAAAAAGAACTCTTTCACACATTACACTCAAAGATGCAACCAAAGAACAGAATCTTAAAAACAGTAAGATTATTACAGCAGATTTTAACACAAACCTTAAATGCCAAGAAAGCTTCAAATACAGTGGCATAAACCCTAAAAAAAAAGAATTTACAACCCAGAGTGACAAATCTTGAAAAACTACCTTTTACACTTGATGGAGAAATAAGGTATTTCCATGACAAAGAAAACCTGAAGAACTGCAACACCATCCACTAATAATGTAGACTACACAAAGAACCAAAAAAAATAAGCTGCCAAGGGTAAAGGACCCAATCAAAACATAGGCAAATGAAATGAATAGACAGTAGTCAGAAGAAGTAATAAAAATAGCAAAAACTTGTAAGAAAAAATGTTCAGTATCTTGACTAGTAGAGAAATGCAAATTAAAATAACAGAGATTCATCTTTACTCTGAAAGAATTACATCGTCAGGAAATCAAATAAATGCTGCTGAGACTACAGGGGAAAAGGAACCCTTCTATAGGTAGGAATGCACACTAGTATTTAATCACCATGGAAATTCCTAAAATTACTGAAAATAGAAATTCCATCCAACCCAGCTCTTCCTCTTCTAGGTATCTTCCTGAAAGAGATAAATATGACATACTACAGTGACCATGTGCATTCCTACATCGTTTCGCAGCTCAGTACACTTGAGTCATTTGTAGGAAAATGGATGAACCTTAAAAACTGTTGAGTAAAATAAATTAGACACATTGAATGGGTTTCTCATTATATGAGGAACAAAATATAAGAACAAAGTAAGACATAATCGGAAATAGACACACAGATCTTTTGCAAAAGAGGAAATAGAAATAAAGATTATACCCATATATCAACTTCCCATGATGAATATAATCATTAAGTACTACAAACAAATTAACACACACAAACACACACATCAATGTGCAGCAAGAAAATTAGTAAGTCAGCATCTGAACCCAGGATTGATAAAATCCAGCTCTTCCATTAGATTATGTGTACCCTGCACCATCTCCTTATCACTTCTAAGGCCCTTAAGGTTAAGCTGTTTGCTAATCACTTTCCAAAACAGTGTAAAGAAGAACTGCACTTTGAGAGTAACCTACTGTATGCTGTTTGTACTTACCTCATGTGTGCACCCTTCAACAGTTTCAGCAGACAGTACCTTAACCCTGGGCATCAGATCTGCCAAACTTAAAAAAGAATGACTAAAATGAAACACAAATTATTTTTCTAGGTATATAATAATCCTGCTAATCTATATTACAATAAAATTATATTGGCCAGTTATCAATATTCCAAATTGGCAAAACCTTATTAATATCAAGAAATTTTGTCACATATTTATATACAGTACATGCTAAAAATTCAAACTACTTGGTTCACATCTTTCATTATGAATACAAAATAAACTGCCAGATTATTCAAAAATTACGTTAGCTTAGTTCCAAGAACTGTTTTGAAAAACAAGTTCTATAAAGTGCCATTACAATTTCAAAAGAAAGCTGAGCATAAAATTCAACATACAATAAAGTATATAGTCTAATTCATATCATGCTGTAATTTCAAAGCATTCCTTATTCTCATCAAAATTCTACATTATGGAGCCAATGAGATAGCTCAGCAGACAACTGCCTGCTTGGCAAGTGCAGGGACTGGAATTTGATCCCCAAGACCATGTGCTGCGCTGGCCGCGGCCCCTGGTCACACCGAGCTGGCCACTGAGTCCAGACATGGTGGCGCATGCCTATAATCCCAGCACAGGGAGGCTAAAAACAGGCAGATCACTACAAGTCCGATCTAGTAGTGAGACCCCAAACACCCTGTAAACCTTTCTCTAAAATACAAAAAAAAAAAAAGAAAATATCCCGGCAAATCTTGAATCTGCCTTGAGACAACTACCTTGAGATTCACAGCCATTCCACTTCTACATAAAACAATAGAAATCTAATTCCTTTTAATATTCCTTTCATTGGCTAAGTTTTGCTGTCTTCTTTTATTCTACTCCACCAGCACTCAACTTGGCAGCACATATACTGAAATATTCCTCCCATGATCATCTTAAGATACTAACAAATAAATTTAAAAAATTAATTTCAAGACTCTCAAAATTGGATTCTAGGGCCGGGTAGACAGCTCAGTAGAATAAGCATCTGCCTGGCAAGCGTAAGGTCCTGTATTCAATCCCCTGTACTGTGAAAATAATAAATGGATTCTAAAGTATCAAAAGGTTAAGTTATTTTTACAGTGCCATCCAGTTGTCTAACCTTAAATGTTCTACGCTTACAGGCTTTTATGTATACATAAATAATTTTCATTTAACCACCTTAGCAAACATTATAAAGTATCAAAACAGAAGCAATTTTTACAACTTCATACAATCCCTAAATAAAAGTTTACTAACATTTATGACTATGGAAATATTACCTTAGGTCTTCGGTTACTGACTCTTCTATCCTGGGTCTTTTTCCAAAAATAGGTTCATCTGTGCCTTCAAAATCTGTATCCCTCTTGGTTTTTCCACTATTAGTTAACTCTGATGGTAGTTTACCATCAGGTTTCCTAAAAAGTAAATAGAAGTCTGTTGGTTCTTAATATAAATGAAATGCCATAGAATGTTGCTCCTTTTATTATTATATATACACCATCCACATCTTTTACACACATGAATGTTTAAAAGCAAGCAAAAGCTCAGGATACTTGAACCTCTGAATTAGTAAAACTAGCAACTACTTTTATAATTCAATTTTATGCATCTGGGCCTGAAATGTCTCCCAAAGGCTCATGTGTTAAATGCATGGTCCTCAATGCAACAATATTCATAGTGGGGCTTTGGGGAAGAGATGAGATCATAGGGATCTGATCTTATCAACAGATTAACTCACTGACAAGTTGACAATTTGATCAACTATTGGGAGGTGATAAAAACTTAGGCAGGATCCAGTTTGTGTGCACCAGAGTCAGGGGTAGAGTGTATCATGTGCCTAGCTTCCTGTCCCCCACCTTTCCTTGCTTCCCAGCCATAATGAAATAAATAGCCTCCTCTATAAGCACTCCTACTGCCAAGATACTCTGCCTCACCTCAGGCTCCAGGGTTGTCCTTTTTTTAGTCTATGTATGTATGTGTGTGTGTGTGTGTGTATATATATATATATATATATATATATATATATACACACACACACATATATGTGTGTGTGTGTGTGTGTATAGTATTTGGAACAGGGGCTTGCTATGCAGGCAGTGATCCTCCTGTCTCTGTCCCACCAGGCCACCATACCAGTTTCTGTGGCCAGGTCAGCTCCTGGGGCGGACAGCACCACACACAGTCCCAGGGATCGAACCCAGGCACCTGCACTCGTTTTTGTTTTGTTTTGTTTTGTTTTTTTTCCAGGACTGGGGATTGAACTCAGGCCACTGCGCTTGCTGTGCAAGCACTTATTCTACTAAGCTATTTCCCTAGTCCTTCAGGCTTCAGTTTTAATGGAGTCAGTCAAACATGGATCCAAGCCTCTGAAATTGTGAGCTCAAATAAATCTTTCCTGCCATATACTGATTTTCTCAGTTATTTGGTTGTAACAATGAAAAGCTAACTTACATAGGAGCTTCTAAAGTATTTTTTTTTAACTTATATTAACGGAAGTAACATAAACTTAAGAATTGTTTATTATAGCATTAAGCACGAACATAAGATCTTCAATAAACATTTAATGCTCTAATAACATGGAAGAAATTTTTGTGTATGTGGTTGGACTTGTTGGATCAAGTAGTAGCAATAAATGGGTGTTTGATGGACTAAGTATCCATAGGGAAACATGAATCTAATCATTACCTTCCATATGAGAAAAAAGCCATTTCTACATGAATTTTAGGTGTGCGAAGGCAAAAATTAACAAAGCCTCTAGAAGATACACTCAGAAAATTTTTAAGATTTGTTAGGCATAAAATTGCTAAAATATAAAAGAATGATTATATTGGCCTGCATGAACATTAAGAATTTCTGCTCTTCAGAAGCATCATTAAGAAATTAGAAGAAACTAGAATACCACTCCAACATATAAAAAAATGAACTTGAGGCATTTTTAGGTAAATGGATACATCTTAACACCATAACTGTAGGTGAAATAAATAAGACACACAAGTTTATCATATTGTTTTTCTTGTGCAAGAAACTGAAAGTGTAGCTAAGAAGCAAAATGGAGGATACGTATTAGGAGGGAACAAGGGAACAAAAGGTGGGGAGAAAAAGAGATTTAAAGGAAACGTGAAAAACTGGACAGAGCTCTTGTAAATGTGAAGGAGAAGGTGTGGAGAGGAAGGGGATATATTTAGACCTATTATGTACATCTACAAGTCCCCCGTGATGAGTATGGTCATCACTAACAGGTACTAAAAAAAAGAAAAAAGAAAAAAATTAGAAAAACAGACAAAAGATATGCATACCTATAACTAAAAAAGGCGTGCACGTAAGATGCTAAAGGTAAGGAGTACAAAGCCAAGCTTTTTAAAAAAGTGATCCATCCATAAAAAGTGATTGAAAGAGTTAATAGGAGGGCCGGCCAAGCAGCTCAACGGATTAAAACACTTGCAAGCAGGCAAAGGTGCTGGAGTTTGATCCCTGGGCCTGCTGGCATGCCTGTAATCCCAGCTCTTGGAAGGCTGTAAACAGGTGGATCACTACGAGTTTGAACATCCTGCAGGACCTTGCCTAAAATACAAAAAAAAAAAGTTAATAGGGAAGTCATAAGAAAAGATATCTGAATGATTGATAAGTATACAAAAAAGAGGTGAACAGCACTCCTAACCAGGAAATATAAATTAGTCAATGCTAGGTCAGGAGCTGAAATGTTCTGGTTTTAGTATCCTTTCCTAGTCTCCAAAAATTATACAGGATTCCAAAGAATTGTACTTAGGTGATTTTATCTGCTAATACTCAGAATTAAAATTAACATTTAAAAGTACTTAAGAGGTACGGGAGAGCAGCTCACAGCAGAATGTTGCACTATTAGGCCTCATCACCACCTGCCATCACTCACTAATTTGTCTTAAATTGGGAACAAAACATTCTTTATATTAAAAAATAATTTTACAAAAATGTTTTAAAAATAAGAATAGCACTGTTTTATATTCTTATAAATCTCTGTGATCTGTTCCTGTATTTAACTTGATGTGATACACTTTTTTTTTGGCAGAACGAGGGTTCAAACTCACAACCTTGCACTTGACAGGCAGGCACTTGTGCCTTGGAGCTATTTCCCCAGTCCTGTGATATACTATTTTAGCTGACATTTATGAAGAAAATCCCCGCCTCATACAGGTATATGACTGAAAAAAGCAGAATATTTCAATAGACTTTTTAGATAATTGTAGCTTTTCTTCTTACCCCGTACAAGAATTGAATCACACCTAGAGAGCCACTGCTAGTACTACTAAATACATTTGATAGTTTGTATTAAATTTTGTCAGCAATATTCAGCCAAAGCCAAACATAAAATTATTTGTGTGATCTTATTTATACATATGTCACAAGTGGAAAAATTTTACACATTGTGTAACAACAGTCTTTTTTCTTTTTTTGTATTTAATGAAGGTCTACAGGGTCTCACTACATAGCCTGAACTCTTAGTGATACTCCTGTTTTCAGCCTCTCAAGCACTGAAATTACAGGCAGCACAGCACACCACCACGCCCAGTCTCATTTGGCAGGCTGGGGATCAAACCCCAGCCTCTGCACTCCGCCTAAGCAGGAGCTTTGGTCCGTAACAGTCACTTTTGTAGGACATAACAGGTTTGTATAATATTCTTTTTTTTTTCTGAGTAAGGACTGTGTGTGCTCATACAATAAAAATTCATCCCATGACCTGCATGTTTTTCTTGGCACATTCTACTTGTTTTTAAAAAGGAAAAATACACAATAGTGTTGATCTACATGCTCAAACAATCTTTCCAAGTTGAAACCTTCTAAATTTAAAAACCCTGTCACTTCCAATTCCCTAAGAAGGTTTGCTGATTACTGATGTGGACTTCTTCTGAACAAGCCATCAATATCCTTAGCCTTCAGAAAAATAATACAGTTGGACAATAATTGCATTATCTTTCAGCTCCACTACTTTAATATTTTGAGTAAGCATTAATTCATCCACTGGACTTAAAATAATTCTGTGAGGAACTAGAGAAAACTAGCTCTCAAGCTTTAAAAAAAATCATAGCGGAATATTTTCATTTAGAATACCTTATAATTCTGTGTTTTTTTTTTATTTTTTTCTCCTTAAAATGTTTGTAGTACACAACAAATTTCTTGTGGAGCTGGTATATGTACATTTTCTTTAATCTCCCTTTCTACCTCTCCCTCCCATTTCTTCAGTCACCTTCCCATGTGCAAAAGATTATCTTCTGAAGAGTAATTTATTATTCTTTAATACTGTGTGGCACACTTCTAGATCTCCAGTTTTGGGGGCTTTTTTTTTTTTTTTTTGAGGGGGATGAACATGCACCCTTATATAGCTGAAATATATATATATCTGAAATATGTTATCCAGAAACAAGTCATGTATAGGTAACCAATTCATTCTTAAAGTTCTGACTTGCCGGGCGTGGTGGCTCATATCTGTAATCCCAGCACTTGAGAGGCTGAGGCAGGGGGATTGGTGCAAGTTCGAGACCAGCCTGGGCTACAAAAGTGAGCTCAAGGCCAGCCTGAACTGCATAGCGAGACCCTGCCTCAAAAAGACAAAAAAAAAAAAAAAAAAAAAAAAAAAAAAAAAAAAAAAAAAAAAAAAAAAAAAAAAAAGTTCTGACTCACTGAAATTATCTAAAAATGCTATTTCTAGAAATTCATGAGAATAGCATACTTCTCTTCACAGTACCAGAAAGGGCACCAAATTTGTCAATGTTAACTACATAATATTTCTGGAGGGTGGTACCAGGGATGGAACCTAGAGCTCACACATGTTAAGCAAGTGTTCTACCACTGAGCCACATGCTAATCTCCCTTTTCAATTTTGTTTTGAGACAGTCTTATTAAGTTACCCAGGCTAGCCTTAATGGATATTACAAGCACAAGCTATGGCACCAGACCCAATTTCCTTATTCTGATCATTGTAATGCATATTGTGGTCATGTAAAAGAATGCTCTTACTTTCAGAAAGTCCACACTAAAGAATTCAGAAGAAAATGGACATGTCTAAATCTTCCTCTATACAACTGAAAGAAAATTCCAAACATATGAACACACATACATATAAATAATGCATGAATGCATGTGAATGTGTACATAATGGGAAAAGGAGGAAGAGAGGACAAAACAAACATGAGATATTCAGGTGAAAAGTGTACAACAATGGTAATGCCATCCTGAGAACTTTTCCAAGCACAAGTTGTCAAAGACTTAACAAGATCTTGTTAAAAGTTCACAAAACTTAGCTGGGCGTGGCGGCTCACACCTGTAATCCCAGCATTCGGGAGGCTGAGGCAGGAGGATTGGTGCGAGTTCGAGACCAGCCTGGGCTACAAAAGTGAGTTCAAGGCCAGCCTCAACTGCATAGCGAGACCCTGTCTCAAAAAGACATAAATAAATAAATGAATGAATGAATGAATGAATGAATGAATGAATGTTCACAAAAGCAGGGCCCGGGAGAGATAGCTCCGTAGAATAAGTGCCTGCTGGCAAAGGGTTTTCACTGATCTCTGATTAGAAATCCAAGAATCAAAAGTAATGAAAGAAGTCAGGATGATGGCTCACACATGTATTCCCAGACTATGAGAGGATCCCAAGTTTGAGCCCAAGCTGTGCAAGTTACAGACTCTGTGAGACCCTATTTTAAAATTTAAAACACAAGCTAGAGAAGCAGCCCAGAGCAAATGCCACATTTTCAATTTCCACTACTACAAAGTGAATAAGTAAATTTAAAAACAGAAACAACCTGAAGTTCCATTAGTGGACAAAGGCATAAATTTGGTACATCCATAAAACAGAATATTACTAAGTAACAAAATGGACAAATCATTGATATATGCTACATGAATCTCAAAAGTACTTAGTAAAACCCAGGCAAGAGAAAACATTGTATTTAAATAAAATTTTAAATAATGTTGAATTTAAGTAAAACTCTAGATAAAAATAGGGATGCAACAGAAGGAGGTACAAAGAGGCTTCCAGAGGTCATGCAAATATATCACCTCTGGAAAACCACAGTTTAACGCTCTTCAATTACATCTGGAAGGAGGGGAATAAGTTAGGTCAGGAGAGCATACACAATTCGTAGGGTACAACTTAGTTGTATGAACAGCTAATGAGGCAACAGGTATATGTTTGTCTGAGACAGGGACTCACTCATTGTTGTAGTTCAAACCGGGCTTGAGAGGGGCCTGCAGGTTAGCTCAGTTGCTCAAGTCCCTGCTTGGGCAAACCCAGTCAGGTGCAGGGGACTGCGGATACCCAGCTCCCCTGTCATTCCTGACCTGCCTTTCAGGCAGCCTGAGCTGACCAAAAAAAGAAAAAGAAAATAAAAAATTTTTAAAAATCCTTCTCAAACTGGGCTTGAACTCACTACATAGTCCAGGCTGGCCCTGAACTCATGACAATCCTTGGGTGCCACCATGCTCAGCCAAGTTAACAGGTGATTTGCTTGTTTGTTTAGATTTCATGTAATAAGATACAGAAAGAAAAACAAACACACCACTTTGCAGCTATTAGTAAAATAATAGATCCAAGCAATTGTTAACAGATAAATCCTTATGGGAATGTTTGATGAGAAACCAAGGCAGACATCATTTTAACCTACCAGTCAGTCTTGGTATAGAATAGACATCCTTCATCCTCATAGGTATGAGGATTCTCATTTCAAACAACTGAAACTGAATCTACCATAAAGAAGTCTGTAGGTCAGCACTACAAAATATATAGGTATACTTAGGTAATACAAGATGTGTATGTAATTCAAAATTTCCTAACTGTATTAAAAGCTCATAAGTGAAATAAATTTTTAAGTATTTTGCTTATCCATATACAAAAAATACTACCATTTCAATTATAATCAGGATTTACAAATGAAGGCAAGATATGGTGGCACACACCTCTAATTCCAGCATTTAGCTGCAGAAGGATCCCTGCAAATTTGAGGCTTATCCTGGGCTCCACAGTGAGCCCAAAACCAGCCTGAATTATATAGTGAGACCATCTTACACACAAAAAAAAGGATGAAAACAAGTAATTTTACATCTTTTGTATAAAATTATCTTGGACAAGCCATACTTTAAGTGACATAACCATTAATAGTAATAGGCAGGGGCTGGGGGGGGGGGATAGCTCTATGGCACAAGCGCCTGCCTGGCAAGGGCAAGGTTGTGAGTTCAAACTCTGGTCCCACAAAAAAAAAAAAAAAAAAAAAAAAAAGGGATTATTATATTGAGCAATGTGGGTCCAGATACAAGGCCTACTTACATAAAATGGAGGCAAAGGGGAGTAAGTTAAGGCATAAGAAAGTACTAGGATGTGGGAAACTTTAGGACAAATTAGGTGGTTTGATTACCTTTGTACAGTTTTTTTTTCCTTGTGCCACTGATTTTGTTTGAAAGAATGAAAGGCCAAACAAACCTACAGGATTCAAATAGACAAACTACCAAAACACTTTTGAGACAAGAGGAAAAATCTCATTGTGGATTGAGTAATATTTTTTTTGTTGTTGGATGAGGTAATGCTGAAATACTAGGGGGAAATAAGATGAGTTAACAGTTGATTTTAAAGGGGGTAATGTGGCTGGACAAGGTGGCGCACACCTGTAATCTCAGCACTTGGGAGGCTGAGGCAGGAAGATCAGTATAAGTTTGAGACCAGCCTGGACTACAAAAGTGAGCTAAAAGTCATCTGAACTGCATAGCGAGACTCTGTCTCAAAAAGACAAAATAAATCAATAAATAAATAAATAAATAAAATTAATAATAATAATAAAGGGAGTAATGTGTGCAGAACCAGACTTGATATTGTGGATGGAGAGGTACATGTAAACACATGGAATTCCTTTACATACACACACCCCACACACATGCGCATAGTTTAACAAAATCTCTGGGTTTTTGTTGCTGTTTTGTTTTTCAAAATATCCAAATGAAGTATTAAATACAGAACAAGTCCTGATAAAGTTCTATGATTTGCCCTCTGTGTTACACAGACTAGGTAGAAATTCACTCTGCATAATGATGCAAATATAAGCCAGGTGTGGTGGTGCATGCCTGTAATCCCAGCATTTAGGAGGCTGAGGCAGGAGGATCAGTGTGAGTTCCAGACCAGCCTGGGCTACAAAAGTGAGCTCAAGAGCAGCCTGAACTGCATAGTGAGACCCTGTCTCAAAAAGATTAAAAACAAAAAACAAAAAACGATGCAAGTGTAAATAGCTGAAATCAGGCAAACTGGATTATTTTTCCTAAAAATGGCTACAGTTATAGTAACCTTTTAGAACTTTCAATGCTAACAAATGCTTGTCACCACTGACCTGGAGGGTAAGGCAAAAACTGGCTAAAATGACCTCTTGATAGTAGACAAAGTCCCATTTCTAATGCTCTATACTTCTTACATATTTACCTTCCCTAATTTTGGTGCATTTCCTAATAAGTTAAATATAAATTATTTCCACCTAAATTTGGAATTTTTTTAAAAAGCTTGTCCTTACTGCACTGCCAACTAGAATAACTTCACCACAATAATTCTGACCGTCATACATACAGTCATCAAACTATAGCTGTCCACCTAAATACTTGGCAACTATTAATAATTCCTGCTGTGAAGAAAGGAAAAAAAAAAAAAAAAAAAAAAGAATCAGTCAACCTTTCTCACTTTTCCGAAAAGTTCCTGCAAACTCTTTTTCAACTCAATAGCAGCAGAGTGTTCTCCACTTTGTTCATATGGGACATCTTACACTTCTCATTTTTCTGCTATTCCTCTACTCTCTCCTTTAGTCTCATATGCTTCCCTATAGATTCTGTGTTAAGAGTCACTAAAGTTCCCCACAGGTATCTTCAGCCACCTCTGAAAAAGCCCCAACTATGACCACATGAGGCTTTGGGGGGGGGCATCTAAACACAAGCCAAAATTATTTTCTATCAGTATCTGTCTTTGCAATATTCTCTGCCAACTACTACCAAGTTAGCTTTCCTAAACAATCAATTTAATTTTTCAAAAATTTTTCAATTTTCCCCCCAAAGCTAGGGGGAAAAAAAAAATCTAAAAACTTTGTTCAAAAAGGTTTAAAATTGGGCCCGGCGGGATGGCTCAGTGGTCTGAAGCGCCTGTTTGGGGAAGCTTGGGTGGCTTCAGGGACCGCGGTTCGATCCCCGGCACCACATGCTGCGCTAGCCCTGCCCTTGGGGTGGGTTGAGCCGGCCATAAAAATGAGTGAATAAACAAACAAAGGTTCTGAAACAAGAAAATAAATAAATAAATAAAATAAAATTTAAAAAAAAGGTTTAAAATTAAATCAAAACTCCTCTGCTTGCTTTTCAATACTGAAGACCTCTTAAAATCTAAAACCAACACATAAATTTATTTCTAAGAATTTTGTTTTTTACTGTTGGTGCATCTTTGCTGATACATAAGTATATTCGTCTTGGAGAACTGCTACAATTAGGAATCACATCTTGATAATTTTTACTTCCACTTCCCTGACTCTACCCTTTCACCTTTTCTAGATCTGCTTCCCAACCCCACAAAATGTTTCCTTCTATTTCATCTATCATGTTCTTTAAATTATTTATACCTTAGGTTTTTCTCATTTAAGGGAAGCCATGCAATACCGACCTTCTGATTTATTTCATTTAGACTTATGATCTCAATATCCATACATTTTTCTTACCAATGAGTTGAATTTACCCTGAAAATATGGTCAAAGCAACATGTTTTAGTCTTATCTCTAGTAATCCAAAAGGAAACACCCTCCTTTAGCCTAACTTGTGCTCTAAAAATATCTTACCATCGTTAATTTAACCATTTCTCAATCCAGAACATACTATCGCCTCTAATAGTTTTCTGCACATTTCAAACAGGAATCTCCTTTTCCTAGATTTCACACACTACTTTATGTTACCTAACACGATTCCTGCAAACTTTTTCAACTTAACAGTAGCAGTGTTTGGCCCAGCGGGATGGCTCAGTGGTCTAAAGCGCCTGCTTGGGAAAGCTTGGGCGGCTTCAGGGACTGCGGTTCGATCCCCGGCACCACATGCTGCGCCAGCCCTGCCCTCGGGGTGGGCTGAGCCAGCCATAAAAATGAGTGAATAAACAAATAAAGGTTCTGAAACAAGAAAAAAAATAATAATAATAAAAAAAACAGTAGCAGTGTTTTCCACTTTGTTCATATGGTACATCTCACACTTCTCGTTTCCTGCTATTCCTCTATTCTCTCCTTCAGTTTCATATGCTTCCCTATAGATTCTGTGTTAAGCGTCACTTATGTTCCCCCACAGGCATCTTCAACCACCTCTGAAAAGCTCCACCTATGACCACATGAGGGTTGGGGGGGAGGGGCATCTAAACACAAGCCATTTAACTTTACTGTTAACAACTTGAATTTTGGTGTGCTTATCTCTTTGCTTAAGAAACTGTCCTGAAAACAAAATCATGTCTAGTTTAATTGATTCACCTAGTGGATATCTCTCTTCGCAATGAGAATAAATTCATTCATAATACACATCCTGACTTCACCTAAAGGCAAGCAGTAGCTTTTCTTTGTTCCATCCGAGGCCCTACATTTCATGGCTGCCATATGTATTACAGGGTCCAGTAATTTTTTTAAGTTTTCTTTTTAAGCAAGCTCACCCTATCTAGCATGTAACTTCACAACGAGACAGGCATCGCTAGGCGTTTTAGACACAATCTCTTTCAATCTTCACATCAATCCTTGTGGTAAACATAGCTGAATTTCCACATTACGGACGAAAAGGCTACAATTTCAAATTAGATTTCTCGCCTTTATTTCTTTTTGCCCTTTTCTCTCCGAGATACCTTCTCAATCCGTTCCCCCTCTAAGCAGTCATTATTCCTGGCTACTGAAAACTAAGTTCCATACACAGCACCAAGAAGAGCCTTGGGACCCTTGCTATCCGCCAAACCCGAGTAGGGGCAGCAACGCGCGCCCCAGGAAGCGCCGAGGCCCGAGCTCACGCCGCCTCGGGACAAGTACAAGTCTCGCGTTTCCCAACCAACATTGTAAAATAAAAACAACCTGGATGATTTCCTCACCCGCCCTTTTCTGCAGACCCTGGTGGTCCTTTCCATTTCCCCTTCTCTTTTTCTTTGGTTCCGGCTTCAGCAGTTGATTCGTCTTCAAACACACTGAAAAGCTCGTCCCCAAAAGCATCCGCCATCTTTCGAAGCACCCAGACCTAACCTCGTTCTACCCACAGTGCCCCGCGACTGCACCGGCAGTGACGCCAAGAGAAGGCGCCACGGTGGCTCGTAGGAGTCAAAAGTAATCAAGTCGCAAGGCCAACTGAGGTTTTTTGTTTTGTTACTGTTTCGTTCGCTGTTCTTTGAGTTATTTTGCTTTGTTTTTCCTGTCCGATTACTGGGAGGCAGGCAGGCTAGTAGCCAGGGAGCGTACTCTACACACGGCTCCAAGCACGCGGCACGTTCCGAAAGATTGAGAGAGTAAGGGCAGGGGGCGGAGTCTGGTAAATCAGACCAATTGCGAAGCAGCAGTCCCGGAGCTGGGGAGCCCGGATGGAGCGTCCTCGCTGGCTGGGCAGGAGCTGGAGCACCTGTCCGAGAGCCGCAGCGTGGACCTGCGAGAGTCGTCTGCCGCGGCTGTAGCATGGGTGGCAAGAACAAGAAACACAAGACCCCGGGGGCTGCGGCGGTGCGGGCCGCTGTGTCTGCTTCCAGAGCCAAATCTACCGAGGCCGGAGCTGCCGGGGAAACCCAAAGCAAGAAGCTGGTGGCCAGGCAGACCCCCGCCGTCGCTGCCAGCGCCCGGGAGTCCCGAGTTAAGCAAGGTACACGGAATCGCGCGGCTCCTAGCTCTCCGTCCTAAGTTCTTATTCCGTCTCCCGGGGGAAGCCTTCAAACCCGCACTGACCCTGGGGCTCAGAATTGTTTTTTTCCCACCCCCGACGCTGCTAACTCTCCAGGGGTGGCCTTTATGAACATGAGCCCATATGTTAGGACCCCAGAGTTCTGATGGTGGTCCTGTTGCAACTTCACATATCCCTGGTGATTGCACTTTTCTCCTTGCAATAACACATACGGTGCTTTTCAGCCACAATGTAGTTCCTGTGTGTTCTGAAAAAATCAGTACTTAGTAAAAAATACAGTGTTCGCTGAGCATGGGTGTGACTGATTATAAAATTACCTATACTGTTTTCTGCAGCCTTGCATTTTTGCTTACTCTGCCCATTGGTTTGATAACTTAGAAATGACTGCTGCTGCAGATGAAAATTATATGCTTTCTTGCGTTGTTTGCACGTTCTTACTGGGTGCTCATCAACAAATATTGTGTGTGTACACATATATGTACATATAAAGTATTTGCCATGTGTCTGATACGATGTTGGAAATGAGAACAAAACAGACACATAACTTCACACACCAAAAAAAAAAAAAAAAAAATTGTGAGAAGAGTTAAACAAGATAATGTAATATTTACTAGATAAGAGCAAGAAATGATGAACAGCCTGAAAAAGAGACAGTCAAGATCACAAGGATGGTGTGTTAATCACTTTTTTCTAGTTGCTGGGCCAAAATGCCCAACACCCAAATTAAGGAAGGAAAGCTTTATTTATTCAGCTCACAACTTGTGGCTAAGCAGGCAGGGTGGCGTGGAACAAGGGCGTGTTGAAGGTGGCAGAAGCAGCAGGAGGAAAAGGGGAAATGCGCATCTCTTTTTCCCCCTCACGTTGTAAGCAGGCTACCCCATCCCTGGAGTGGACATAGTGCTTGTGCTCTCTCGATGCGGTCCTCTTGCACAGGCTCTGCATGTTTATGGAGGACCCTGACTCCCTGCTGAGTGGATTAATTAAACTTCTAAACTCAAGTTGACACAATGTAGCAACCATTACCTACAGAAGGGATTAACTTTGTAGACTATTGGCGAAAATAGTACACTGTGCAGTAGAGTTGAGGACAATATGCAAAGATCGTGAATCAAAAAAGAGCTTGGGGGTCTTCAGGAGGTCAAAAAATATAAACATTGCCAAAGAGAGGAAAGGTATGAGACTGGATAAGTAGGCAAATACTATTTTTTATAATTAGATGAGGTTTCTTTTTGCTTGTTTGTTTGGGGTGGTTTGTGTTTGGTTTCTCAGAAACGAGGTCTCACTGCACAGCCCCTGCTCGCTTTGAACTCAACGCAGTCCTCCTGCTGCAGCCTTCCAAAGGCTGGGATCACATGTGCACACTACCACGCTGAGCTTGAATAATACTTCTTTACCTTGCAATTTGTTGTAATCTTTCAACTACAGAGTTACTGTGTGTGTAATTACAAATACATGCAATTTCTCTTTGACTGTTATTCTGTGACAGTTTTACTTTATTTATTTATTTATTTTTGGCTTTTTGAGACAGGGTCTTGCTATGCAGTTCAGGTGGGCTTTGAGCTCCGTTTTGTAGCCCAGGCTGGTCCTAAACTCACACTGATCCTCCTACCTCAGCCTCCCAAGTGCTGGGATTACAGCCATGTGCCCCGATATATGAGACTCTTTCTGAAGGTGTCCTTGGCCATGTACTTTACACCCACAGCCCTCTAGGAGAGTTCGTCTAGTTCCGTTCCTCCCATTTTCTCCATCATTGGTAACTTTACAAGCAGCACATCTGGCATTGCTTCCAAGTTCCAGTCGGGTTTTAATATTCATCTGAAGGTTTGGCCCTTGTCTTCTTTTTTGTAAACATCTCTAATTTAGTATGGCTAATACTACATCAGCTTTCGCCCCTTACATTTTTTCCTGTTCTTCCACATTCCTGTCTGTCAAACATCAAACATACTTTGAAAGCTTTCCTTCCTTCCTTGCATTCAATCTGCGGCCCTGTCTCTCTGCACTTTTCATGTACTGTCTTTCCTCCACACCTGCTCACTGGTTACGTGTGGTTGAAACATTGGGTTGGGGAGATAGCTCCGCGGTCTAAGCACCTGTCTGGCAAGCACAAGGATCTGGGCTCCATCCCTTGGTACCACATGTCATGCCAAATAAGTAAACAAAGTTTGTTAAAAAAAAAAAAAAAAAGAAATGAGAGAGAGAGAGAGAGAGAGAGAGAGAGAGAGAGATCTGGCTTAATAGCTCAGCAGACTAAAGCATCTGCTTAGGCACAGTACAGCAGCCTGAGTTCAATCCCCTGCATGCTATGCTGACCCTGCCCATGGGGTGCACTGAGACAGTGGCTGTACACTTATAATCCCAGCTCTTAGGAAACTGAAAACAAGAGACTCACAATGAGTCCAATCTATGTAATGAGTCCCTGTAGACCCTGTAGATGCTGTCCTACATACATTTAAAAAGAAAAATAGAAAAGAAACATGATGACGACTCTCATGAAGCCCTGCAATACCAACAGAGCCCTTTAATGGGTCCTCTCAGCTTTGCTCTTCCTCCCCCAGCCTTTCTAGCATACCAGCATCAGATTGCTCCTCAGTGTGCTACTTTGGTCATGCCACTTGCCATTTCTCTCATAGCATCCTCGATGACCTAGTTCTAAAATGCAGTTACTCAGCTACCGTGGAAGTCCCTCTTTCCAGCCTTTTTACAAATCCTTATTTTCAGCTGTAGCAAATCTGGTATGTCTCCATTGCTCCAAATGAAACTGTCAGCTGACTATAATTTGCTCTTCATGAAATGCTAACCCAAATTCTATCATACCCTCTTGGGGTAGCCTCTTTCTCTCTCTCTCTCTCTCTCTCTCTCTTTTCTTTCTGTTCCAGTGATCAAGTCCCAGGGAATTCTATGAATGAAGTATATCCCCTGTGTTGTAATTTTTTTTTTCTTTTGAGAGAGGGTCTTGCTAAATCATTCAGGCAAGACTCAGACTTTTTTTTTTTTTTTCAGGAAAGGGTCTACGTCTACAGGGTGTTCAGGGTCTCACTACTAGATCAGACTCATACTGATCCACCTGTTCACAGCCTCCCAAGAGCTGGGATTACAGGCACGCACCACCATGCCCAGTCTCAGTTGCTATCTGGGGATCAAATCCCCAGCCCCTGTGCCTGCTGTTTCCAGGCATTTTAATCTGCTGAACTATTTGGCCAGCCCAAGACTCAGACTTGTGATTCTCTGTCACCAGTCTCCGAAGTACTGGGATTATAAGTGTGTACTGCTGTGCCCGGCTCCCTCCTTTCTAAACTATCTCTACTATGCAGAACCTGTGTGTCATGGTTGTTTATGTCACTCTTTTTGAGAATTAGATCTTGCTCTATGGTAGATAAGGAACTACACATTTTATACTTCCTACAGAATAAAAAGATGTAATGGAAATACATTAACATCTAAAAATTCTTTGGATATAGGAGCTGGGGAGATAGCTCCGAGGCACAAGTGCCTGCTGGGCAAGTGCAAGGTCGTGAGTTTGAACCCCGGTCCCACAAAAAAAAAAAAAAAAAAAATTCTTTGGATAAATAGTAAAGAAAAATTCAAAGGAATTATTATTTTCTCTTTTCAAGAGAACAGAAAATGTTAAAATGATAGAGAATTAAAAAACAAGATGATAGGAAATCAGCAATGGTTGTTATGGAGCCAGCCAGATTACTCAGTGGATTAAAGCGCCTGCTTAGGCAGATGCCGGGACTGGAGGTTCGATCCCTGGCCTGTCGTGCCAGCCGCACCCCCAGAGTGAGCTGAGACAGCGAATGAGAAGTGACACATGCCTGTAATCCCAGTGCTTGGAAGGCTGAAAAATAGGATCACTATGAATCTGATCTGTGTAGTGAGATCTTGTACGTGTGTACTAAATAAATAAAAAAAAAGGTTATTGTGTTGCATATTGTTATCTTCAAAGTAGCTGTTCATGCTTTATATTACCAAATACAAACATGCAAAATTGGTCAAAAAAATGAAGCATAAATTATTCATTTCAATGAACCAACAGAAATTAGTAGTGCAGTTACCTTAGCTATCTTGTGTGTACATGCATATATTTTCCCCTTCTTTCTTTTTTCCTTTTTCTTATCTCAGTTCTTTGCTTTTGGGCAGTTTCTTTCCCTTACACAATATCTTCTGTACGTTTCAGATTTTACTCTCTTAGGTTCTTAGGTATTGTCTCTCTTAGGTACACTAGAGAGACAATATGCTTAGACCTGCAAATTAATTTATTCCACTCACAAGTATGGTCTCTAGTTGTTTCCATTTACCTATAAAAACCTCGAGTTTATCTTTCTTTGTAGCTGAGTAATACTCCATTGTGTAAAAATACACATCTTTTTTTATCCGTTCCTCAGTTGATGGGCATTTGGGTTGTTTCCAGATTTAGTCATGACAAACTGTGCCACTGTAAACATGAGTGCACATATATCACTGTGGTATGGTATTTTCCATTCTTCTGGAAAAATATCCAGAAGGGAAATGGCCATATCTAATGGGAAAGCTAATCCTAGCTTTTTGGGGGAATCTTCACACTAATCTCCACAGTGATTATCCCAGTCTACTCTTCCACCAACAGTGGATTAGGGTTCATTTTTTCTTCACAGCCCCCCCTCCAGCATTTGTTACTGGTTGACTTATTGGTAATAGCCATTCTTTTTGGGGTGAGATGGAATCTCAGTGTTCTTTTAACATGCATTTTTTGAATGACCAATGTTGTTGAACATTTTTCATATATTTGTGATTTGTATTTCTTCATCTGAGAAGTATATATTTATCTCAGATGCCAATTTTTTAAATTGGGGCTTTGAATTTTGAGGTCCTGATTTTTTTTTAAAAATTTTTAATTGTTTATATGTTCTAGATAGAAGTCCTCAAAGGAATTATTAAAAGCAAGAAATCAAAAAAAGAAAAAAGCAGTTATCTACTAAATATGTAAAGGAGTTTTTTTTTTTTTTTTTGCATATTTTTAGAAAACGCAATAGAAAAAAGTGGGAAAGTTCTCAGCTCTTTGTAGTTCCTAATGTACGCATAGTTCTCCAGGCTTTGCGGTCTCCTGGGGTACTTACAAGGTTCACACGCAGCACAGTTTATCACCATATGCTGTAACCTACAGGCCAGAAACTACTGGTGCCCCCAGATGGCTCCTGCTACATTCGGGGCATTCTTGCCATTGCTGCTTGTTTCATTTGTTTCTCAAAACATTTTTCAAGTGCTGTTAACACACCAAGAAAAACTTTAGGCACTGGGGACACTGTAGGAAGAAAACATCACCATTTTCAAAGTGGGAGGGTAAGGTGGAAACTTAAGTGGGTCGCAGAATTTCTTCTTCACTTATTTGAAGTGCTGTGGAATTTAACATAGCTTGTAAGTAAAGAGAGAAGGGTGGAAAGAATATCATTTTTGAAAGGTAATTACCTAAAGATAATGACTTAGTTTATCCATCTCCATTTTGAGTATAATAAGTATTTCTGAGAGCCAGTTTTATATGTTGCATTGCCCCATAGCATTTCCCTTATACATTTGGTATCCATAATACTTTTGCCTTGGAGACTATACACAGTGTCATCTTCGCTTCCAGTTAGATTTCCAGTAACCTCTACCCTTGGAAACAAAAAACCAAAACTTATGGAAAGAGGTCTCAATGTGCTAAGGAAAGGCACTTGCCAGAAATCTTGGGCCCTTGACTTGTGTGAGCCAATATTATTCGATGGCCTATGGACTTAAAATTGTACTCAGAATTACAGTTACCAGGGTCAGAAGACATCACAGAAAGGTGATTTTGAGCAAAGGAGGTGTATATGTTAGTATCTGGGCGAGGCCTTCCAAGCAGAGAGCAATGAAGGCCTCGAGGTGTGTGGCCCCACTTTTCCTGTTTCTCGGTCTTTGTCTTAGAAGCACCTCTGCTAGCCAGGCAAGGTGCCTGTGACCTCAGCATTCAGGGGACTGGCACAGGAGTATCGTTGTGAGTCCAAAGATGATTCCATCTCCCGAAGAAAAAAAAGTATTCTCACCTTTAGCCTACTTATGGTTAGCTCAGCTGCTTGCCATGGTGTGAGTCAGACCAAAATAAGAATTTCAGTTTTGTTGTGTTGTTTTCTAAGTGAAGGCTTAAGTTTGTGGAACTTTGAAGTTAATTGAAATTTTAAGTCTTAAGAAGTAATACTGGGAGGCTCATGTTATAAAACTACTCTATGTCAGGGGAGTGTAAAGAACAGAGAATAGTGACTTGGTAAAGACAAAGGTGGTGAGATGTATTTTGATTTGAAATGGGAACGGCCTCCCATAGGAGCCATTGAGACCAACTAGATCTGAAGCAGCCTGCCGTCAGATCATCTGGAGTCTATATTTGAGGCAGAGGGCACAGTGCAAGGATTCAAAGGTGGCAGTGAGCCTGATATGGTATAGGAAAACCATCTGCAGGCAGAGTTAGAGAGGGAACGTGATAAAAGGAGCTCAGACGTCTGGAAAGGGGCAAACCCAAGTGCTGTGGGAAGCGGGAGAGCCGTGTTTGTCTTGAGAGTGGCCAGATAGTAACAAGTGTGCATCCTGCCATTAGTCCAGTAGCTCTGGTGGTGTGTCCCTCCTCACAGGGCCGGGCTGCTCAGATGCTGTCGTTTCCCTCTGATCTATTCTCTTGGCACTTACTGTTTTGGTAATTAGTTCCTTGCTAATTGTATTACTCTGGAATATAAGCCCCATGAGAGCAGGGGCTGGGTCTTATTTACAAGTCTATCTCCCCTCTAGATGCCTGGGCAGATTAACCTCTTTGCAGATGGTGAACACACTGTTGATCAGGAGGGAATAAAGTGCTAACAACTCAAAGGAGGTGTCTTAGTGCTGGCAAGTCACGAGCATGCTGTTTGACATCCTATATCATACACAAGGCAGAGGAAACAGAATGCTTTCTAGTAGAGTGCACAGCAATATGAAACTGGTTCTGGTAGGGTTTTTTTTGTTCATTTATTTTTTAATTATCTGAGTTACCTTAAGGTAATGACTTAGTTTATCCATCTCTATTTTGAGTATAATAAATATTTTTCAGAGGCAGCTTTATAAGTTGCATTGCCCCATAACTTTTCACTTATATATTTGGTATCCATAATACTTTTGTCTTGGAGGCTTACACAGTGTCATTTTCACTTCCAGTAACCTCTACTGTTGGAAACAAACAGAAAAAACTTATGAAAAGAGGGCTCAATGTGCTAAGGGAAGGAACTGCCAGAAATCTTAGGCCCTTGACTTGTGAAAACCAATGCTATTCTGACTTAAAATTGTACTCAGAACTGCAGTTATCAGTTTAACAAGTTGGAACATTTATTTTCTTCTGGCACCTTCAGTTTCTCCTGTGTAACAGGCTGAAGCCTGGTGGAAAGCTGTCAGGTTGACATTCTGAAGCGGCCACTGGCCGGGCATGGTGGTACACACCTGTAACCCAGCACTCTGGGGTACTGAGGCAGGAGGAGCTCTAATTTGAGCACAGCCTGGGCAAGTTAGCAGTTTAGGACTAGAAATGTAGCTCAGTGTGAAAATCTTGTGTTCCATCCCTAGTGCCACCAAAAAAAAAAAAAAAAAAGTTCAAAGCACCTTCCAATTCCTAGAATTATTATTCATGCTGATTAAATATCATATGTCAACATGTTTGAGGAAGAATTTTAAAATGACAGGTTCTTACTTGTTTAATCTCTGTGGTAAAATGTCATAATTGCTATAATTCCTTAGGTTTTTGATCAAAGTGAAAACATGGGGGCTGGGGAGATAGCTCCATGGCACAAGTACCTGCCTGGCAAGTGCAAGATCATGAGTTCAAACCTTGGTCCCACCAAAAAAAAAGAAAACATGCCCACATTTAGGGACCCTGATTTCCACCCAGTGAATATAACAGAGGTATGTGTTGTGTATTATTACAGCAAGTTCAGTACATAAACCAAACGTTACAGATTGGTTGTGTCCCTAAATTTGATGTATTGAAACCCTAATTCACCTGTGACTGTATTTAGAGAGAAGACCTATATGGGAGTGATGATGATTAAATGAGGTCCTGTGGTGGGGTCCTGACCTACTAAAGCTAGTGTCCTTATCAGAGGCACCTGAGTGCCGGGTGTCTGTCAGGGGAAAAAGGAAGAAAATCCTACATGGGGATGCAGCACACCACCTGCAAGGCAAGAGAAGGTGGCTCAAAACAGACAGAACCTCTGCAGCTGTCAGCTTGGCCTTAGATTTCTCAGCCTCTGCAACTATGACACATCAAGTTCTGTGAAGCCACTCAGAAGTCTGTAGTGTTAGGACTGGCAAGATAGCTCAATGCACTAAGCTGCTGCTTGGTTAAGTGCAGGCCCCCAGTTCAATCTTGGGTAACCTGTGCTGTGCCAGCCTCCCCCCTGGGCCTGCTGAACCAGCCACTGAGCCCAAGCATGGTAGCACACACCTGTAATCCCAGTGCTGGGGAGGCTGAAGACAGGAGAAGCACTATGAGTCTAAGCTGTATAGTGAGACCTTGTGGCAAATACATTAAAAAAAAAAAAAAAAAAAAAGAAGTCTGTGGTGTTTTTAGCAGACTAGCAGCAGACCTTCGAGAGAGTTGCCCAGCATGGTGGCACAGGCTGAGAGGCAGGAGGATGGCTTCAAGTTCAAGAGCAGCCTGGGCTACATAGTGAGTTCAAGGACAGCACGGACTAGACTATACATAGTGAGACCCTAGAGAGGGAGAAGGGGATTTGCTACATGAAGCCCTGAGTTTAAAAAAATTATAAAACTGGAAATTATTAAATATTGGTATGTTTGCTAAAAGTTTGATCTATATTAATATACATACTGGAGTTAACTATATTTAATGGTTTCATAATAGCTAAATTCTCTTTTATAATGTGGCAGAACAAATCAATATATGTGACCTATATAAAAACTATTTGAATTCTTAATAATTTTGAAGAGAAGAAAGAGGTGATGATGAGACCAAAAGTTTGCAAGTAGTATGTATTCCTTCCTTGTTACTCATCGTTAGCTGGCTGAAGATACATAATGTTTCCATTGCCTGGAACAGACTTGACAACGTTAGTAGATTAAATTATTAGTATATCTCTAAAATATTTCTGGCTTCTTGGAACTTCGACATGAGAACTTATTTGGAAATAGAGTTTTTACAGTTATAGTTAAAGATCTCGAGGTGAAATCATCCGAAATTTAGGTTGGGCCCTAAATCCAATGCCTTTTGGCAGGAGGGAAAGAAAGAGGGGATGTGGACATCAAGAGGCAGGGAGGAAGGCCATGTGGAAGAGTTGGTGGCTAATGCTGCATTACCAACAAGCCGAGCAGCACCCAAGGTGAACATAGCTGGAAGGAACTGTGTCTTGCCTAAAACCTCAGAGGGAATGTGGCCCTGTGCACATGTTGATTTTGGACTTCCATCCTCCAGAATTATGAAAGAATAAATTCCTGGCATATTCACCTATCAAATTTGCAGTGATTTGCTGTGACAACTTTAGAAAACGAATGCAACACCCTTTGGACTTAAGTCCAAGGAAAAAAGATAGGCCTCTTCCCTTCCTTTCACCTACCATATCACTCTTGGAGAAGAATATTTCCTTTGGAGTTACCTGGTAACTCTCTACCAACAGCCTGGTAGCATCCAAGAAGTCTTAGAGCTTCCTCTCAGGGCCAGAAAGAAAATCATCTGGTTAAAAAATATGAAGATGAGCACAGATTTAACCTAAGTGATACAGGGTTCATATTTCAGGAGAAAATAAACTAGAAGAATGGTAATTGGTAGAATAGTTTAGAGGGAACATTGCTAACTACTAGATTGACTCATTTCGTGAATTGAGGGGTGATGCTGAAATTATGTACTCAATGCTTAGCAAAATTTTAGAGAAAATTTAAATAGCATAGTGGATGCTAATTATTAATTGGTCTTGACTATTTGTTGTCTGTTATATACAGGTCCCAAAATTTATAGTTTCAGTTCTTCAAATGATGCTGGTGGTCCTGCGAATTTGGATAAATCAATTTTGAAAGTAAGTAACCAAGGAAGGATTTGAGCCATTTCAAGAAATACACTTTTTAAAAAATAAATAAAAGATATATCCTTAAATACAAGAAAAACAATAGTATATTTTAAATAGTAATTGAAGAGCTATTCTTATTAACTAGAAGTAAATTGTTCAAATGTGTTCAGAGCCTCTAAGAAATTAAGGAGTTTTGGATAAGTTCCAAATTTCTAAGCATGGCATCTGCATGCTCTCAGGTCTAACTTAGAATACTTCTCCTTCCTCCTCTCTCCACTACTCTTCTTCACTTAAAACTGTAGTTCATGGGACATTCTTTGTTCTCCCAAGTGCCACATGATTTTATAACTGCAGACTTTTTCCCCATGTGCTCTCCACCTAGAATACCTCAGTTTCTTCCTTCTACTTGTTACCTCATGACCCTCACGAAGGCCTGCGTAACTCACCAGGTCAGTTGTCTTAGATCTGTCAGCCCTGAATGCAGCTTTTTAAAGCAGCATCGTGCTGGGTTATATTTTGTTTCTTTATATATGTTTCCTGGCTAGACTTTGAATTCCTAAAATGCGTTTTTGTATTTCATAGTAGACATTAAGTTAAGAAGTGGTAACGAGCCAGGCGTGGTGGTACATGCCTATAATCCTAGCACTTGGGAGGCTCAGGCAGGAGGGTCAATGTAAGTTCAAGACCAGCCTGGGCTACAAAAGTGAGCTCAAGGCAGGCTGGACTGCATAGTGAGACCCTATCTCAAAAAGACCAAAAAAAAAAAAAAAAAGTGATAAGGTTATTTTTGTTGTCCGACACAAGTACAAATATAGAAAAAGTGCATTAGTATCTATGAGAATCAAACTCTTGGGTCAAAGGATTTTGTGTACCTATTCTATATATAGATACAATTTTTACTTTCATTTCATATTCCCCTTTTTTAGTGTATCATCCATTCTGTCGGGATTTGTGTTTGTGTTGGTGTACATTAAAGCAGATTTCTGGACTTTGTTCCTATGGATTTTAACTCATTATGTTTAGGGTGGAGCTTAGTAATCTATCTTGGTCATAGCAACCCAAAGGTGATCCAAGGGCACTGTCTTGAGATATTGACTTTATAGAAATAGTTTGACTTTTAATTGCTATAACTGTTTTGGCTTCAACAGGTGGTAATTAATAACAAGCTAGAGCAAAGAATTATTGGAGTGATCAATGAACATAAAAAGCAAAATAATGATAAGGGGGTGATTTCTGGAAGACTTACGGCCAAAAAGTTACAGGTATTTTGCAGACTTTTAAAAAACATTGCTTACTTTTGGTATGGGCCATTTTTACACAACTCCATGTGGAATAAAAATGTATTTTTAGCTTCCATCAAGATCTCATATAGATGGCTTGCGTCCCAAGAACAGAACTGTGCCTGATACAGTTTCACACTGTAAAATGATGACGTGAAAACCATTTACATTCCCTGGGTTACATTATGTGTTTGGCCCTGCTGGGTACTTCACTTGCATTGCTCTGTGACAACAGTCCTGCAAAGTAGATGTCCTCAGCCTCTGTTGTTTTAAAGAATTGAGGCTTGGACAGATGACAAGTTGTAGTCTGTAGTTAGTCATTACTGAAGAGGAGAGTGAGCAGAGCCAGATCTGAGCCCAGTTCAGCCCCCTGTAAAGATCTTACTGTCAAAAGTATATCAGAATGCTTTATCTTGATATAAAAGTGTCACTGAAGCTCTGCTTATAGTAAAAGATATCCAGAGTGTTCATTCACAGGAAAATTACTTGGTGGCATAGTGTGTAGCTATTAAAAGTGCTATGAAGAGTTTCTAATAATTTGAGAGCATGCCTATGTTAACTGAAGTATTTTATATAGAAGTAAAAGAAAATAACTGAAGTAAACGTACTATACTATAAAGAGTATCTTTAGATAATAAAAAAAGTTATTTGTAATTCCAAAAACCTTACTACATTGAACACATTTAAGCTTTTCATTTGGCGAATGGGAAGATGCATATATACTTTTTCCTTTGTGTGTGTGTGAGTGTAGTGCTGGTGCTGGAACGCTGAAGTCAAGATCTTGTGCATAGTAAGAAAGTGATCTACCCCTCCTCTAGACTCCCCCCAAAAACTATTTTTAAAAATATTATTTGCTCAGTTGCTGGTTTAAAATGAAAGAAAATAAAATTAAGAATAAAAGAAGAGAAAATTGACAGGTGGGGTTTGTGTTTTCTTTTTCTTTCATAGGATTTATATATGGCTTTACAAGCCTTTTCATTTAAGACTAAGGACATTGAAGATGCCATGACCAATACACTCCTGCATGGAGGTGATCTTCACTCTGCTTTGGACTGGCTCTGTTTAAACCTTTCAGATGGTAAACAATTCTGTCCTTAAATTCTTCTAGCTTCTGAAACACTTTGAAGTAGTTTTAGTCTTTGTATCATCCTGTTGACTTGTACTTAAAACTTTTCAACATTGTAATTACTTACTTTAGAAATGTTCTTAATTTAATTCTTTCTCCTTAGTGGTTGTGGTGTATGCAAGAAATTTCTTTTTTGTATGTTGCTTATGAACAGCTGTTAGGGTCTGGGTATTAATTAATTAATTTTAAAAATAAATTCAAACTGTTTATCGTCATTTTACAATGCACATTCTCAAACTTTGCCTGTCTAAAATCTGTTAGACTGTGTCTTTGAGGTTTTGATGTAGAAATTAGGGCTATCCTTGGACATAAATATTTGATTGAACAGAGAGGCATGGCTTTAATCTTTTGCAAGCATCTAGACTACAGATAGCTTTTGTGAGAGATTAAGAATACATTTCCATTTGAGAAATTGAAACAGTGCTGAGATTCTCACTCCAGAAGGAATGAATGTTATCAAGAAATCAATAACAAATGGTGGTTGGACTGTGGGACATCTTCTAGGAGATAAAGAATAGAAATCAGCATCCTAAGGCATGGCAGGGTTTCCCGTGTGCTTAACAAATGCTTGTTTACTTTATGCATCATTTGCACATTTATATCAACGCAGTCTGTTTTATCTTAAGATGCACTTCCCGAAGGATTCAGCCAGGAATTTGAAGAGCAACAACCTAAAAACAGGCCAAGGTTTCAGTCCCCTCAGATACAAGCACCTATTGTACCTCCAGTGCAGATTAAAACCAAAAAAGTGGAAGAAGACCTTAAAGTTAAGGTAATTGAAGAGTTAAACTTTTAAAGGTCTGCAGAATCAGAATGAAGCCCATATAATTCATAGGAATATGAATGTGAGGTTCCCGTAATATTTTTACTTCTTAAAAATGACTGAATGAGCCGGGCGTGGTGGCGCACGCCTGTAATCCCAGCACTTGGGAGGCTGAAGCGAGAGGATTGGTGAGAGTTCGAGACCAGTCTGGGCTACAAAAGTGAGCTCAAGGCCAGCCTGAACTGTACAGCGAGACCCTGTCTCAAAAAGACAAAAAAAAAAAAAAAAAAAAAAAAAAAAAATGACTGAATGGTTTGCCAAACTTTTCTATCACTGTCTATTTCAATTCTCTATCACTGTGTAACTACCCATCCTGAAAGGTTGTGGTTTGAACTAACTGTATTGTTTCTTATGACTTCGCTGTCTGAGCTATGCATGCTTAGCTAAACATTTCTGTTCTAAGAGGTTACCTGGTAGGGCTGGGACATTGTCTCAGTTACTGTTCTCGTGTTGCTTGGACAAACTACCCAACACCCAAAATGAAGGAAAGAAAAGTTTCTTTAGCTCATAGTTTGTGGTGGTTTCAGCACACACCCAGCTGACTCCAAAGCAGAGTGGCACATGGCAGAGAGCAGAGCTGTTCAGAGTGGTGGCAAGAGCAAAAGGAGAAGCAGCAGTGTGCGCAGCCAGCTGGCCTCTGTCCCCTCCTCACACTGTAATGCATTGTGTGCCCCAGGGCACTTACACCCTTAGGCCCAGCATTGGATCATGAATGAATCACAAACTCCAGATGCTACCCCTGACTGCGTGAGGCTTTGGGGGACAACTAGACACAAACCATAACAGACATCTACAATGCCTCCTTACTCTAGGAGTTGGGACTCTGCCAGAGACTGCAGGCTGCCTTTGTGTGGTCATTCCATGCACTTAGCTTGGACTTCTTCCCATAGGATTGTCTCTGAGGAGGCAGACTTACAATGTCAGTGCTGTGTTAAATAGTTGTCATACTATATAGTTTGGAAAATAGGAAAAGAAAAAAGCTCTATGCCCAGTACAGATACAGTGTTTTTCTGAATATTTTGTAAGGGTTGGTTAAATCCACAGATAAGGAGAACTGACTACATTTAGAAATGGTGAGCCCCTGAGTAAAAAATTCTTGCCAAGCCCCTATGTTGGTGTACGCAGCTCACATAGCCAAGGCCAGTGTCGCTGCAAATTAGAGGAGACTGTGGGCCCTGGGAGGGGCAGTTTATTAGGAGGTGGTACTCTGCAAAGGATCCAGCCACTGTGCAACTATACTTGTGACCCTCCCGCTTTCTAGGGACAACACTAGTTTGTAACAGTGTTACTCCAAACATGTTATTGGATTTCGCAAATTTAGATTGCTTAAAATAATGTTGCATTTAGCTTATCCTTCACTGAAAAACAGACTATGATTTAGGGATTTTTATGTATCTACTGTTATTTAGCAGAAATTAAAAAAGCAGGCTCCCAGCACTCTGGAGGCTGAGGCAGGAGGATCGGTGAGAGTTCGAGACCAGCCTGAGCTACAAAAGTGAGCTCAAGGCCAGCCTGAACTGCATAGTGAGACCCTGTCTCAAAAAAAGACATACATACATACATACATACATACATACATACATACATACATACATAAAAAGCAGGCTCTTGATAATTTTGACATTTCTTAACTTCAGCTTTTCAGATTTTTTTTTCTCTTTCTAGCCAAAAAAGGAAGAAAAAAATGTGGAAGTAAATATGAAAGAGTGGATTTTGAGATATGCTGAACAACAAAATGAAGAAGAAAAGAGTGAAAATTCTAAACGTTTAGAGGAGGAGGAAAAATTTGACCCTGTGAGTAGAATGTGCATTAGAGTTCTAGCTGAATATTCTCAGGCAAGGTATTTGACATCTCCTCAGTTTCTTCATTTATAAATTGGTTAAATACTGACATGAAAATTAACACATAAGAACTTGGGGCCTGGCATAGTTGTGCCCACCTATAATCATAGATTTAAGGCCAATGTGGCCAACTCTTAGTTTATTTGGGGGTCTCGCCATGTATTCCAGGCTGACCTTGAGCTTGTGATCCTCCTGCTTTAGTCTCCTGAGTGCTGGGATTATAGGCAAGTGGCACCATGACCAGCAGTAACACTTTGTCTTTAAAAAATAAAAATAAAAAAGCTCAGTGTGTGGCACTGGACTCAATAACCATTACACTACCAAAAGGTTTATTGTAGCCTGTGGTTTTGCAATGGCAAGCAGAAACACTGAAATGACACCAAGGATTTGGAAGCAGATTTACTTAACATTGGATGACCATGATAGGGAGTCTGTTGTCCTTCCAAATGTCAGGCCTTGAAGACCCAGGGAAGGAGGTTCTTATGGTATTGCAAAACAAGGAGTAAAAGGGTAGAATACTTGGCTGTCTTCGATTGGTTCTTACAATATGTATCATAGTGACCAGCTGTTTCTAAGAGATAGAAGCAACAGGATCTGTTACCCTGAGTAATTAAGAAACTGAAGTTTGGCCCTTTTTCTTTTTCTTTTCGGAGGCCCATTTCTGTTACAATTTCATTCCATTGTCAGCCTCATTACTCTGCTCAGGCTGTTCCCAAACTCACAATCTCCTCTCCCCTCAACCTCTCAAGTATGGGGATTATAGGCAGACACCACTATGCTGATCTAGACCGAAAATTCTGGTATAGCATATTGTGCACAGATAGAGTAACCTTGTTCCTATTATTTCCTCCTCATCTCATACAGAATGCAAGGTATTTACATCTTGCAGCAAAACTTCTGGATGCAAAGGAACAAGCAGCTACCTTTAAACTAGAAAAAAATAAGCAGGGCCAGAAAGAGACTCAAGAAAAAATAAGGAAATTTCAAAGAGGTAAATGTTTTCAGATTCTTAGCTGTGGAAATGTTACTGTTTTTTTTTGTTGTTGTTGTTTTGTTTTGTTTTAAAAAAAAACATGTCTATTCTTTCACCTAACCCTTTATATCTAGGTTTTGGCTAACTTTTTCTTTTTTTTTTTTTAAGTTTTTATTTATTTCTTATTATTATTATGGCTGGCTCAGCCTACCCTGGGGGCAGGGCTGGTGCAGCATATGGTGCCGGGGATTGAACTGTGGTCCCTGTGGCTGTGTAAGCTTTCCCAAGCAGGCGCTTTAGACTGCTGAGCCATCCTGCCGGCCCCTAGCTAACTTTTTCTGTAACAACCAAATGACATTGTATACTCAGTGGGCAATGTGACACACTATTCTTTAACTCTGGTGTCACAAATAAAAGCAACCAAAGGCAGTACAGAAATGAATGGCTATGTTTCAATCAAACTCTATGGACATTGAACTGTAAGTTTCATGTAATTGTCATGTAGCACCAAATACTTTCTTAAAAGACATTTGAAAATGGTGGGAAATATTCTGGTTTACCAGCCATACGTGAAAGTGCAGTGGAGTGACTTTGGCTTGCATGCAAGTTCACCAGCTCCAGATTCGTATCACCAAAAGCCGTCCCTAGTCAAGAAAGAGGCGTAACGATGATCTCATGGGAATTTTGAATGAAGATTTTTTTTCAAGTTTAGTACATTTATTAGACACTTCGTTTTTAAAGTTTTTATATATGTTATAAAGCCAATACATTGCTTGTGACTTTTAGTGTAGATTCCTTATAAGAATTATTAAGTTACTGGTTACAATAAGAAAGAAGAAATAGTGTTTTGAAGCTACTTTTACCAAGTGGTAGTAGAGCATAAACACGAATATGGAGCCAGGGTGGGGCATAGGCTTGGGCCACTGGCACCGTGGGAGACGGAGGCAGGAGGATGTCAAGTTTGAGCCTGGGCAACTTGGGCTCTTTTTCAAAATAAAAAAGGTAAAGAGATGTAGCTTGGTGCACAGGCTCTAGGCACAAACCCCAGCAGCACACAGAAGCCAAAAAGAAAAATCATGAAATTAACATCCTTTTGTCTTGGTAGAAATGGAAACTTTAGAAGACCATCCAGTATTCAACCCAGCCATAAAGGTATTACACCAACACAGTGAAAGGAAGAAGCCTCCTACAGCCACAGATGGGGAAAACACTTTGAACTTAAACTTATTTGAAAAATCAACACCTGCTGCTGAGAACGAGAAAGGTGAGATGAGGGCAAGTGGCTAGGTTGTAATTTACAACTGCATATTATGTTAGGCATTGGCACAGAGCTCACTGCTTTGCATTTAGGTAAACTCCTTAAGCTGGTGGTGTAATTGCATGTCCATAAGTTTTGGTTAAAAAGTAAGCCAGGAATAAGCTCTTGCCCAGCAAGTCCAAGGTCCTGAGTTCAGTCCCCGGTACCAAAAAAAAAAAAGCCAGTTCCCTATAGTGAATGTAGTCATATGTACACCTAAAATATACCAATAAACTTAAATTTAAAAAAAAATTTATATATCCGGCATGGTTGTGCACACCTGTAATCCTGGCATTCAGGAGGCTGAGACGGGAGGATCACTGTGAGCTTAAGGCCTTCCTGGGCTATATAGATATGTTAATATATATATTAGTTACTACCACTTATATAGCAGTTTGCAATTATAAATGCCTTGTCACCTCAGTCTCATCTCTGATTCAGTCTCCAAACTCCTCACAGTTATCTTTTATGCAACATAGAACTAATTGCGAATTTCCTATTTAAAAGCCTGTTTTCTTATTTTTGTTTTAACATGTGAGAGATCAGCCCTGGTGCCCTGCTTCTGCGAGGCAGGTACCCGCTCATTGAGCTTTGCCCTCACCAGCTTCTCTTGAGGACTTTAATGACTCTGAGCCTTCTGACTCGATATAAGACCAAACTCTCCTGGGGTGTTTGCAATCATTTGCATCTTGCCACAGTTCGCCTTACTTCCTTGTTTTCTGGCTCTGTTCACCATTCTTCAAGATACCTGTTTCTCGTCCCATTACTTCGCTCATCCTGCTACCCGTCCTGTTGGCCTACCTGTCCCTAGGGTCAGATAGCTCAGCACCTCTTTAATTGTTTCCTTGTGCCTTCCCTGCCATCAGATGTAAATAATCATGCACTGTTTTGTACTCGAGTAAATTAGTGGCTTAGATAATATATTTATCTCATTGTATTATAGTTTAAACCTACACCGAATTGTCCATTTTAAAAAGTACTTACTGAGGGGCCCAGCAGGATGGCTCAGTGGTCTAAAGCAGGTGCTTAGGAAAGCTTGGGCGGCTGCAGGGACCGCAGTTCAATCCTCGGCACCATGTGCTGTGCCAGTCCTGCCCTCAGGGCAGGCTGAGCCGGCCATAAAAATAAAGAAAGAAACAAAAGTTCTGAAACAAGAAAAAAATAATACTTACTAAATAAATAAATAAATGAAAGTACTTACTGGGCCAGCGAGATATCTCAGCAGACTAAGTACTTGCTTAAACTAGCGCAAGGACCTGGGTTCAATCCCCAGCACCACACACCACACTCGCCCTGCCACTGGACATGCTGAGCTGGCCACCAAATCCAGGTGTGATAGTGCATGCCTATAATCCCAGCACTGGGGAGGCTGAAAACAGGAGAAATCACTACAAATCTGAGCTGGGTGGTGAGACCCTACGCCAGATACATTAAAGGAAGGCAAGCAGGCAAGAACTTTCAGTGACATTTCTTTAATTGTTATCATGCACGTGACAGGTACTGCATGTGCAGTAATGAACAAAATAACCCAGTCTCTGCTATCTTGTGTGTAGCCTTAAGGAAGGAGAGTGAGCTTTAAACATACACAAAAATATAATGTCCAATTGTGATGTGTACCATCCAAGAAAACTGGCTTTTAATAATAGAGATATCAAGGTGGCTGTTTTGGATTGGGTAAGCCTTGCACATCTGACAGTTGATTCAATGTTATGCCGGTGACAAGTTGGTGGAAGGACCCTCCAAAGAACAGAGAAGAATATTTGAAACCTAAAGTGAAAGCTGGATGTGGTACCTGACAGGTCAGGATTCAAAGTTTCCTAGGCACCTTGCCCCAAACTCTGTCCCCCTTGTCCCCACACAGAGCCAAACCCAAAACCACAGAACAGGTCCACCTGACTCTGACCTGGACAGGCAACCATGGAAACTCTGCTTTGTTAACATGGAAGGTCGCCCACAGACCAGGTAGCGCTGCCAAGATTAGCTTTCCCCCGCTGTTCCAGCCCTCCCTCACCCACCTGAAACCTGGGATCTGGCTGTTACCTGGCTGTTCCAGCCCATGATTCCCCTCCCTCCTGCCCCCCTCCTTTATTTGCTGCTGTCTTGGTCCACTAGACAGCCAACCTGCTTGATGCCCCCAGTCTATTCACGTCAGAATGCCTGGTCCAGGCGACAGCATGGGTTCATACCTAACAGTACCACTCCCATAATCACAGTAGTCTTAGAGGCTAAGGCAGGAAGATTACAAGTTGCAGCCATGTCCTTGCACAGGCTAGGTTAAATACTCTATCCCTAAGTTATAACCCAGCCCCGTATGACAATTTTTAAAGAATCCATCATTGTCTTCCATTTTAGATAAAAAGAAAGACTGCCATGATGTAAGAAATTTTGACTATACTGCTCGAAGCTGGACTGGAAAGTCTCCCAAACAATTTCTCATTGATTGGGTCAGAAAGAATCTTCCCAAGAGTCCAAATCCTTCCTTTGAAAAAGTTCCAGTAGGTCGATACTGGAAATGTAGGTATGTTTTCTGGTTAACTGAGGGAACGTTGAAAACAATATATAAGAAAGTCCTTTTTTGGGGCCCGGCAGGATGGCTCAGCAGTCTAAAGCATCTGCAAGTGGCTGCAGGGACCGTGGTTCGATCCCTGGCTCCACGTGCTGTGCCAGCCCAGCCCTCAGGGCAGGCTGAGCCGGCCATAAAAAGAAATGGACAAACAAAAGTTCTGAAACAATAAAAATAAAATAAATTAAAAAAAAAAAAAAAAGAAAAGAAAGTCCTTTTTTGTCTCAAATGAGTTAAGCAAACATTTAGGAGACCCTAATTTCACATTTCAAAACTGTAGTGCTTGTAATCCCAGCACTCAAGAGGTTGAGACAGGAGGATGGCTACAAGTTCAAGACCATCCTGGGGACTAACAAGTGAGCACAAGTCCAGCCCAAACTGCATAGTGAGAACCTATCTCAAAAAAATAAAAAAACTCTGTAATGCTTATAAATGATTACTGAATACAGTACCATCAGTGGAAATATTTAAATAATGTAAATTTAAATTCAATCTTAATGGATTTCTGACTTTATTGATCTGACCTCATCAATCTAAAAATTTTTTTGTTTCTTCGCAGGGTAAGAGTGGTCAGGTCTGATGACGACGTCCTCGTGGTATGCCCTACGATCTTAACAGAGGACAGCATGCAGGCTCAGCACTTGGGTGCCACCTTAGCCCTTTACCGCCTAGTGAAAGGGCAGGTGAGATTTTTTTTAAGGTCATATACTTTAAAAATATTTGTGAAGTGATGGCTATATGATGATATATGCAGAGATGATAGGTTCAGCCTTGCTAATCCAAAAATGTGAACTCTGAAACGCGGCAAACCAGGAATCTTTTTTTAGCACTGACTTGGTTCCACAAGTGGAAAACAGTGTGCTAAAGAACTGTCATGAACAAAATTATGTAAAGTATCATATAAATACTTTAGGCTACGGATATACATATTCTCCTGTATATCTAAAACATAAATGGATTTTTGCAGATAGACACAAGTCCCATCTCCAGGACATCTCGTCACATGTGTGCAAGTATTCCCAAATACAAAGCACCTTTGGTCAGAAGTATTTATCATAAGTGGTACTTAATGTGTATTAAAACTGCTTAAAAACATGTATGTGGGGGCCAGGAAGATAGCTCAATGGAATAAGTGCTTGCCTGGCAAGTGCAAGGTCCTGAGTTTGATCCCTGGTACGACCAAAAAAAAGAAAGTGTGTAAGTGTGAAAGGTGCTATTTTATTATGGCCCTCTGCACCAGTTTTTACTGATTGCTGCTTCTGATAATTTATGATTTGACTTCCTTTCACCCATAAACACAGCTCAGTCTCTCTTACCTTAGGCAGCAGGTCTGAAAGACTATTTGATTAATTCAACTTTCTGGCTATACTAATTTACAGATTTAAAATACTAGGGCAATTAAGTGAATTAAAGATAATTTTTTAGCCAGGCGTGGTGGCGCATGCCTGTAATCCCAGGACTTGGGAGGCTGAGGCAGGAGGATTGGTGTGAGTTCGAGACCAGCCTGGGCTACAAAAGTGAGCTCAAGGCCAGCCTGAACCGCATAGCTAGACCCTGTCTCAAAAAGACAAAAAAAAATTAAAAAATAAATAAATAAATAAATAAAGATAATTTTTTAATTTGTATATTTTCATTACATTGTTATCCAACTCTAGAACACTATAGGCATTAGTTCTGTTTTTCAATTTTAGATTATGTTAACAATACAGTACGAGTTTAAGGTAAAGTGAAAGTACTACTGGGAAAAGCCCTTTTAGAGAACACAATATTCTTTTTTAAAATTTAGATTATCAACATTTCCTTTTCATAATAAATGTGTCCATTTTTCCTCCTAGGTAGTTAAAGCCATTGAAAAATTCAGATACTAGTTTAAGCACAGCTCTAGTTCTTTTTTAATTTCTACCATTCAAAGTTCTTAAGATCTTTATTGCTATCATTTTGCAAAAACATTTATCATAAGCCATATTTACTTGCTTAAATTCTTCTGAGTTCTTCTATAGCACAAAACTGGAATAATATAGTTACCATCTGTTATGGTTAAAGTACTTTGGCCTATAATATACAATTACCAAAATCTCAAAAGTTGCTTTGTATATTTTAAAAGTGTTTTATGGGTTGTGTAATGGTTTATGTAGCACCATTGCAGAAGGAAATAAATTTGCACCCAGTGGTACTATGCTCTGTGAATAAGCACTTCATGTAAACTGTCTTAAAGGTAGCCCCAGACCATGTCTGTGAGGGATGAACTGTTGTGATGACTTTTAATGCAGAAACCGAGGCAGCTAGAAGTTTAGGGTGTTCACTCAAAGTTGTGTAACTAGTAAATCAACAGACTTATACTGAATGTGATGCACTGTTTATAAGCTTATAGTGATGTATATATTAAAGAACATACTAGTTTGAGTCAGATCATATTTTAAGAAAATTATAACTGCTTTTCAGTTATAGTCTGTTGAGTTTTGATTCCCAGCAGTAACAGTGGCATGCTGCTTTGTGTTCCTGTGTAGTCTGTCCATCAGCTACTCCCCCCCACTTACCGAGATGTTTGGCTCGAGTGGAGTGATGCAGAGAAAAAAAGGGAAGAATTAAGTAAGATGGAAACCAATAAGCCCCGCGATCTGTTTATTGCCAAACTTCTGAATAAGTTGAAACAGCAGCAGCAACAACAGCATACTGAAAATAAGCAAGAAAACTCTGAAGATCCTGAGGAATCTTGGGAAAATTTAGTTTCTGATGAGGATTTTTCTGCTCTGTCCTTGGACTCAGGAAACACAGAAGATCTGGAACCTATTAGAAACCTTTTTAGAAAGCTACAAAGTACTCCTAAGTACCAGAGACTTCTGAAGGACAGGCAGCAGTTGCCCGTGTTCAAACACAGGGACACCATTGTGGAGACTCTGAAACGGCACCGGGTGGTTGTTGTGGCAGGCGAGACTGGGAGTGGTAAAAGTACTCAGGTGCCACACTTCCTGTTGGAAGATTTGCTTCTCAGTGAGTGGGGCACAAGTAAGTGTAACATCGTCTGTACCCAGCCACGCAGGATCTCCGCAGTGAGCTTGGCCACCAGGGTGTGTGACGAATTGGGCTGTGAAGGTGGACCTGGAGGAAGGGTAAGATGCCATTGGGTGCCTTGCCAAAAGACGCCCCCACTAGTCTTGGTTTTGGGGCTCCACATGGAACTTACTGTATACAAATTCTAGTTCATAGCATATTTCAAACACTTTTCAGGTTTTCTTTGATAGTACATTATGCTACTTTGTGTGAAAAAGTTTATTAGTAATTTTATTATTAATATGGCATGTATGGGAAAACTATTTCATAATTAAATGTTCAAATATACTACCTACTAAACTGACCATTAAAAGGGTATGGACTAATTCACATTTTACTCTAATATCATAAAGCGCATGATTTTGTAAATCTTTTCTGTGGAATGCATTCCCAAATGATCTTCATTAATTATTTTCAGTGAATAGAATAGGGAAACAATATAGGTTGATATACTAGATAATTTTTTTAAAGAATTTTTTGTTTTATTTATTTATTTATTTATTTATTTATTTATTGTTTCAGAACCTTTGTTTGTTTATTCACTCATTTTTATGGCCAGCTCAGCCAGCCCCAAGGGCAGGGCTGGCGCAGCATGTGGTGCCGGGGATCAAACCACGGTCCCTGAAGCCACCCAAGCTTTCCCAAGCAGGCGCTTTAGACCACTGAGCCATCCCGCTAGGCCCTATACTAGATAATTTTTGAAGCCCTGCATTTAAAGAATGGAAAAAGTACTCAACTATTGATGGTACATTTTATGTAGACAAAACTGGACAAATCTTAACCAGAGTGACTGAAATGTATACAAATTAATTAAGTAGGCCAGAATTAAATATGATGAATTACTGTTTTGTTTTTTGAAGATGGTATATAATAATTTTGTAAAATGGTGCCCTTCCGTTGAAATTTTTCATTTAGCAAATTAATTTTCTGTCAGGAAATATAAGAAGACAGAAAACTACAGTCACTGTCCTATAAGGAGCAACAGTTGGTACACAGCACCAGGGAGCGGCTTCAGGGATGAGTCAGCATGAGGGAGCCACAGGGGCCCTTCACCCTCGCACAGCAGGAGGGGCCCACTGCCTGCATTGTTTTGGATGGCAGCAAGTGTTACAAGATAGACAAGGGCTGCTGAAAATTCTGTTCCTGAGTACCTTCATATTTGCTCCAAGATAATTTAGTATGTGTTATAAATGTTTTTATAATTATATTAGTAATATGCGAAGCCAGATAAGCATCCTTTTGTAAGGCCTGAAAAGAATGAAAGCCTTTTTTTTTTTTTCCTCCATGGTATCAAGAATCAAATTTGGGGCCTTGTGTTTGGCAGGCAGGCACTGAAACCACTGAGCTATCTCCTCAGCCCCACGCTTTTCTGTTTAAAATAACCAATATAGGGGCTGAGAAGATAGCTCAGTGGTCTAAGCACCTGCCTGGCAAGCACAAGGACCTGAGTTAAATCTCCAGTATCGCATGCCATGCCAACCCAGAAACCCTGTGCATACCATGCCAGCTGCCGAAGCTGGGCATGATCATGCACACCTGTAATCCCACTGTTGGGGAGGTTGAGACAGGAAGATCACTGTGAGTCCAAGCTGCTTAGCAAGACTCTACCAAATAAGCAAACAAATAAAGATTAAAATCACTGGTGTGGATTTTATAGTTTTATATAAGTGGTGACCATGGAAAAATATCTTCAATGATAATGCGTTGCACTAACGAGATATACTTAGTAAGACGGCACCTGTGCTTCACTTTTTCCAGCTTATTTCTCAGGTCACATGTGGGACCCTACCATGGCTTTGTGTTCTTCCTACAGAATTCTTTGTGTGGGTATCAGATCCGGATGGAGTCTCGAGCTGGTGAATCTACCAGGTTGCTTTACTGTACCACAGGAGTTCTGCTAAGAAAACTTCAAGAAGACGGCCTCCTAACCAATGTGTCTCACGTCATTGTGGATGAGGCGAGTAGTTTCTGTGTCATGCCCAGTTCAATTTTGAACATTATTGCATTCACATGATGTTCCTGCTAGTATGGCTTAATATTGGGCACTCACTAAATGCCAGGTATTTTACCTAAAATTATTTAAATTTCTCTAATGAATGTCTCATGTTGATTGATTCTGTAATACTGTATTATCTGCCACATGCTTGACCTTACCCAGGCATACACACACATGTACGCACACACAAATTTATTTAATTCTCCAAGCAACCCAGTGAATTAAATACTGTATTTTATAGTTTAGGAAATCAAAATACATAGAGGTCGAATAGCTTACCAAATTCACATATCCAGTAAGTTCTACATCTGAAATTTTAGGTGTTCTAGCACCAGTGTATGCTTTTTTCTGGTCTATTTCCTCTTAGCTACTATAGTTAAATATGTAGGATCTGCTTTAACTCTTGCAAGATCCAAAAATTATCATATCATTTTTCTCTCAGTTATACCTCTGAGTATATTGGGTATACCTTTTGATACATCAAGCCTAATAGGAATACACTCTTAAGTTATACCTAAGTAAACATTATTCTAAATGGCCTAGTTTTATAAATGAGTTTACATGTGTATGCTTTTCCAATAAAAAATACATGGCATATCTATTATTCATGAATTATTAAAAATTTCTCAGGCTGGGGAGATAGCTCAGTAGAATAAGTGCTTGCCTGGCAAGTGCAGGGTCCTGAGTTCAATCCCCAGTACCACAAAAAAAAAAAAAAAAAAAATTAAAATTTTTCTTAAAAATTCTGTTATTGAACCATTTTCTCACTGTAGAACAGGTTATGCAAATTAATTACCAATTAAATTTTGGTAATAGAGGAATGAGGCGAATTTTTACATAAGGATGCTTTATTCCAAGCCGTGACATAGTTTGGTGGACTAAGGGCCTGCTTAGATAAACACAAGGACTCTGGTTCAATCCTCAGCATCACATGCTATGCCAGCCCCACTGATGGGCACAAAGGCCTGGTGTGGTGGTGCACACCTGTAATCCCAGCACTGGGGAGGCTGAAAATAGGAGGATCACTTTGAGTACACAAAATAAAATTTTAAAAAATTAAAGATTTAACAAAATCATTTTTCCTTAATGGGAGAATAAGTTCTACAGTTATCACTACTAACATGTTCAAAAGGAAGAGGCTGGGACACTGGCTCAGCTCACCCCACAGGATGCTGATGGACTTTCCCTGATGCTACAATAAAATACCCAGGACCCAGAGTTAAAGGAGGAAAGGCTCGTTTGATTGACACAGCTGTGCCTTGTGCTGATCCTCTTGTCTCAGCCTCCCCAGCACTGGGATTATAGGCACGCACCACCACACCTGGTTTCAGGATTCAGCACAGCATAGCATGTGGTGCCCAGAATTGAACCCAAGTTCTTATACTTGCCAGGCAGGTGTTTAGACTGCTGAGCTATCTCCCTGGTTTTCTCTTTTTCAAATTTATCTTTCACGTTTCAGGATTAATGGGCATCTGTTTCAGTAGCCATCCTAATCACCTGGATTAGCTACTTATAAGTGATTTACAGTTTATACTGTATAAGGAATGCATATTTACAGTAGACATGTCCAAGTAAGTTACAGTATCCTTTGCTAGACTGGCAGCTCTCAAATGAAGAGAACTGTCCTTGGGTCACTTGGAACCCTGAACAGCTAACAATGCTGACTACTTCCAATTTTATACACTCTGTTTTAAAGCTTTGCATTATCTCATTTGATTAATATTTGTATTTTCTTTTTATAGAAGGGGAAATTGATCTAGATGTACTTAAATAAGTTTTCCCAAATCATACTTATAAGTGGCCAAGCTAAGAACTGAACTCAGGTAATCAATGCCAGGTCCTGAACACTTGCCAGCAAGCAAATGACGAAACCTGCCATGCCGTCTTGATGTCCTTTATCTTGTTTGCTGCCTTCCATCTGTCACAGAATAAAAAGGGACAGAAATAAGTGACAGTAACAGTCCAGAAGTTTACAAGATAGCCTTGTGCATTCAGCAGGTATTTATATGCTGACAGCACACCTCTTCTGTGATCTCTAGCAGGTATACAGCACCCTTTCCTGGAGTACATGTATGGGAAGGGGATAAAGCCTCCTCCTCACCTCTTTGGGGGCTGATAGCGACTCTGGCAGATTCTGCTGATCTACTCCCTTTTGGCTACATAGTAGATAAATTGTCTTACATAACTTTCTATTAGTGCAAGGGGTTAGGTATGAAATTGGGGAGATAACCTAATATTATCAGCTACACCTGGTCTGATTATAGGCCATCTCTTAAGGTAGAGTTCTATTATTATGGATAACAGTATTTATTATATGCTATTTTTTACCAGTTTCAATTTTAAAGAAAAACTTTATCCTTATTCTGAAGCTCTGCCTTGTTTGAAAAATACAGGTCCTCCCTGCCATGCACTGACTACATCTGGAAATATTGTTGAACTTCTGGTAGATTTGGGTGTCAGATTATTTAATCCTCTTACTGGGCCTCATGGGTGATTAATTTTTGTATTGCCTTTGTATTAGGTTCATGAAAGAAGTGTCCAGTCAGATTTCCTACTAAGTATCCTGAAAGAAATTCTACAGAAACGTTCTGATCTACACTTGATTCTAATGAGTGCCACCGTGGACAGTGAAAAGTTTTCCACGTATTTCACACACTGTCCTATTCTCAGAATTTCAGGAAGGAGCTATCCTGTTGAGGTAAGCTGGGCGCACATATGTGTAAGAAGCCACAGTCACACCAGCTTCCCCAGAAAGCAGGTGCTTAGGTTCTGGGCCCCTAACGATTCCTAGGATTCTGTACATCAAGAGAGGACCTGGAGGTGACCAGGAGGATCGAATGCCTGGTGCTGCCTTGCCTACAGGTTGATGAGGTAGACAGTTCTGACAGGAGACCTCAGGGTGTGGGGCAGACAGCATGCTCACACCCAAGTCATTATATCCAGATTGAGAGCGGCTGCCTGGCAGTAAAGCGCTCTTTCTCACCCACTCGCAAGCATAGGGCAGGCCCCAAAACTTACTTTCTCTTGTCAGTGCTTTTTAGTTCAGTATAGTCTTTTTTTTTTTTTTTTATAAGACAACAACATAGTTTCTCCTGAGTCTTTAGCAGCAGACCCACCAATGTCAAGCAAGTTCTTTACTTCCAAAAGAATACTACAAAAAATCTTCTCATAATCTTCTAAATTAGTTAGGTGTTGTTCAAAAAGCATTAATTCCCTGTTTTCTTTAAAGTAACATTGACTTTGTTTTGTCAGAGATGGGTATTCCATTGCCATTTAAATATTGTAGGTACAGGAATTTATCAAAATATCCCGATATAGTCCAGTAATCCATAATAGTAGTGGGTTATCAGCAGAACTGGTCAGAAGTCAGCAGTTGTTGGCTTGAGCCTTTTACAGCTCAGCCTATTAATATAGCTTTACTTTTTATACCTCATTGTTAGACTTTTCTGCTGGATGGTTAAGGCCAAGATAAAGTAAGACCTGTACAAATAAAGGGAATATAAATAAAGAACCATTTCGTAGTGAAAATGTAGTTAGGATTGATATACAGCTACTTTCTCTTAGTTCAATGAGAGAAAAGGTTTGTATTAATAGTGTTTAGACAAGATATCATGTCTGAATACTACAAAGACACAATTTGCAACATATTATTGTAACTGTCCTACTAGCCTGTTGTGAAACTGTCTCATTTGACATTTCTTTCTCATTAAAATTAATAAAATAAAAAAGGAAAGGCTCGGGCCCAGCGGGATGGCTCAGTGGTCTAAAGCGCCTGCTTGGGAAAGCTTGGGTGGCTTCAGGGACCGCGGTTCGATCCCCGGCACCACATGCTGCGCCAGCCCTGCCATCGGGGCAGGCTGAGCCGGCCATAAAAATGAGTGAATAAACAAACAAAGGTTCGGAAACAAGAAATAAATAAATAAAATAAAAATTATTT
>PVJA010000076.1:28080-65540 GCA_004027025.1 Myocastor coypus | reverse complement strand
GGAAAGGCTCTTAGGAGCAGTAAACAAAAAAAGTAATACTTATTAAAATGAATTTAGGTTTGTCTACTTACGTACCTCATTCTATGTAGGTTTTTCATCTGGAAGATATAATAGAAGAAACAGGATTTGTACTTGAGAAAGACTCAGAATATTGTCAGAAATTTCTGGAGGAAGAAGAAGAAATAACCATTAATATTACAAGCAAAGCTGGGGGAATAAAGTTTCAGGTAAAAAAGAAAATAGTAGCAATATCATCTAAAGTGTAACCAGCCACAAGAGGGTTTCTTTGTTTTTTCTTATCAAGTTTATGGGTATAGTTTAGTTACACATAATGACCACATTCCTCAAAGGGAATTCATACCTATCCATGATATAGCCTGCTTCCTCCCCCCCCCGCAACTCCCTCCCCTCCCTTTAACACTTCTCCCCATCTGTACACGTTTTGTTTCCATTTCATCCTCCTCTTTTTTTTTTTTTTTTTTCCCTTCCTTTCCTTTCCCCATCCACCCTCCCGAGTTTCCCTTTCTTCTGAACAATTTCTTCCTATTTCACAATACAGTTTATGCTCTTTGGTCCTTATTTCCCCTTTATGTATCACCAGAGAAACAATGCCATATTCACCCACATGTGACCAATTTATTTCAGTTGAGAGTATGGTCTCAAGGTGCATCCAGTTTCTTAGAAATGTTTCAAGCTTACCCTTCTTTATGGCCAAGTAGTACTCCATTGTACAAAAACCCACATCTTTCTTGTCCATTCCTCATTTGATGGGCATCTGAGTTATTTCCAAGATCTAGCTACTACAAACTGTGTTCCTATAAACAGAGGTATGCATATATCATTGTGGTATGATGTTTTTTAATTCTTCTGGGAAGATAATCAGACAGGGAATAGCTGGGTCCAATGGGATCTCAGTTCTGGTGTTTTGAAGAATCTCCACAGTGGTTTTACCACTGTTGAGGTAAATTGTTGCTAGTCCACACTCCCACCAGCAGTGGAGAAGAGTTCCTTTATCCCTACAGCATCATTTGTTATTGGTTGCTTTCTTGGTAATAGCCATTATTTCTAGAGTCAGATGAAATCTGTGTTGTTTTGCATCTCAAATGGTGGTAGTGTTTTTAATCTTTCACAAATGCTAATTATAGTCCAAGTACTTCCAGAAAATTAAAACCATGACCTTTTGTTTAATCAGATATTAATATTACAGAATACTGTATTTCTCTCTCTCTTTTAATGCATTTGATACACAGTCTCACTATGCAGCTTGAACTTTTAGGTCCTCCTATTTCAGCCTCCACAGCGCTGGGATTACAAGCATGAGATACCATGCCTGAACTTAGCAGCTGGCTCAGTGTGCCAGGTGGCAGGGCCAGCGTGGCAAGTGGTGCCAGGGATCAAACTCGAGTCCCTGCGCTTGCCCAAGCAGGCACTTAGTCCATTGAACTATTTTGCCAGCCCTCAATACTGTAATCTTTTTTTTTTTTTTTTGTGGGACCAGGGTTCGAACTCATGACCTTGCACTTGCCCAGCAGGCACTTGTGCCTCAGAGCTATCTCCCCAGCCCCCAATACTGTAATCTTTAATGTAGGTTTTCTTTCCTTCCTTTGTTACATTGGTCCTGGGTATTTCATTTTTTAGGTGCTATTGTGAAAAATGTTTCCCTAATTTCTTCTCAGTACATTTGTTGTTAGTGTATAGAATGCTTTTGATTTGGAGGTGTTGACTATCTACACTACTGAATTTGGTAATTAAGTCTAGAAATCTTTGGTGGAGCTTTTGGAGTGTTTTATGTAGAATATCATGCCTTCCACAAATAATTCAACTTCTTCCTTTCCTATTGTCTCATTTTTTGGGGGGAGGGCCTAATTGCTCTGGATAATGTTTCCAGAACTATATTAAATAGGAGTGGTAACAGTGGACATCCTTGTCTTGTTCTTGATTTTAAAGTGAAAGCTTTCAGCTTTCAGTCAGCCATTGACTATGATGTTAGCTCATGATTTGTCATAGATGGCCTTTAACAGATTGAATGTCCACAGTATTCTATAGGGTTTTTTGTCATGAATGAGTACTGGACTTTGTCCAGAGCCTTTTCTGCATCTATTGAGATGATCATGTGATTTTTTTGTCTTTGGCTTTGTTGATGTGGTGTATTACATTTATTGGTTTGTGTAAGTTGAACCATCCTTGCATCACTGAGGTGAATCCTGCTTGTTCAAGATGAATAATCTTTTCTTTTTTTTTTTTTTTTTTTGGTACTTTTTTTAGGGCAGGGTCTAAGGGTATTCAGAGTCTCACTACTAGATCAGACTCATAGTAATTCGCTTGCTTACAGCCTCCCAAGAGCTGTGATTACAGGCACATGCCACCACGCCCAGTCTCAATTGTCTCAGCATGCCCCAGGGGCAGGGCCAGCATGGCAGGCCCAGGGATCTAACTCCTGGACCCTGCGCCTGCTTGCAGGAGCTTTAATCTGAGCATGGTGAATGATTTTGATGTTTTGCTGCATACTGTTTGCCAGTAGTTTATTGAAGATTTTTGTGTTTATTTTTGTTAGGGAGAGTGGCCTATAATTCTCTTTTTTTGATTGAGTCCTTCTCTGCTTTTGATAAAAGGGTAATATTTGCTTCCAGGAATGACTTTGAATCAATTTTAATAAAGAGTTTCATTAGCAGTAGCATTAGATCTTCTCTGAATTTCTTGTAGAATTCGGCAGTGAATCCATCTGGACCTGTTCTTAGTTTTTTGGGGTTGTTTGTTTGTTTCTCTGTCCTTTTGTTATATTTTCAATTTTATTAGCTAATACTATGTTATTTAGAATTTTTATATCTCACCAATTCAGTTTTGGCAATTCTTATATATCTAGAAATCTGTACGTTTCTTCTGTGTTCTCCATCTTCTTGGAGTCTGTACTTCTCAAAGTAGGTATTGATAATCTTCTGGATGCCCACAGGGTCTGTTGTGATTTCACCCTTTCTATTGCTAATTCCATGGATTTGAATCTTTTCTATCCCTTTTTTGATAAGGTTGGCTAAAGGTTTATCAATTTTATTGAATCTTTCAAAGAATCAACTCTTCAATTCATTGATTCATTATATTTTCTTAGTCTCAACTGCATTAATTTATGACCATTATAATTTCCTCCCTTATACAAGCTTGAGTTTGATTTCTTCTTGTTTTTTCTAGGTGCTTGAGATTCAACATTAGTTTGTTTGAGTTCATTCTGTTTTCTTAATATGAGAATTCCTTGCTATGAATTTCCCTCTTAAGGGCTAGGGATTTAGCTCAGTGGTAGAACACATGCCTAGCAAGCTGGAAGGCCTGGGTTTGGTCCTCAGCACCAAAAATAAAAAATAAACTTCGGGCCCGGCAGGATGGCTCAGTGGTCTAAAGCGCCTGCTTAGGAAAGCTTAGGCAGCTTCAGGGACCGCGGTTCAATCCCGGGCACCACATGCTGCACCAGCCCTGCCCTCAGGGCAGGCTGAGCCAGCCATAAAAATAAATAAATAAAGTTCTGAAACAAGAAAAAAAAAATTTTTTTTAATAAATAAATAAACTTCAACTAAATTCCCCTCTTAAGACTGCTTCAATTGTATCTCATAAGTTCTAGTATATTGTATTGGCATCATTTAATTGTAGATACTTTGGGGCCAACAAGACAGTTCAGCAGACTAAGAGCCTGCTTGGCAAGCACAGAGACCAGGATTCAATCCCTAGTCCCCCTGCTGTGCTGACCCTACCACTGGGGTGCACTGAGTCAGCCACTGAGTCTGGACATGGTGCATGCCTGTAATCCCAGCACTAGGGAGGCTGAGACAGGAGGATCACTACGAGTCTGAGCTACGTAATATACCCTGTACTAAATACATACTTATCTTTTTTTTTTTTCAGAACTGGGGATTGAACTCAGGCCCTTGTGCTTGCCAGGCAAGCGCTTATTCTACTCAGTTATCTCCCCACTTATGTATTTCAAATACATAAATGAAAACAAAATTATAGATACTGTTATTCTTTCATCTATGGCCCTTTGGTTGTTCAGAAGGGTATTAATTTCCAGGTGTTTATGTAGTTTTTGTGGTTTATTTTGCTTTGATTTCCCATTTTATTGCACTAGATCTGGATCTCTGTCATTGGTGTTCTTACCAGCATCTGTCCTGGCAGAAGTCAGCCTTCACTCTATAGCAAAGCTATGTAGGAATACGGTTCTTCCTAGTTAGTTTCAGTTACTTGCTTTTAGAAATATTGGAAAAGATACAGCACCCCACATTTGAATCAGTAGTACTAGATCTATCATTTCCATTGCATCTACGATAATTCATTTGTATTCTATGCATGTATCCAAACTGATGGAAACATTAGGATGAGATTACTTCATCATTTAATTAATCAGATAAAACAAGACATGAAAAACTAAAATCTTACAAACCAAGGGGAAAAAAATGTGTTTGAGTGTGTACACATTCAAAAGAGATCATTGGCACTGAGTAGGCAGCGTAGACCAGAAGGGAATGGGGCAAGCATATAGGACCTTCCTCGTAGGCCTTCCTCATGTGATGGCCCATCTTGCCCTGCCGGGCCCTGCCGTTTGTGTGCCTAAAGCAGGCATTTTCATTCACTGAGCTATCCTGTCTGCTCTTCTGGATGCTTTTTAAATTGCCAAAGAGCAACACATACATGATTGCCATGTTTTTCTGCAGTTTTTCTTTTAATGTTAACAGCTAGATAAAGTTATAGAATTGTCTGAAATTTTGGTACTTTTTCTACTTTGAAAATTATTCTCTTGCATATTTTAATGAAATAACAGAAACAGTGAGAAAATAACCTGAGTCCTTGTGGATACTTCTGCTTTTTCCTTTTCCTAAAACCCTTAACGCTCTGTGCTTTTGTTCTGTTCTCTCTGGTCTGGCTTCTCTTAGGAATTTGTGCCCATTCAAACTGCAGCAGGTGCTAATTTAAATCCGCTTTACCAGAACTACAGCAGCCGCACTCAGCACGCTGTTCTCTGCATGAACCCTCATAAAATCAACCTGGACCTCATTTTGGAGCTTCTTGTATATTTAGGTAATTCCTACTTCTAATATATGTGTCATGGCATTCCTAGTAATGGGAGGGCTTTCATTAATATTCTACATGCTGTTGCTTATGTTGAGTATTGTATCTTTTTTTCAATTTTAGACAAAAGCCCTCAGTTCAGAAATATTGAAGGAGCAGTGCTGATCTTCTTACCAGGCCTTGCTCATATTCAACAGTTATATGATCTCCTGTCAAATGACAGAAGATTCTATTCTGAACGGTAACTACAAGTCCTTAGCATATTCCTGATAATTTTATAACAGAAAACACTTCACATACTAAAACTCTAGTTTACTGTTTTCAAAGTTTCACTTTTAGTTAACATTTTCTATGGAATAGTAAGGTTGTATGCTTTCAAGACACTTTTGAAAATGTAGGTACTATGTCTGCATGTTCTGTTCTCTTAATACAGTGAAGCAGGGTTTGGCACGGTGCTGATACCTGTTACATCCAGCATTCAGGGACACAGGGGTATTTCAAGTTCAGGTTCTGCCTGGGCCAGCTAGTGAGACTGTCTCAACACAAAAATTAAATAGAAAGGGTACGGACACAGCTTGCGGGGAGACCAGCCAGCATCCTGCAGCTGAGCATGAAGCTGGGGCTCCCTCCCCCGCAGTGAGCCACATAAACCAAAGCTAGGCTGCGGGGTATAGTCCATGCACGTTAAGCCAGCACTTGACTCTGATATGGCTTATTAATGCTGTCGTAGTTGTCTGAACATTTTTTAAAATGTCTAAACACTAGGTTTTATACACAGCTTGAGCATTCCAAATGAAAGTAAAATTTGGCATGCTCCAAAATCAAAAACCCTTCTACTGGCATTTCAGAAAGGAGGTATTCAATCTGTAGTGGCTTCATATTAGTTATTCCTTTGTGTTGGGTGTATGTGGAGCTTTTACTAGACTTTTCTGTGAACTTCTGTTTTTAAATATTTCATAATAAAAAAAGTAAGTTGCTTCTTATGTGCAAATTAATTTTGTTGTTCTTTGCAGTGTCTTCTAAAGAGAAACTCTTGCTAAGAACTATGATTTTAACTTTCAGATATAAAGTGATAGCTCTGCATTCTATTCTTTCAACTCAAGATCAAGCTGCAGCATTCATGCCTCCTCCTCCAGGAGTCAGGAAGGTAAAGTGCAGCACAGAGCTCTCATGACATAAGGGCTTCACACCACAGGCACTATGCAGCTTCCCCTGGTCAGAGGCAAACCCAGTATTAAAATCCAACCATTTCTATATTTATGTTATGTGTCGTTCAAAGGATTAGGCTTTTTCAGGGAGTGTCTATTGAAAACTATGACCTGATCATTGCTTTATAAACAAGGACAGGAGGATCAGTGCAAGTTTGAGACCAGCCTGGGCTACAGTAGTGAGCTCAAGGCCAGCCTGAACTGCATAGTGAGACTCTGTCTCAAAAACAAAAACAAAAATAAGACAAACAAGGAGGGGCTAGGAAGATAGCTCCATGGCACAAGTGCCTGCCTGGCAAGTGCAAGGTTGTGAGTTCAAACTACGCCCCCCACAAAAAAAATAAAATAAAAGCAAGGGCTGGAGAGATAGCTCAGTAGAATAAGTACTTTCCTGGCAAGCACAGGGTCCTGAGTTCAATTGCTGATACCTAAAAAAAAAAAATGGATCAGGGAGATAGCTCAGAGGTCTAAACACAAGGACCTGAGTTCAATCTCTGGCACTGCCTGGCCATGCTGACTCCAGCCCCCAAGCTGGCAACCAAAACTGGGTGTGGTGGCACATGGCTGTAATCCCAGTGCTAAGGAGGCTGACACAGGAGGATCACTATGAGTCTCAACTGTGTAGCAAGACCTCGTACCAAATAAATAAATACAAAGATTTAATAATAACAATAACAAACAAATCACTTTCTCCCAAAAGGTACGATGAAGGAGGCTGAACATCTGGAGGTACTTAAGTCCTGGGAGGACTTTGTTCTCTAGGTCGTTCATCCCTACATATCTTTATAGCACTCAGTTATGGACCCACTCTAGGTATTTTCATTGTTCTCTGTTCAGAGTTGCAAATGAGATGCCTTGCCATAAGTTTCTGAGATACTGAACCCTCTCTCAGAAAAAGGGAAGAGCACAGTGTGGGGATCATGGGACACATCCATCAGGTCCTCCTGAAGCTGCCACCATCTGGATAGCCTTTGCCAGCTATTCACCCTCACTTTTCTTCTCTTAAATTGGGATTGAATTAAACTGATGCTTTCTAGCTGGTCTTTGGGACCTCTAGGGTCCTGGCACTGTCCTCTGATGTTTGTGCTTCCTTGTTATGTTTTGGGGTTTCTGTTTTTTAGGGAAGGACTTCTCTTTTAACCAAAAAAAGAAAAAAAAAAAAAAATTTTTTTTTGAACACTAGTGAAATGAATAATCACATAGGCCTCATACAGCTTTTAAAAGTCTGCATCCTGGGGCCCGGCGGGATGGCTCAGTGGTCTAGGACGCCTGCTTAGGAAAGCTTGGGTGGCTGCAGAGACCTCGGTTTGATCCTGGGCACCACGTGCTGTGCCAGCCCTGCCCTCAGGGCGGGCTGAGCTGGCCATGAAAATAAATAAATGAACAAAAGTTCTGAAACAAGAAAAAAAATAAAAATAAAAGTCTGCATCCCATTTCCTAGAATAAACGAATAATAAGCAAAGGTATTCTTCAGTACTAAACAACAGCATCATTTTCTGGAGTGGACCCAGAATCCCTTCAGTGTGTATCTCTGAGGGCTTAGAAATCATATAAAAAGCACAAGAGGTTGCACTGTTAATTATCACTATTCAGTATTTAGAGGGAATGTACATTTCTACCTCCTGACTTCCAGCTAAGGTTAGTGAGCCCCAGGGGTAGAATGATTGCAGAAGCAGCAGGGCCAAGGCAGCAGCCTGGTTCCCAATAATGTGCTCGCTTACTCTACTCTTTTATTTTTAAATTACAAAGCATACTTTAATGATCCCTAGAAGTTCAACCTTTTTTCTTTTTCTTGTTTCAGAACTTTTGCTTATTTCTTTTCATGGCCAGCTCAGCCTGCCCTGAGGGCAGGGCTGGCGCAGCATGTGATGCCAGGGATCGAACCACAGTCCCTGAAGCCGCCTAAGCTTTCCTAAGCAGGTGTTTTAGACCACTGAGCCATCCTGCCGGGCCCCTTTTTTCTTTTTAATAATGAATAGTTTTGCTGGGCCATCTTCTATTCCCAGGCACAGTTTTTCATTCTGCTTCTAGAATTTTCAGGATGACTGACTAAAATTAGTGGAAATATGTTTTGTTGTAATAAAAATCTGTAACTTTAGTCTATTTAACAGGTTGAAGTGAAACTAATTAAAGCAAATTAGAATTACACAGTCATAGTTGTGTAAGTTTTGTGAGTACAATTAAAAATTTTATTAAAAATTAAAAATTTAGGGGCTGGGGAGATGGCTCCATAGTACAAGTGCCTGCCTGGCAAGTGCAAGGTCGTGAATTTGAACCACAGTCCCGCAAAAAAAAAAAAAAAAAAAAAATTAAAATTCATCAGCTAAATCTACCTAAAGAAACTTAAATGATAGTATATTCCTGAGGGGCCCGGCAGGATGGCCCAGTGGTCTAAAGTGTCTGCTTAGGAAAGCTTGGGCGGCTGCAGTGACTGAGGTTTGATCTCTGGCACCACATGCTGCGCCTGCCCTGCCCACAGGGCAGGCTGAGCCGGCCATAAAAAAATAAATAAACAAACAAACTAACAAAAGTTCTGAAACAAGAAAAAAAAAAGTACATTCCTGAAAGTTGTATGAATGCTTCAGCTTTTTGTTTCTTTTCAGATTGTTTTAGCAACAAATATTGCGGAGACGGGTATCACTATTCCAGATGTGGTGTTTGTAATTGACACTGGAAGAACAAAGGAAAACAAGTAAGTTTGAATTTACAAATCAAAACATTTTTCACCTGAGAAGTTCAAGGCTCTTGAAATCTTAGAAGTTACAGAGTCATATAGGGAAAAATCCCAAATGTCTTTTTTTATTTTTTTGTATTTCAAGGAAGGGTCTTCAGGGTATTCAGGGTCTCACAGACTCATACTTATCTGCCTGTTTACAGCTTCCCAAGAGCTGCGATTATAGATGTGCACCCCCACACCCAGTTTCAGTTGCCATCTCAGCACACCCTGGAGGTGGGCCTGCACTGCAGGTCTGGGGATCAAACCCTTGGCCCCTACACCTGCTTGCAACCACTTTAATCCACTGAGCTATCTGACCAGCCAGCTAAATGTCTTTATTTCCAAAGCAAAAAGCTTTGGGAAAACAATAATGAAGCCTATAATGTCCTATAATAAATGTCAGGATTTCCTATCAGGAATTTTACCATAAGAAAAGTCTGTGTACAACAATTTTTAGAGAAGTGCATACATTTTTAGGGTTTTTTGTGTTTGTAAAGTAAATTGCTTAATAGAAGCATTATTTTGGGGATTATAATGAAAGAGCATAAATCTATGATCTGTAATCAAGTAAAATACGACCTTTTTAATCATTTAGTTTCATACATATATATATGAAGAAAATAAAATTTTCCTAAAAATTTCATTTGAAAGTACCTGATACAATAATTAGAACATAACAAACAACCTTAACTGAACCTCAAGCAAAAACATTACTATTTTATCTTACATTACATAGAGGCCATATAGCAGTTTTTAAAAATTTATACACACAAAAAAATCTATGTATCCTATTCCCAATATAATGAAAATATACTAATATTTGAGAAAGAATATTACTATCCAAGTGAAGGTGAATTATTGATCACACTGTTAGAGGAAACATTTTCAGGATTTGTGTCTTACAAAGGGTATATTGAATATTCCTTGATCAGATTTGTTTGAATAAGTTAAGCAAGGTTTATTTGCTTGTACTATGGCATTTAATTTGGTAGTATGAGATTTAGCATAGTATGTTTGCTGCTTTACTTATATAGGAAATATGGTACAGGAAATGTTTGTCCTCAATAGTAATGAACTCTTTTTAGCCTGAATTCAGCTTAAGTCTTTGGGGGATGTGCTTTTTTTGAGACAGGGTCTCACTGTGTAGTATAGGCTGGCCTTGAACTCACAGAGACTTGCTTGCCTCAGCCTCCCAAGTGTTGGGATTGTAGGACTGTGCCACCACACCCCTCTAGTTCAATTTAAGAGTTAAGTTTTTCCAACAGTTTTGCAATTTTGATGTATCAATAATCTACATATTCTTTCCTAAAATATTTCCTCAGGTACCATGAAAGCAGTCAAATGAGTTCTTTGGTTGAGACTTTTATCAGCAAAGCTAGTGCCCTACAGCGCCAGGGACGAGCAGGGCGGGTCAGAGATGGCTTCTGTTTCCGACTATACACAAGAGAAAGGTACGGCAGAGTACCAGAAATTTGTAAGGCACAAAGCACTGGTGAGGGCATTCTGACAAGGTATTGTCTCCTTTTTCAGATTTGAAGGTTTCATGGACTATTCTGTTCCTGAAATTTTGCGCGTACCTCTGGAGGAATTGTGTCTTCACATTATGGTAGTCTCAAATGAACTTTGACTTTATTGTTCCTATTTGTTTTTCAGAAAGGAAAAAAAAAAAAAAATTTAATCTGTGTTTAATGTCGATGGAGATTTTTAAATATTTAACTCTTTAAGATGTGCACCCCCCTCATTTATATAAGTACATCCCTTTGTTTTGATTTTGCCATAAACTTTTATACTTGATAGATTAAAATACAGCCTCACAAGGTAGGCCAGTAGAGCTCAGGTGAACGGAGCACTGCCTATCAGGAGACATGTGGCCCAATCTGGAGACATTTTACCTTTTTGTAATCAGGCAAGGGCTCAGTGGGACCGATAGTGTCCAGTGTGTCATGGTGAGGGCAGTGGCTGCACGTTGGACTGCACCTACCCTCAGCAAAGAATTGTCTTGCCCACGATCCAGGCTGTGCCAAGTCTTACCAGCCCCGGATGCAGAGCAGAGTTCTTAGCTGAGACAGTGTACACCTTTCCTCTGCTCTTAGCTTTGTGACAGTATGGAAATCTGTAACAAAGAAACTGAGAAATGTGGCCTGGGAGATCCCATTGTCACACACTTCCATCCCTCTGTGGTAGGAGAGCCTCACACATTTATTCTCACTCGGGATCTTACTAAACTCGCACATGGCTCTGATGATGTCTTCTTAGACAGTGCTGCTGCTTCCTGATCACATGCCAATGTCGCCGTTCTTTTTCATTACATAGAAATGTCACCTTGGTTCTCCTGAAGATTTCCTCTCCAAAGCCTTGGATCCCCCTCAGCTTCAAGTGATCAGCAACGCAATGAATTTACTCCGAAAAATTGGAGCTTGTGAACTAAGCGAGCCAAAGCTGACCCCGCTGGGCCAGCACCTGGCAGCTTTACCTGTGAATGTCAAAATTGGCAAGATGCTTATTTTTGGTGCCATATTTGGCTGCCTTGATCCAGTGGTAAGTGAAATGTTGCTGTTGATATGTCAAGTGTCATTTGCTGGGAGGTTGTTTTAAGTTGGGAAATAATTTTTATTTGTAATTCAAAGTGTTTTAACAGATATATTAACTAAATAGAATGCCTATATTAACATTAAAAGCCAAGGGACCCGAATACTTGGTGAAGACTTTTTTAATATACATTTAACTTTTTATACTTATATACTTAAAAATCTGTTCACTCATTTACTTAAGAATAAGGCCTGGGGATATAGTTCAGAGGTATAAGCAACTGCCTGGCAAGTGCAAAGTCCTGAGTTTGATTGCTAGAACCACACAAAAAAACTATTAGTATTGATTAGTTTGGCATATGTAGACTTTTGCTATCAAATTGACCCACTCAAAGCACTTTTTTTATTTAAATATATAGTAGCTGATTTTTTTCCCTAGTAGTTTTTTTTTGTAATGAATTTAGGACAGAATCTACAGGGTGTACAGGGTGTACATGTAGATTGGACTCATAGTGATTCTCCTGTTTCAGCCTCCCAAGTACTGGGATTACAGGCATGTGTTGCCACACCCAGTCTCAGTTGCCATCTCAGCACACTCTGGGGGCACAGCCAGCATGGCACGCTGGGGATTGAACCCTGGCCACTGTACTCTACCAAAGCAGGCAGAGCTGAGCTATCTTGCTGGCCCTCATAGTAGCTAATTCTTTTTTTTTTTTAATAATTTTTTTTTTCTTGTTTCAGAACCTTTGTTTGTTTATTCACTCATTTTCACAGCCGGCTCAGCCCACCCCCGAGGGCAGGGCTGGCGCAGCATGTGGTGCCGGGGATCGAACCGCGGTCCCTGAAGCCGCCCAAGCTTTCCCAAGCAGGGGCTTTAGGCCACTGAGCCATCCCGCCGGGCCCCAGTAGCTAATTCTTAAGGAAAGTTTTATTCTGAGTTTCTGGACACATATTGTTATAATCCCATTTGACCTTTCCAATGTTACTAAGCTATGACGTTTTCTGGGTTCCAATCAAGGCTGTTCAAAATCATACTAAAAAGAGGCTGACTTGTTACTCTAATCTCTTTTTTTTTTTTTTTTTTTGCGGGACCAGGGTTCAAACTCACAACCTTGCACTTGCCAGGCAGGCACTTGTGCCTCAGAGCTATCTCCCCAGCCCCTAATCTCTATTAAAAGTATTTGTGGGGCTGGGGCTGCCAAGCATGGAGGAGCCCTGGATTTGGTCCCCAGCAATGCAGTAAAAGGGAAAGGAACAGGTACCCACTGAAAGTTAGAAAACTAACCTCTGCCATGATAGTTTATCCGAAAAAGTGAAAAGCTGCAGCAAGTAGGTGATTGTGTAGTCCGGCTGACTTTAAATAGCAGTGCCGTCGATGGAAGGCCAACAGTGTAGGAGCTGAGGATTTTGATGTTGCATCTGTCTACAAGACTGACTATAAGGCACGCATTCTCAGGTTTTGGGGTTTTATGATTCTGGTGCTATTACTTCTTCCAGCCCAGCTTTTGACGTGTGTTTCCAGTGACAAATTATTTGTTATTCATGGGCAGGCAACACTGGCAGCAGTTATGACAGAAAAGTCCCCTTTTGTCACACCAATTGGTCGAAAAGAAGAGGCAGATCTTGCAAAATCAGCTTTGGCGATCGCAGATTCAGACCACTTGACGATTTACAATGCCTATCTAGGGTAAAGTAAGCTGGGTGTGCTCAGTAAGCCACTATCCCGAGGTTATTTGCTTGAGATAAATTACTGATTTAAATTTATATTTATTTTTTCATCTCTCAAGGTATATTCTTTTGTTAAAGATTCATACTTAATGTACTGTATAAGAACTATATGTTTGACATATGTACCTAATAGTATTTAAAGTACTTTAATAATTGTTACTGATACACAAAAACATATTGCAGTTAAAATAACATAGCTGCTGTAATTATAATTTTAAAATTTTGGTTATCATCCCTGAAAAAGAGCTTAGAAAGCAAATGTGGTGTGCTTTATTCACTTATTAACATTTTGTCCAGATGGCAGCGAGCACGGCAGGAGGGAGGCTACCGTGCTGAGGTCATGTACTGTCGGAGGAACTTCCTTAATAGGACGTCGCTGTTAACATTGGAGGTAATTCTTAGCACATCTCTCAAATGCAGGAATGCCTGGGCTATATAATGCTTGGCACATAGTAAATAGTTAATAAATAGCTGTTGAATTGATAAGCTTGTAATTCTTGTTTCTTATACCAAGTAACTTGCAGATACTGCACAGTGATTTAATATATACTATGGGCAGCTCAGCCTGCCCTGGAGGAGGGGCTGGTGCAGCATGTGGTGCCAGGAATTGAACCTCAGTCCCTGTGGGTGCCTAAGCTTACCTAAACAAGTGCTTTAGACCACTGAACTATCTCAGTGGGCCCTGCACAGTGATATAAAACAGAAATTAGCATTTATTATATTGAGAAAATGACAAGAAAAAGGCAGCATGAATTTATAGAAATAGCACTAGTCTAAGAATCATAATTAATCTCTTTATAGTTTGACATTTAAGGAAAAAAGTCAGAGGAGACTAATTTCTTCCCAGCTCAGAAAATTGGTCATTATTTTTCTTTAATTATGGAAAATTACAAATATACCAAAAAGTAGAGAAATATAATGAAGTCTCATATCCATATTTCCGTAACTATCAACATGTGGTTCTATTCTCTGGACTCGTTTTCATGCAAATCATTTGTATACCTAAATTGTAGAACTCTTTTTTTTTTCCTTTAACATTATCACAGCTTTAAAGATTTTTTAGTATCATCAAATATGTAATGCTTACATATCCCAATGAGCTCTTAAATTTTTTATATGTAGTTCAAATCATGAGCTAAACAAGATTCATGCTTTAAATTTGGTCACTATGTCCATAAGCCTCTTCATCCATAGTTAGATAGATGAAGTTGTTGTTTGTTTGTTTGTTTTCCTACCAGGCATTTATTTGTTAAAGAAATGAGGTATACTGACCATCAGCATTTTCCACACTGTGGGAGTAGCAACTTGTGGGCCAAGTAACGGAAAATGAGGATGTGGAAATGCCAATTAGTTGGCGCAGAGGGGCCCTGCTTCCCCAGGTTAGCCCTTGGTTTGGCTTGGTTTTCCCTGCCCTCAGATGGCCTCCGCCTCCTCCTTGCCCTGAGCTTTGTCTTCACACCTTCTGACCTGCAGGTGTTAGATCACTGCCGGCCCTGGGTGCTAGGTGGGATTTTCCTCCCCTGGAATCAAGCCAAAGCCTAGAGAAATCCTATAAGTAAACATCACCTTTTAATTACTTATGGCCACTGCTTGTCCTTGTTAGGGTAGTTTGGCTGATTGACAGTTTTAAAAGTAGAAAGATGTTTTTGGCCACAAGCTTAAATGAAGTTTCCATAAATAAACTTTATCAGAGTTACTAATAAAATTAAAGTGAGATTCCCAGAGACAAGTACAGTTACCTGTACCGTAGGATGCAGGTTCCACTCTACGTCTTCCCCAGGGCTATTCTCTGTGTGACCGTATTGAGTGCAGGTGCCCGGGTCTGGGTGTGGGCCACTGTTGAAGTAAGAATGGTGAGTGAAAATGTGTTGAGATGTATTTTTATTGTTCTCATAAATATTCGTATGTTCTGTGGCATCTGAAGTCTAAAGTAGTAAAGAGCAAGAGTCTAGTAATATTTTTCTATTCTAGTTTAATTGGAGGACTAGAGTCAGCTAAATAACAGCATTCTGTTTTCTAGGAAATAGTAAGATAAATTGCAAGGTTTTTGGAAATTTGTGTATTTTTAATCAATTATGTACATGTCTTTTTTACAAACCAACCTAGGATGTAAAGCAGGAATTAATGAAGTTGGTTAAGGCAGCTGGATTTTCATCTTCCACAACTTCTACTAGCTGGGAAGGAAAGAGAGCCCCACAGACACTCTCATTCCAAGAAATCGCCCTTCTTAAAGCTGTGCTGGCAGCGGGACTGTATGACAATGTGGGGAAAATCATCTACGCAAAGTCGGTGGATATTACAGAAAAGCTGGCATGCGTGGTGGAGACGGCCCAGGGCAAAGCCCAAGTACATCCATCCTCCGTCAATCGAGATCTGCAGACTCACGGGTGGCTTTTATATCAGGAGAAGGTAAAGCTGTCCTTCCTCATTGTAGCACTTGGGACATCAGTTGAAAAGTCATTTGTGACAAGTTGGGGTGTCAACTGGGCATTTCAATCAATTTCTAATGTGTACTGTTCATTTAGTTTTTGAAATCCAGAAGCATGTAGATTTCCTTTTTTTTATTTTTTATTCATTTTTTGTCTTTTTGAGACAGGGTCTTGCTGTGCAGTTCAGGCTGACCTTGAGCTCACCTTTTGTAGCCCAGGCAGGTCTCGAATTTGCACCATTCCTCCTGCCTCAGCCTCCCAAGTGCTGGGATTACAGGTGTGCGCCACCACGCCCAGCTAGCATGTAGATTTCTCAAAGCAAAATTACTAAAAGAAAATTAATAAGATTTCTACTCTGACCATCACTTTTGCTCCTTGGAACAAAGACCATCATAGCAAACAGACACGGGTTAATAATCTGTCCATTTCCTAGTATTTCACTGAAGGTGCTGTCTCAAAAGGGCAAAACACGTGTGGGATGTTCCATTTCCACACAAGGGTGTGTTCGGTGGAGTAGTAGAAATAGGGATGATTTGGCAACCGTTTGAGTCACAGCATCACATAGGATAATTTAATAGCAAATACAGATTACAGTCAAAGCCATCAACTTTTTGAATTATAGCTGCACTTCTCAGTTTTCTTGAACTTTAGTAGAAGATGGCATATTCTGAACTTCATATTTTGGCTTTTTTTGTTACCTGTCATATTGACTTGTTTTTAAGACAGTGTGAGAAAAGAGCCCATCAATTAAAGTGAAACATATTTCTCCTTCCTTTATTAAAATTGCCTCCATTATATTCTTAAAGTAACAAGGATCCACAATTTCAAGCACTGATTTGAAAACTCAAGACATTATCAGTCTTAAATGTAAAACATGAGAAATTACCAACTAGCTGACCATGGATGTAGACAACCAGAGACTGGAAACCTAACCTCAGCTTTGGTGTTATAAAATTGCTTATACCTACATTGATTTATAGTCAAGGCATATGTATTCTTGGACCTTGAAGTTTTTTCTTTGTTTTCTTATAGATAAGGTATGGCAGAGTGTATTTAAGGGAAACAACCCTAGTAACTCCTTTTCCAGTTCTACTCTTTGGTGGCGAGATAGAAGTTCAACACCGGGAGCGTCTTCTTTCTGTGGATGGCTGGATCTATTTTCAGGTACTCAATACAACTGATTTTATTGTTTATATAAATATTTTCAGCTTCTAATGTCATTAATATAGAGCTTTAAGATATTGAAGTCTATGTACTCTCTTTCTATAATAACTTAAAGTAGAAAATTTGAGGGTCAGGGAGATAGCTTGTAGCATAAGGACCTGCCTGGCAAGCGCAAGGTTCAGAGTTCAATCTCCAGTACTGCAAAAAAAAAAAAAAAAAAAAAAAAAGACTTGATTATTTTATCTTTATGCTTTTAAATCTATTAAATTTGAAAATTATGTTTTCAATTTTGTATGCGGTATCCAATATAATATCCTAACAGCCTTGTTAGATGATTTTTACAGTTTCCTTTCTTATCAAGTCCCTCAAGCACATTAAGAAGTTCATTATCGGGGCCCAGCGGGATGGCTCAGTGGCCTAAAGCACCTGCTTGGGAAAGCTTGGGCGGCTTCAGGGACCGCGGTTCGATCCCCAGCACCACGTGCTGCACCAGCCCTGCCCTCAGAGTGGGCTGAGCCGGCCGTGAAAATGAGTGAATAAACAAACAAAGGTTCTGAAACATGAAGAAAAAAAAAAAAAAAAGAAATTCATTATCTTTCCTAGATTATATTGGCTGTTTATTGGTAGAGCAAGATTCAAACCTAGAATTGTCAATCCCCCAACACTTGCTTGTTCTACTACATACAAAGACCAGATTCACTGCTTTTAATAAGTACTATCACATTCTTTGGTTAAATTAGACCAAGCTGTGTATATCTGGTAATAAGTTTCTTTCTCTGTAGCCCTAGTAATATTGATCAGCTTACAGTAAGCAAATACAGGGCATTCTGTTATACCACGATAGTTGTGGGTCTGAAACTGGAAAGATGAGTTTTATATGCTATTTTAAAGTTTACAGTATTTGGTTCATGCAGAGATCCTGGAGTGGTAGAACTGTGCTATGACTGGGTTGTGGTAATGGTTGCACAACTCTAGAAATTTACTAAAATGATTGAAACCTGTAAGCCAGGCGTGTTGGCACAGGCCTGTAATCCTAGCACTGGGGAGGCTGAGGCAGAAGGATTGTGAGTTTGAGGCCAGCCTGGGCTACACAGTGAGTTCAAGGCCAGTCTGCACTACAAAGTGAGACCCTGAAAAAACAAAGACCCTTAGCAATGAGCACACATTTTTAGGGTTTATAGGTTATACTGCAGTAGAGCTGTTAAAATACATTTTCCCCAAAACATCAGTCATAACTCCATAGGGCTTACGCAAGAACAGAGTTATTAGAATAATAGTTGTTTTGCCAGGCATGGTGGTACATACCTGTAATCCCAGCACTTTGAAGGCAGAGGTAGGAGGATTGGTGCAAGTTCAAGACCAGCCTGGGCTACAAAAGTGAGCTCAAGACCAGCCTGAACTGCATAGCAAGATACAAGACTCTGTCTCAAAAAGAAAAAAAAAAAAAGAAAGAAGAATAGTTGTTTTATTCTGGAGATAGCAAATTAAAAGGGAAATCAGGAGATTTGTACAGTCAGCCTAGCTACCAGGAATAATTACCCATATTTTACTCTGTTGTATTTTATGTTAAAAATCAAAATGAATTAAAGCAGGTAAGATATAGAAGTCATGCTTTTCTTTATTTATTTAAATACATTCATATTTCCCTGGGTTAACTTTGACCATCTTGCTGGCAGGCCCCTGTAAAGATAGCTGTCATTTTTAAGCAGCTAAGAGTTCTCATCGATTCTGTTTTAAGAAAAAAGCTTGAAAATCCAAAGATGTCTCTTGAAAGTAAGTATTTAATTATATAGCGCTCTCTCATTTATTGCACAGGTTACGTTCCAGACACCCTGGCAATAAGTGAAAATCAGAAAAGTAGTGACATTATACTTATTTTAGTATTTATATATATTAAGGCTTTATAAACCCTTTCCACACTTATAAACATTTTCCACATTTTAAAAAACACTTCTAATGTTCTTAACCATTTTCTAAATAAACCTATGTAATTTTAACAACATGAATACTGTATGATCCTGCAATATAGCAAAAAATCTGCAATGATTTAGATTAATATTTTTATGAAACTGTTGAAACAGCGAGTCTGTGAAAGTCGAGTCATGGAATAGTGAGTGACTACTGCATTGTTGAGAGTGTACATATGTATATAAACTTCATATGTTTGTACATATATATGTATGTGTTAATGCACATAAAACCTTTTTAAGAGTCTTTTAAGATTTTAGAAGTTCTTTAACATTAAGTGCACAGCAGCTCATTGAACTCATGAATTATATATGATCAAAAATTATTTTGTGGGGAATTAGTGGCACCTACCTGTTACTACAGCTCCTTGGGGGGGCTGAATCAGGAGGATCTCCCAAGTTCAAGGCCAGCCTAGTCAACTTAGCAAGATCCTGTCAACAGATGGATAGATTATAGGCAGGCAGGCAGGCAGGCAGGCAGACAGACAGACAGACAGACAGGCAGAGACAAAATAAAAAGGATTCCAACATTTAATACAGTATTTTAGGCCAAATTCCATCAACTTCAGGCAGTGTGTGATTACAGTATTCACAAGGTAAGTGTTCTCTTAGGATGATTTTCGTTTACTACTATATCTTCTGAATTTTTCTTCTATACTCCTGGCCATTGCACAGAAAAGTGATGACATGTGAACATGACCCAGTGGTGGCACACACTAATCATTATTGCCATCCTTTAAAACTCACTACTCTTTTAGTACCGTAATCATTTTTTTAAATTGGGCACTTTCTGTGAGGCTTATTACAGCAGGTTTTCTCTACTGCATTTCTCTTGGAGAAATCTGAAGTAGACACCTGAGTTTCTAGCTAGCCTGGGACCGTTTTCCCCTCCATGCCAAATCATCAGAATCATTCTGACAGTTGAAAAAGAAGATCCAAAGTCGCCGGGCGTGGTGGCGCACGCCTGTAATCCCAGCACTCGGGAGGCTGAGGCAGGAGGATCGCGGTGAGTTCGAGACCAGCCTGGGCTACAAAAGTGAGCTCAAGGCCAGCCTGAACTGCACAGTGAGACCCTGTCTCAAAAAGACAAAAAAAAAAAAAAAAAAAGAAGATCCAAAGTCTATTAATATGTGTAGGTGAAGCCTGTGGTCAGATTATGATTATCAGCTTTTTATTCAGTGACACTTGCCCTCTACAGCCATCCCCCCTTTTAAATAGAGTTTATTAGCTTTTTGAGGGGTGGTTTTTCTGGTGGAATGTCACACATGTAGAATTTGGTTGGTTGCATCCTTAGACATTGATTGTGGGCTGGGGAGGTAGCTCAGTAGAGTAAGTGCTTGCCTAGCAAGTGCAAGGGCCTGAGTTCAATCCCTAGTTCTGCAAAAAAAAAAAAAAAAAAAAAAAAAAAAAAAAAAAAAAAAAAAAAAAAAAAGAAGAAGAAAAAGAAGAAAGAAACATTGAACAAGTTTTGTAGCTCCTAAAATTCCTACAGGCTGCTACTCTAGTCACTTAACACCTACAGGCTTGATGAGAATCAAATTTTAGGAAAACAGTTCTAATTAGCACTGTATTCTCCCCATGGCTCACATCATGAAGACTTCAGTTTGCTTGTTCTGCTTTTAGTAATGTTGACAATTGATTGGTGAGTTCCTCCTGATTGCATGTGACAAAGCATCCACAGTTAATCCTCACCACCAGGAAGTCGGGAAGCTGCTCATAGTGAAGTGGTCTGGCCCTGAAGACACATATTCTGTTCCGTTTGCAGAACTGAATTTGAGTGTATAAACATTGAGCTGTATTGCTTTCCTTGTGTCATTAGAAACTTGGATCAGCTCTCAGCCAAATCTCAGTTAAGGGTCACAAGCTTGTTCGGGAGCTTCATGCGTTACCGCTTAGCCATTAGAATTGCATTATATAAAGGACAGGTTGAACCTTATCTTTCAAATGAATTTGTTAACGAGTGAATTTCAAAATGATTTCAGTATTTCTCTTTCTCATAAAAGAGAAAGCAAAAGTTGCTTTGGACTTGGGAAGGAAGATAAAATAATGTCCTCTGTTTCTTGGCTTACTATGTGAAGAAAGTTATGATTGGCTCTCCAAGCTTTGAAAAATAACTGTGTTTGCTCCCAGGCTTTTTCTCACTGTCTTCGTCAGATTAAAGAGCATGATTTTTTTGTTTTTTAGAAATAACATTGTTTCACTTCTCACACATGATCTCTCTTCCCCCTTTCTGTCTTTTTTTTTTTTTTCCTTTCCTTTTTTTAAGTGTACTGTAGCCCCCAAAGTCGATGGTCCCACCTCAGTTGTCCAAATGCTCATTGCAAACCAACAGCACTGAAATCACTACGAGTGTCATAATTCAGTCTTATAGCCCAGGTAATGACAACTTCCTGAAAAAATTATTAAGATTTTTAGGAAGTCTTGGTTTTGGAGCAACTGTGTAGAAGTAGCTGTTAAGGATAGCACATTGGCAAATACTGCCTCCACTCTTGATCTGTTGGTGGGGTCAGTTGACATTCAAGCCCTTTGTTGTACAGTGGGGCTGCCCCTTCCCCCACTGACACCTCACCCAGGATACCAGAACTCTTCTCACTGACAGAAATCAGTGCTTTGCTCTCTTTGGATTGAATATGCAAAAGCTGGTACAGTTGTTTTTGCCTGTTCTGTGGAAATCCTGCCAGTGCTCTGAAGACCAGGCAAGACAGCTTGTATCACATGACTATTGTGGGCCTTCGCCCATTCGTATGTCAATGCTGACTTTTTGCCCAGAATGTTAAAACTATTAAAATAGGTGTAACAGGGGCTGGCAAGATGATTCAGCAGTCTAAAGTGCCTGCTTAGGAAAGTTTAGGCAACTCTAGGGACTGCAGTTCAATCCCCGGCACCACATGCTGTGCCAGCCCCATCCCAGGGCAGGCTGAGTCGGCCATAATATAAGAAATAATAGGGGCCTGGCGGGATGGCTCAGTGGTCTAAAGCACCTGCTTGGGGAAGCTTGGGCGGCTTCAGGGACTGCGGTTCGATCCCTGGCACCACATGCTGTGCCAGCCCTGCCCTTGGGGCGGGCTGAGCTGGCCATAAAAATGAGTGAATAAACAAACAAAGGTTCTGAAACAAGAACAAAAATAATAAATAAAATTTAAATATATATATATAAGAAATAATAATAAGTAAATAAAATAGGTATAATAATACAGTATTTTAGGGCTATGACATTTACACATATGAGTCTGTTTTGTTTCACTTGTCTCTAGTTACATCCATTTTCAATAAAAGCCTTCAGTTTAAAAAAATATTTTAGGGCAAAAAATATTTTATAGGCATATATGGTGAATATTGCTGGTGTTAATACTTACAGAAAATCTTAATGAAGTATACTTCTCATTTGCATGTGTATACATTAGAAACCTAATCAGTGCTATATTTATTCATGGCTTTTCTCTTTCACTCAGATGACAAGATTCTACAAATCATTACAGAATTGATAAAGATGGAGAATAGTAATTGATTCTGAAATCTGTGATCAGCTGCTTTAAAATTAAGCCGAAGATACAATCATGAAATTATGTGGACATGGACCATCCAGTTAAAGTGTTTTCTTACCTAAAATGCTGATACTGGCCAGAACCTAAAAGGTTGCAGGAAAGAAGCACATACTTTGAACATGTGTAATTTTCTAGTTCCTTTTTAATGACTACTCTCAACATATTTGCCACTACATTTACAATAAACACTTTGGTATCGTCTGGTTTTCAATTCTCACTGTGCCTTAGGGTAAGGTCTGCGTCTCTTGCATCTGTCACCTGGCATGGGGTTCCCTGTGTAGCCTCATCCTCCAACATTTGGAAACTGTTGTGACTTAGAAGTGAAAACACCTGCTTAGGCAAGTGTGAGACCACAGTTCAATCCCCCACACCACACACTGCACTGTCACTGCCCGAGTGTGCTGAGCTGGTGACCACGTCCAGGAGCAGTGGTGCACACCTGTGATCCCAACTTGGAAACTGGAGGATTGTTATAAGTCTGAGCTGTGTAGTAAAACTCTGCACAAAACACATTTAAATATGTATATATTTTTTTAATTTTAAAAAAATGAAAATGAGCTCCAAAAACAGTAATAACTACCATGAAGAAGAAAAACCTCATAGGTCAGTTATTTAACATTTGATAATCAAAATCGGAAACTTGGTGCAGTGTTAATAGGGGCCACTATTTTATTTTATTTTATTTTATTACACTTTATTTATTTATATTATGGCCAGCTCAGCCTGCCCTGGGAGTGGGAGCTGATGTAGCATGTGGTGCCAGGGATTGAACTGCAGTCCCTGCCATTGCCTAAACAGGTGCTTTAGACTGCTAAGCTATCTTGTTGGCCCAGGGCTACTATTTTAGTGACATTCAGAAAATAGAAAATGTAGCGCTACAGGGCAGGCAGACAAGAGGGGTGAATGCTCCTTGTAGCCTTACTTTACATGGTTTTCCTCAGGGCAGAGGTTGGAAACCACTCTTTAATCCTTTCTGTACCTACAATTGCACTGGTAAATTTGGTAACCTTGACATAGTTAATACATAGATGGTTTTTCTCTCTCTCCCTTTCCTCCTGCTACTCTCCTCCCCTTCCCTTTTTCTTTCACCTTCCCCTCCCCTTCCCTTTCCCTTCCCCTGTCTGTCAGTCTATGCATCTGACAGTCTCATGAAGTTTCCTCAGCTGATCTCATAATCTTTCTGCCCCGGATTCCCAAGTAACAGCACACACCACCATACCAGGCTATAGATGTTTTTTAATGGTCTCTATGTTTTCCATCCCTGTGAAAAAATACTTGAGATAAATTCACTTAAGGAAAGTTGTATCTTGTTTAGTTTCAAGATTTGAGTCCAGGATCAGCTGGCTCCCTCACTTCCAGACCTGAGGTGGGGGGCAGGACGGGGAGCACACCAGAAGGAAGCCACTGAGTTTCTTCTGGAAACCAGGAAGCAGCAAAGGAGGGAGTGAGCCAGAGGGAAGGGGCTAGGGGCAAGGACAAGATGCAGGCCCTAGGGTCGTGCCCCGAGGAGCTCCCCTTCACCTAGGCCCAGGTTCCTAAGTGGTTGTCACTTCCCAAACCTCATCAATTGAACCAGCCAATGGATTGATGCAGTGACTCAATCCTCACGATCCAGTCTTCCAAAAGCCCCACCTCAACTGTGAGTCTTTGGAGTGACACTAGGCCAAACTTTTGCCTTCCTATCTTGTGAAATTACTTTGATTACTCGGGGATTTTCTTTTTATTTTCTATCAACAGATTGGTAAGATACTTCAACTATTGCCTTTTCAGATCAAATGTAGACACTATACCTGAAGAACAAAAGATTAGAATTTAATAGAAGCCCCGTTCAGTTACCTGGAACACATTTAGTTGCTCACTATTTATTATCAAATGAATCCAAGTCAGAACTTCAACATTGTAGATGGAAGTAAAAAGGAATACTTGGCAGCACTTCTAGATGGTAGGCTTCTGCTGGTGGAGTGGCAGGGGAATTCCGAGCAGGGAGTCCAGGTGACTGGCTTGCTGTCTCCAGCTCCTGCCTTTAGAGAAAACAGCAGCCAGCACCAGCTCAAGTGCTGGACAAGCACGTCTCAGGCTACGTGGAGGCGAAGGAGTCCTGAGTGCGGTTGTGACTAACGGTGCATCATTCTGTATGTGCAAGCTGCTGCTGCCCAGGTTTTGTCTGTCAATTCATGGACTCATCCAACAGCTCTAAGGTAGGTACTATGTTACTCCCATTTCACAAATAAAGCCAGCACGGAGCAGTGAAATAACCCAGCTAGTATCACAGAAGCGGCAGAGGCATCGAGGATTTACAACTCCAGGATTTACCTTTCTGAAATGTAATAATTTTTCCTTTGATTTGGGGGGTCAGTCACAATGTGTAGTTCAGGCTGGCCCCAAACTCACGATGTGGCCAGGTTGACCTGGAGTTTGCCGCCCCTTCCAAAGTGTTGAGATTGCCAGGGAGATCGTTCAGCGGCATAAGCAACTGCCTGGCAAGCATCACGAGTTCGATTCTTGGTACCAAAAAAAAAAAAAAAAAAAATACTAAGATTACAGGGGCATACAACCACCCCCTACTCCGTAATCTAACTTTCTGGACACTATCTACAAATCTCTGATGACTGCAGACCTTCCCTCATCTCTCCACTCCTACTTCTCACAGTGGAGGGTGCTCCAGCTGTACCTGTGTCCTTCGGGATTCCAAGGAGGTGCTAATCTGGCCTTTGAGCATTGATTCCTAAATTGTGCTGTCTTACACTCGCTGGGTTTTTACCACACTCCAGAAGCGCATCATCCATTGTCACGTTACCGCGATTCTTTCCTCGGCTTACCTTCCACTTTCCATCTTGTGTCACCGGACCGGAGTCTAGAGAGACAATAGGCCATAGACGTAGTGAGACATTGTTTCACTGATTCATAGGCAGCACGGCTGACACACACAGACAAATGCTTGACTAGAGGAGGAGGGTCAGGAGAGGAGCAGAGTCCTGGGAGCAGGAGCATTGCCACCTGGTAATAGATGCAACCGATTACAGTACCCAAGAATGCCATCAACAGACTAAGGACATGCTGCTGGGTTTCTTCTTTCCTGAGGACTATATCTCTCTTTTAGAGAGAGCGTTTGGGTGGAGTGGCAATTCAAAAAGTCTGGAGCTGCCTGTAACTTGGTGCCAGTGCCTCATGAGACTTCGGATAAATGCTAAGTGGAGGAGCACATTGTGGGATATGTGGAGGCCAAGGAGTCCAGAGTGCTCAAGAACAATGAGTTTGGAGTCCAGGATGACCTGCGCACTGGCTTCTGTGGTGCCTATACTCGGGGCAGCCCACCTCAGGACCCGGTCCCGGCATTGTTTTGCAGGGTTAATGAGTTAAGCAAGTGAAGATATTTTAGGCTTATGAAAACTAGGGGAACTCGCCAGAAATGGACACATGTAAGAAATGTTAGTGTCATAAGCTCTCTTTAGCTCCATTTTTTAAAACATTTTCAATGGATATTTTCACTGGACAGAATTCTAGATTGGCATTTTATTTTTACCATTTTAAAGATATCGTTCCATGGTATACTGGCTTTCATGAGCGCTGTCCACTGTTGATTGTTATTCTTTCCATCAAAAACAGGAAAAGGGTTTCATTGGAGAGCTAGGCAGTAGCTTGGGCAGCTGGAGGCAGCACACACACTGATACAGGGGTTCGCACTGCCCAGTGGTCAAGGCAGGAGGCCAGCTTTTAAGGAGCTATTGGTAGGCCGGGGTCCTGGTGATCCTTAACTCAGTCCTGGAATCTTAGGGCTGAGGAATTGCTGCATTCCCAGGAAGGCGTTGTCTCTGTCATGTGGGGCTTTGCCTTTTGTGAAATCCAGGATGTCTGTCGCATGTGTAGGACAACAGGGGGAGGCCTCAGGTCTAGCTGAGTGTTCCTGCAATCCCCCATCCCAGCATCCTTAGTGTCTCCTGAATGAGAGGGAACATGTACACCTAGGGCTAGGCAACCTTGTTTCCCATCTCTGTAAACACACCTGAGGGGAGATTTGACTCATGCTTTGCAGTAACAAAGGAAAAAAAAAAAAAAAAAAAAAAACCAGGCCAAACTTTGTTGTGCCTTTAGGAATGTGTTATGTGACTGGAGGCTGCAGGGACTAAAAATGCCCTTTAGTCCCTGACTGTCCCAGAAGCCAACACAAATCATGCTTTTCCTGATTTGTAGCCCAGGCTGGTCTCGATCTTGCACTGATCGTCCTGCCTCAGCTTCCCACGTGCTGGGATTACAGGCATGTGCCACCACACCCGGCCCTTGTTGCTCTTCTGAAGGTTAGTATATATTCTCTTTCCCTGCAAACATTGGTCAGCTTTTAAGAATTTAGCAGTTACAAACAATCTGACTATAATGTGAGTAGGTGAATTTTTAAAATATTCATCATACTTGGAGTTCACTGAGTTCCTTAAACCTGGTTTTCATTATTTTCTTTTTCACCTTAATGTATTTGGTACAGGGTCTCACTGGTCTGGCAGTTCGGGACCAGGGATTAAACCCTGGTCCCTGTGTTTGCCAAAGTCCACTGTGCTATCTTGCCAGCCCTTTCCTCTCAGTTATTATGACCTCTTAAGCACTGACTCTTCCAACAGTGCTCCTCAACTGCTCTCCTACTCCTCTCCAATCCAGGGACAGTGCCATAGTCAGCGCTGCCTCACTCTAATAAAATGCTTTCTACAGATTACTCCTAAAGAAAGAGGTTCATCTAGCTCGCAACCTTGGAGGTTTAAGGTCCATGTGGCATGGTGCAGGCTCTCTGGTGAAAGCGGTACCCTCCCCTAGTGATGTGTAAGAGCAAGCAAGTGATTACACCTCTCGCCAGGAACAGAGGATGGGAGACTCCTTTAATAACAATGCTCTGATGCCTTTGTCTTGTAGTCCAGCTACTGGGGAGGCTAAAGCTGCAAGATCAGTTCACCCCCAACAACAAGCTTCCTGGTAAGCTCACCCCTTAAAAGCCCCCTGGACTGCCACCTGGGGATCAGCTCTCCAACCTCTGAGGAGACATTAAGCCTCTTCAAGTTGTGTCCTGTGACAGAACTCCAACATGGAGCTGAGTTCCAGGTGCAGCCATGTTAGCGTGTGTGTCTTCCTTATGTTGTTTTAATGCTCTGTTCTTTTCACCTTAGTATTTTTCCTCTAGATTCAGTTTAGATGATTCTGTTGATCTCTCTTAGGGTTCACTGATCTGCTGTTTTTGCAGATTGCTGTTAAATCCATCCAATGAACACTTGACTTAAGATACTCTCTCAATTCTAACATGCCATTTGATTATTTTTATAGACTTACAGTCTCTCATGGAATTCCATTTGCCCAGTTCATCCAGCTTTTGTTTTTTGCTTTTGTTTTGTTTGTGCAGGGTCTCACTACACAGCTCAGACTCATAGTGATCCTCCTGTTTCCTGCCTCCCAAGTCCTGGGATTACAGACATGCACCACCACACCCGGACTCCATTGCTGGCTCAGTGCACCCAATAGCAGGGCCAGCATAGAAGGCGGAGCCAGGAATCGAACCCTGGCCCCTGCACTTCCCTAAGCTAGCACTTAGTCCACTGAGCTATACCACTGGCCCTAGCTTCTCTGTTTTCTACAGCAGACTTACAATAGTTACTTTGAAGCCCTGTCTGCCCTCCCTACAACTGATGCATCAGCAAGGTTGTTCCAACTGTCAGTCTGAAGTATTCAGCAGGGGTGAGATGAGATGCTGAAAAAGAGCTATTTCTCTGGGAGAGTCAGATCAAGTTATCCAGAAACTTGGGGTCATCCGCCTGTCCCAACCTTCAAAGTGCTGGGATTACAGGCATGTGCCGTCACACTCAGCTTTGTACCAGGAATTGAACCTGTGACCTTCTCCTTGCCAGGCAGGAGCTGTGCTGCTGAGCTATATCCCTGGCCTCTATCACAATTTAAACACGTGCAAGACCACCATCCACTAGCAAATGTTGCTCACCAAACAGTGACTTACCAATTTAAGCAATGAGCCCACAAGTTGAGTAATTTTTTTACTCTAAAACACTAGCCACACATGAGGATGCTCTTCAAGGGGCATGGCAACCATAGCTGGTAGCCCTCTCTTCAAACCTGCGGCTGCCACACTTTGAAACCTACGCATAGAATTCATTTGTAAATTGTTTATCCAGCATCTGTACTTCTTGCTGTCTGCAAACACATGCCTTCTGCATCCTCTCTGCTTCTGCAAACCTAGATAAAGGCCTGGCTCTCCCTTGGTACTCATCACATACTGGGTGCGGAGGAACAGCATGAGGTAAGGACAGGACGCAGGCCCACATACATCCTAGGAACTGTAGGACACGCTGAGAGCTTCCTGCAGCAGTTTATCTCAGCTCCACCCCTTCATGGAAGATCCATGTTTGCACCTGGAACAGAGGGGACAGGCAAACTGCTCTCGCAGGTGCTGTGTGTTGGGAGCCGCAAAGGCTCAGAGTGATCCTGTGTGGGAGGGCAGGATGAGGCCTCGCTGCCTAAAGCAGTCAAGCTCCATCTTGAGAAAAACAGCCAGCCTGGACATCGTGGGCTGTTTGTTAGTCACTAGGCAACTTGGAGTCTTACACTTTGTGAAAGTGTGAATAAAGGCTCTTGTCACTGTTCAGGGGCTTGTCTCACCAGCCAGGCAGATGGGCCAGCACCTAGCCCAGCTCTTGTCTTCTTGCCTATCTTTTCCCCATTCCTGCTGCCGTTTCTTCCTGGGTACAGGTGGGACACACTGAGACCCATGGATCCCTATAGCTCTGAGCTATGGCTCAGGAGCAAAGCCAGCAGCTTCTTGTACTCCTGCAGCCAGCTGCTTTGAGAGGCTTCTATTCACTTCATAGGCTGCTATATTTAGGAAAGTGCCCTCTTTAGACAGTGTAAATGGGGCTGTGGAGATAGCTCCGTGGCACACATGCCTGCCTGGCAAGGTCGTGAGTTCGAACCCTGGTGCCACCAAAAAAAATAATAATAATGTAAATGAATCCATCCAGCACCAATGCCCCATTTGAGAGGCACAGAGGCCCTCTTCTTTAGGTGACCCCATTCCTTGGAGGCCTGTGGGTAGAACAGCCAGCTGTGGTTGTTGCACTTCCAACAGCCTCACATTTTCCTTGGTCTGGAAGCCTGGCTACCTTTTTCTCCACTCTCAATTCCAGGCCTATTTTTGCCTCCTGACAATACTTGAACAAGCTGGATCTGGTGGTACAGGCCTGTAATCCTGGAACTTTGGGGGGATAGGGGCACAGCAAGATAGTGAGTTCAAGGCCAGCCTGAATTATACAGTAAGACCTGTCTCCAAAAAAAAAAAAAAAGTTTGAACAAAGGAATCTTGCCTGCCTTGCTAAAACACACCACAGAATCTCCAAGGTTGATCACAAGAAAGGGCGACCAGCTCTGGCCCTGTGGGTTCCTAGACATGGGGGTGGTTTTATCCTCCCAGCTTTCCACTCCTTTCAAGCAGCTCCAGGTGTGTCCATGGGATATTCCCAGAGATCACTGGCCTGAGGCCAGCAACCCAAGCAGGAGACCCACCCCGGTGGGGGGTGGCACTGACAACAGACTCCTAATTTAGATGAAAGGGAGCGTGAAGTTGGCACTTTTTTGAAAAGCACCAGCCTGCTTTAGTGCCGTGTCATCCACTACTAACTTTGGACATCAGGTTTCAGGCTTTTCAGCCTTCCAAAGTAGACTCATACCAGGTACTCTCCACGGGGGTCCCTCTGTGCAGTCAGGCTGGTGTTAAACTCACTATGTAGCCTGGGCTGGCCTCCAGCTCACAGCAGCACTCCTGCACCGTGCTGGGATTACAGGTGTGCACTTTCAGGCCTGGCTCAAGTTTCCAGGGCTTTGTCTGCAGACTGGAGTTGCATCCATAATCCCCCTTGTTCCACAGATTCCATTTCTTGGGTTGAACAGCTGCCCTGTGTGCAGATGGCCGTTGTGGACTCTCCAGCCGCTGATCTGCAAGCCGCATCATACCCTGGCATAATTATCATATATTTTCTATTGATTCTGCTGCTCTGAGAACCCCAACCAGTACAGGTGCTTTTATGAAAGGGCTTGATGAGGGAAAGAATATCTCTTGCTCGTCTGCCTGCTGCCAGGTAAGCTCCCAGCACCCTCCTCTCTGCACACATAGCATCAGGTGCCATCCTCTTCAGGTTTTGTTTCCCCTTTGATGCTTTCTTGTTGAAAGCACAGGCAATCCGAAGTGACCATCATGAAGGCTTCTGTGAAAGGGTCTTCCAGCAAAGTGCCTAGGCTTTGCAAAATAAACAAGGCCGCTCTTTAAGACCGACTCACTCTCAGGAGCCTTCTCTGAGAAGGCAAGTATTGCGCCATCTGTACTTTTCTCTGCAGCTTCCTCCCATCCCATACAAAGTCCCTTTTCTTGCAAAGAGCATCCCAAATCCATGAAGATACTTTCCAGTGTGCTCAAATTCATGTGGGGGTGAAGGCTAAGGTGTGTGGGTGTGTGCTTGCCTGCCTGCCTGCCTGCCTGCCTGCCTGCCTGCCTGCCTCCCTCCCTCCCTCCCTCCCTTCCTCCCTCCCTTCTTTCCTTCCTTCCTTCCTTCCTTCCTTCCTTCCTTCCTTCCTTCCTTCCTTCCTTCCTTCCTTCCTTCCTTCCTTCCATTCCTGCTCACAGATAATTCTAGCTCTTGTTGAATGACTCTTGGAATTAGAAAACATCTTGACACCTTGCTTGGCTAAGATTTTTCTCTTCTTCAATCGGTGGCTATGAAATTGGGTGTCTTTGGAGTGTCCTGGGAAGAAGGCTTGCAGGCCAAGAGAACACGACCTCTGAGTGTCCTCCTCTCTTCCCTTCCTTCTCTCCCCTGGCATACCTTGGACTTTTGCCAAGGGACGCAGCCCAGATGCCACCCCCTCCGCACTAGTGAGCCTGCTCCCAACACCCAAACCCCTGCTTTCTCCCTCCATTCAAAGTGCTATCTCTAGAGCAGAGTCCTGACCTGCACCAGACACCCTGGCCTGCATTTTCCAGCCTCCAGAACTGGCATGGATAAAGCTCACTCTTTACTAAATAAACCCATGTGGAGAATTCTTTTGATGGCGGGAAAAACCAACCAAGAAACCACTTTTGTGACATCCAAGCGTCATCAGAACCCACCTCAGATCCCTGCTCCTTAACTTTCAGCCCAGCTGCATAGGAACATTGCTAAAAAAAAAAAAAAAAAAAGTTCAAAATTCAAAAGATAAGTGAAGGGTTACAGTAAAAAGATACTCATGTCCTTCTTTTTGTCTCCAGAGTTTCTCCCCAGTGTGCATATTTTAGAGTGATTCTATGGACTTATAAGGATACATTTACACTTTTTTAAAAAGTAAATGAAAGCATATTTAACATACTGTTTCAGGGGCTGAGGATTTGGCTCAGTGGTAGATTGCTTGCCTAGCAAGCTGGAGGCCCTGGGTTTGATCCTGGGCACCAAACCAAAAAATAAACCTCCCCTTAAAAACAATTTAGCCGAAAAAAATATAGTAAAGTCAAGAAAAGGCCAAAAACACTTTGCTCTGTTTTAATGTTGTTTTGAAAATCTTTCTTCATCAATCCAAGAATATTTGGCTTAGTTTTTTCAGCAGTTGTACAATATTACACATTTTGGAAGTTCTTCACTAATTGAAAGCAATCAACACTTTGCCTTTAACAAGGGTAAACAGATATAAAGCCATTGTTATGGCGCTTAGCTAGGTGTTACCCTGAAGCCTCATGCATTCATAGGCAGGGCTTTGAGGGAACCACTGGATCAGCGGATGGGGGGCTGACAACTACAGGAGATGCAAGGTGCGGGGGTGACGCAAGGTGGGAAGAGGTGGGGTGCCTTGGTAAGACCTGGGTGTACAGTCATACCCTTCTCCTCCCACCCCCAGGTCTGCCGCTTCCTGTTAACCCGCCATGAGCTGCCTGTCCTCTGCCATCCCTCTCTGACACCACACCTCCTACTTTGAAAACTCCACCACCCTGAGCTAAAACAAGCCTCTCCTTTCAATTACAGTGTCAGATACTGTGTCTCCACAACAAGAAAGCCACCAAGACACTAATGTAGTTTTCCAGGAGAAGAGTGAAGGACCATGAAATTTTGTCTGTTTTCTGAGACAGGGTTTTGCTCTGCAGTTCAGGATGACTTTGAGCTCATGGTGATTTTCCTGCCTCAGCCTCCTGAGTGCTGGGATTACAGGCATGTGCCACCATACAGCAAGACTGTGCATTTTAAACGTTTAAAGATAATTCATAGCCTTGCCAGCCAGACACTGAGGTCCTATTTCTCAGAAATGAAAGACCTTCCACAGAGAAGGAAAGAATCCTGAACTTGACCAGGTTGTTTATACCATAAACACTGAAGAAAGAAAACTGTGGCATGAGTGTCTCTGAGCCACAGTCTTGGACAGAGAGCTCTAGAAGGTAGAGCACTAGATCAGGAGAAGTGGTACATCTGTAACTGTGCTGAGCTGGGTATGAATGGTACATTCTGTGGCCAGACAGTAGTGTACCAGGAGAACTTGGTGCAGCAGTGGGAGAAACCACAACACTGGTGGCTTAAAGTGGATTGTGTCACTTTACTCTGCGATGGCATGGCACCCACGTCCTCCCCTCCAGTCCTGACCTCCGCCCCTGAGCTCTTGGCTGTGTGCTCAGAGAGCTGCTCATCATCCCCACGTGGGTGGCTGACAAACAAGCTCAGCCGCTCAGAGCAGACCCTTCTCATCTCCAGAAAGCCTTTGCCTACTGGGCATTCAGCTTGGAGGTACAGCATCTGCCTGGCAGGTGCGAGAGTCCCAGTAACCCCTCCCCCCAAAAAAACCCTTAGACTTCCCTTAGTTTTTCCCACCCCAGGTAGGAACAACTTCATCTTGCTAGTCACAAAGGCCAGAAAATGTGGGGTCATCTTTCTATCACATCCTATAACTTTACAACAAATTTTCTGGCATATATATATATATATATATATATATATATATATATATATATGGCATATAGTATATATATATATATATATATGGCATATAGCATATATATATATAATATATATTATATATAATCTTTTTGAGACAGCATTTTGCTAGGCAGGTCAGGCTGGGCTTGAGCTCACTTTGTAGTTCAGGCTGATCTTGAACGCACAGTGATCCTTCTGCCTCAGCCTCTCAAGTGCTGACATTACAATCCCAAAGACTATTTACATTGGATTTTCTCTGAGATAGGGTTTCACTGTATAGTTCAGGCTGTCTGCAAAACTCACTGAGTAGCCCAGGCTAGCCTTGAATTTGTAGGGATCCTCCTGCGTCAGCCTTTTGAGTGCTGGGATTACAGGTGTGTATCACCATGCCCAGCTCTCCTGGCCTATATTTAAAATATCTAGAACCAAAATGCATTTGACACCCCTAATATTACCATCTTGGTTCAAGGACTCATCATCCTCTCTTGCCTGTGCTTGCTTCTCTGTGTCCTTATCCGGCCATCCTTTTCTCGATCTGGCTGAGCTCTCTAGCGCTGTGCAGTAGAAATATGAGTCGCATATGTAATGTTAAAGTTTCTATAAGTTGCATTGAAAAAGCACCAGATAAAATTAACTGTAATCACATTTTATTTAGAAAAGTGTCAGAGCCACTCTGTTCTTTCTCATTTCTGTCACCCCTTATTCTGCCCCAGAAATACTTTTTTTTCTTGGTCTCTGCATATACTGTCCACTGCACTTAGATACAGCCATGACTTCAAGTCACAGTCACTCCTTCAAGTCTTTGCTCAGATGTCCGTGGTCCAGTGAAGCTGTGTGTGTGTGTGTGTGTGTGTGTGTGTGTGTGTGTGTGTGTGTGTGTGTGTGTGGTACCAGGACCTTACACTTGCCAGGCAGGCACTTATTCCACTGAAATATCTCCTTGGCCCCCAGGGAGGCTTTTTGCGATCTCCCATTTAAAAATACTAAATCCTTGTCAGACATGGAGGTGCACACCTGTAAGCCCAGCAGCCAGGAGGCTGAGGCAGGAGGGTCACCATGACTTCAAAGCCAGCATGCAGTGCATAGTGAGACCTTGTCACAGAGGAATTCCAAATCATCCTCATGCCACACAGTTCCTAGTTTCCCTTTCCTACTTTATTTTTCTCAGTTCTTTCACTACCTAGCATACTAAATACAGTATTTAATAATTTATTTGAGTGACTGGGGAGATAGCTCAGCAGAATAAACACTTGCCTGCCAAGTCCAAGGGCCTGAGTTCAATTCCTGGGTCTGAAAAAAACAATTTTTTTAAAATATTAGTTGAGGGCTGGCCAAATATCTCACCTGATTAAAGTACCTGCAAGCAGGCTCAGGGGCTGAGTTTGATCCTGAGGACCTGGGGCACAGTGAGGCAGGCAATGGAGACTGGACATGACGGTGCACATCTATAATCCCAGTACATGGAAGGCTCTTAATGATGGATAACTACGAGTCCAGTTTACTAGTAAGGCCCTGAACACCCTGTAGACCTTTCCCTAAAATACAAAAAGAAAAAAAAACAGAACTATTGGGCCAGTGTGATATCTCAGTGGTCTAAAGCGCCTGCTTAGGCAAGCTAAGGCAACTGGAGGGACCACAGTTCAATCCCTGGCACCATATGCTGCTCCAGCATCACCCCCAAAGCAGGCTGAGCTGGCCATAACATAAATAAAGTTTAAAATAAATAAATAAATAAATATTAGTTGATTATCCTAAGCAGAAAATAAAGCAAGCTTGATAAGGACAGGAATTTTGGTCCTTTTTGGTCTATTCACTGCTATATTCCTGGCACTTAGAAATGTGCCTGGTATGTAGTAGACAATAAATACTTAACCATGAAGTGAATGAATAAAAACTAAACACTGCTGTCTGCAACGAGCACAAGTGATAACTGAGAGGCTAGAGGAACAGAAGTGAAAACATCGTGCTGGCTTCTATAATGGAGAAATGCTGGGGACCTTTTGACTTTCTAGTCTATCCAGTTGCAGAAGTCTAAGGTATTAGAGAGATATGGCCCAGGGGAACTCTTCTTGGAAGCAAAGGACAAAATGAAAAGTATAACTCTCAGCTTTGAAGGCAATGTAAGAAGGGACTTTAAATCCAAGTGAAATCATAAAAGTTTTATCCAACCTTGAACTAGAAAAAAAACAAAAAAAAAAACAACAAAAAAAAAAACGAATTACACAGAAGTTTTTTGTGACTCAGATGCTACAGTAAGTTTAAGCCTTATTTATTTTTATTTTTGTTTTTTCAAAAAACATGATAGTAGTACATTTCCAATAATTGCTACAATGCATATTGTTGAAGCTTTCTTTTTAATTTTTAATATATTTTATTATTTGTTAGGTCTTGCCAAATGCCAAGAAACATGCTGAAGCTATGCACAAATTTATATTGAATACATAAGTATTTTAATGAAATAAAATCTTGGGATATTGTTATGGTTTGTATCTAGCTGTTCCCTCAAAGCCTCATGCAGTCATGGGGCAGACTTCTAGAGTCTGTGATTGACTCATGATCCACTAGGATTATGGGTGCAAGTGCAAGTGCTATACCCAGCCTGGGGTGGATAGCCTGAATGTAACAAAAAGAAGACCGACTTGCTCTCTGTGACCACCGTTGCCACCACTCCTCCCTTTTGTTCTTGCTATTTTGCTCTTCTCCACTCCTCCATGAGTGGCTGCCCTCTGCCATGTGCCACACTGCCAGGTGAGTATAGACTAAAACCTCTACAAACTGTGGGCTAAACAAACCTTTCCTTCTTTCATGTTGGGTGTCAGGTACTCTGTCACAGCAATGAGGGAAGAGTAACTAAGAATTTAGTACCAGGGGTGGTTGCTGTGGCTAATTTTGACCATGTGGATTATGAGCTTTTGGGAATGGTTTATAGGAAAGGTTTGGAGATGGTGCCTATGAGAGAAGCATTGGAACAGCTTCAGCTGTTATGTATGGGAGATTCTGGTCAGAGCTCAGAAGACTAGAAGGCTGATAGAAAGCTGACCTGTAAACAGCAGCCTGGGGAGGTTTCTTCTGGGAAGAAGGACTGCATTGATTGTTGGACTCCAGATGATATACATTATGGCTTGGCAGAAAGTTTGTCTGCATTTTGTTCATGGTCCAGAGACTTTGCCTGAGACTGAGATTAAGACTTCAGAGGGGCCCAGTGGGATGGCTCAGTAGTCTAAAGCGCCTGCTTGGGAAAGCTTGGGTGGCTTCAGGGACCGAGGTTTGATCCCCGGCACCACATGCTGTGCCAGCCCTGCCCTCGGGGCGGGCTGAGCCGGCCATAAAAATGAGTGAATAAATAAAGGTTCTGAAACAAGAAAAAAAAAAAAAAAAAAAAAAAAAAAATATATATATATATATATATATATATATATATATATTTTTTTTTTTTTCTTTCTTTTAAAAAGACTGCAGACTGATCAGTCTTTCAAACAAAATTCAAAGCAGTCAAATATTGAGGCAGTGGCATGGCTATTGTTGGGGACTTTTAGTCAAATTTATGTTAATAATCAAGAGCAAAGAGTGTTGTATGTTATGTTTGGTTTCACCTTTATCCCCGCTCCTTTGAATAATGCCTGAATAAGATGGACATACTTATTTTCTGTTGCAGCAGAATTTCCCATTACTCTGAACTTTTGCTGGTGGTCTCTCCTACTCTGGGCATACTTTTCCCATGCAGTCAGGCCTCTCTTAACTCACCCCTGGTCATCTTCTGTGCCCCACATTGAGTGTCACTCATTGTATGTCATAAGCTGGTGCTAAAAGAAATGATAAGAAGACTCGATGAAGGTAGCTCAGAGGACTCACTGAGATTTGTCCCTCAGTGAGCAAAGAACTCCAAAAGCAACTCAGCTTTACTTTGGGCTAGTGCATGTGATCTCATACATGATCACTTCAGTAAAAGAGGACCACATCCTCTATTGACTTCCATCTTTTTTTTTTTTTTTGTCTTTTTGACAAAAGGGTCAAAAAGGCCCTTTTTGACAATAGTGTCTCACTATGAGTTCAGGCTGGCCTTAAGCTCACCTTTGTAGCCCAGGCTGGTCTCAAACTCACATGGATCCTCCTGCCTCAGCTTCCCAAGTGCTGGGATTACAGGCATGTGCCACCATGCTTGGCT
>PVJA010000076.1:0-27980 GCA_004027025.1 Myocastor coypus | reverse complement strand
TATTAGTAGGTTCACACAGATATTAAATGTTAACATTCAAAGCAGGGGAGGGGATAACCATTAACATGCCAAGCAAGGAAGGAAGCAACAAACAGGGAGCCAACAGGTGAAGGTGTTATTTATCACCTGGAGTCCCAGGTGATAGGGTATTCCCCTATCCCAGCTTTCCAGGGATTTTGAGTAACAGGCCATAGCTGTCCCTGGGCTTTGCTTATCGTACTCCATTTCTTGAGATGCTAATTAGGCTACAAAAGAGCTCAGCAGGATAATTTAAAATGTTATGAGTTTGGCCAGAAAGGAAGCTCCAGTAAAGTCATGGAATGCAAAGATATAGCTGAGAGGATCTCCGTTGCCAAGAAGGAATAAGAGAATGGAAGGGATGGCCTGAGGGCATCACAGGAGGCAGCAGGTTTCTACCCTTTGCAGCCTCAGAATTGCACGAGGGACTTTGCTTTGAGGGGAAAGCTGCAGAAACCCATGTTCTAGAGTGATGAAGGTGGCCACACCAGGTTCTAGCATGGCACCAACATGCAGAATTTGTTCCTTGGAATCAAGAGTGCTCAGCAGTCCAGGCCCTCAACCCCTACAGCCCAAGAAAGAAGAAAGCCTGGTGACTTCTCCAGCTGTCAGCAGACATTGGCACCATCCATGTGGCATTCACTTTAGGTGCATGCAAAATGCAGGAGTTCTAAGATTAAGAAAATGTCTACCTAGATTTCAGAAGAAGGCCTGGGAGTCCAGGCAAGTTGTTCCTGAGAGGGCAGTGTGTACAGCTGTGAGAAGCCTAATCAGTGGAAACACCAGAAGTTTGGGAAAGCCAGGCATGTGGATCATCTGAGGAAAACTGCAAGGATGGAACAGAGAGAAGCCATGGGAGTTACCACTAAGAGTGCTGTAGGAGTGGAGCTACATGGAGCTCATAATTTGACAAGGACTGCTTCAGATGGTCCACATAAAACTACAGGATTAATGTTTGCCCTGTTGGATTTTGGACTTGTGTTGGTTCCAATGCTTTGTATTTCCATTTGTACCTTTTGGAATGGTAATGTTTATCTTGTGCCACTGAATGTTGGAACTGTTTAATTTTTCATTTGTACAGGGGCTCACAGCAAAGAGTTTGCTTTTGGTCTTGGAGACTTGGGACTTGAACTTTTCAGCAATGCTGAAACTTTTAGGACTTTGGCAACTCTCAGAAATGAACTAAAATGCCATGCACATAAAGGGATATGCATGAGTCTTTGGGAGTCAAGGGGTAGAATGTTATGCTTTGTGTCTAGTTGTCCCTGCAAAGCCTCATGCAGTTATGGGACAGACTTCTAGAGTTTGTGATTAACTCATGATCCACTAGGATTAAGGGTGTGAGTACTGCAGGGATTATGGGTATGAGTGCTACACTCAGCCTGGGGCAGATAGCCTGAATGTGACTTAAGGGAGATGGACCTGTTCTCTGTGATCGCTGTTGTGACTACTCATTCCTTTTGCTCTTTTCCACCCTTCCATGAGTGAGTGCCCTCTGCCACGTGCCAGTCTGCCTTGGAGCCAGCTGAACATGAACTAAAACCTTCATGAACTGTGAGCTAAATACACCTTTCCTTCATTTTGGTGTAGGAATCTGTTAGCAATAAGAGAAGAGTAATTAAGACAGATATTTTTTCATCCATGCAACAACTGAATACAAAGCGTCGCAACAAGCACTGAAATACAGTATATCCTTTAATTCTTAGGTCCTGAACAGGTTCTGCCTTTAAAGATGTAACAGGGGAAACCTACACACTATTTTGTAAGCCTTACCTAGACCTGGGGAGGCTTTATCATTTTAATCTTTGAAATAAAAGACGTGGCAGCTCTCCCCCTTCTTCAATGGCTTCAGAGAATCTGAATGTTTAATGTACCTATGAGGAAGGGCATGGTTTTGCTATGGAAGCCCTATGTCATGGTGACCATGTAAAGGGAGCTGAGTTTTTTTTTTTTTTTTTTTTTTTTTTTTTTTTTTTTTTTTTTTTTTTTTTTTTTTGTGTGTGTGTGTGTGTTATTATTTATTTATTTATTTATTTATTTTCTTGTTTCAGAACTTTCGTTTGTTTGTTTATTTATTTTTATGGCCAGATCAGCCTGCCCTGAGGGGAGGGCTAGCACAGCATGTGGTGCAGGGGATCGAACCGTGGTCCCTGAAGCTGCCTAAGCTGTCCTAAGCAGGTGCTTTAGACCACTGAGCCATCCTGCCGGGCCCCAGGGAGCTGAGTTTGAATTCTCATCGTGCCATTTAATAGCATTGTGATCTTGGACAAGTTACCTCTTCTTGCTGTTTTCTGGCTTATCTATAAAATAGGGACAGTGATAGAAGCTATATCACAGAACTACTGTGAAGATTGCTTATGGGGCCCAACATTATCAGGCACATCAACTCTACATAAATATTAGCTACAATCTCCCCACTTCTCTTACCTTGGGTTCTGTTCTAGTCGTGCTGTAGAAAATAGGCACTGTTGCAAGCCTTATGACTCCCCTAAATCTGCTTCCAGACCCCCACATCCTGCTCCTCTACATGGTAACTCCCACCCCAAACTTCCCCCTCTCCTCTTTTCATCTTCCTGCTTGTCTTAGCTTAACCACCACTTGCTTTGGGGAGCATTTCAAGATCAAGATGTTTGCTCCCACTGCAGGCTTTCAGGACTCTCAGCAGGACCAGCAGGTATGAGGATGTCCAATTAAATTTGAGCATCAGGGGGCCTGGTGGGATGGCTCAGTGGTCTAAAGCGCCTGCTTGGGAAAGCTTGGGAGGCTTCAGGGACCACGATTAGATCCCTGGCACCACATGCTGTGCCAGCCCTGCCCTCGTGGTGAGCTAATCTGGCCATAAAAATAAGTGAATAAACAAATAAAGGTTCTGAAACAAGAAAAAAATAAATAAATAAATAAATAATTTTTTAAAATTTAAATAAATAAATAAATAAATAAATTTGAGCATCAGATAAAGAACAAATAACTTGTTGATAGAAGTATGTCCCATACAATAATTTGGCACATATGCTAAAAAATTGTCTATCTGCCACTCAAATTTAAACTGATATCCTGCATTTTCTCTATTCACCCTAAGCACAGAAGATCCTCTAGCATCACCCTGCTCATGTTTCACAATTTAAATACAGTGGCTCCTTGGCTCACAAGCAATTCTTTCCAAGATTCTGGTCACAAACTAAAGTGGCTGAGAATCAAATCAAATTCATTGGTTAGGTTCAGTCTTGGCCTTATGAGGAAATTTGATTTGGTTTTCATTGATTCAGTTTGTGACCAGAATCATGGACAGAATTAAGTTCATGAGCCAAGGTACCAATTAACTGCAACAAGTAGTGCTTTGGCCTCAATCCCATGTCTGCTGCTTAAAGATGGGGCCCATGCAGGGCAGTCCACAAATTTTGATGGGCAGATGCATGAAGCTAAAACTTAAGCAGCTCTTCTTGCGATTAGGCTCTAAGATAAACTCAGGAGAACTGAGTATTTTTGGCATGGTGCAATGACAGTCTCACATCCACAAGCGGATCAGATGGTAGTACTGCTCCTGAATTCCCATGTGGACTTGAGGATGCCCCCACTATATTTATATTCAAGAGAGTATCAAAACTGGTGTGTTGTATGTGCCTGTTACCTCAGAACTCTGGGAGGCTGCAGCAAGAGGACCAGTTGCAATTTTGAGCCTCGATTTGGCAATGCTGCAGCTAAACCAGAAGCTTTCTCCAAAGTAGGCAGCTGGAGGCCGGTGGGGGGGGGGAGTACAGTGCACCCTCAAGCTAAGACCCACCTGACAGATAACTTGAATTATAAGTGGAATTTTAGTGTTAACTTATGACCAAAGTCTTGAGCTATGACCCAAATGCCAGCTGCTTGTGCTTCCTGATGGTCTCAGACACAGATCTATCCCTGAAAATTCTAGAAGAACATCACAACATCCTTGCCTGTATGGGGCTGAGAACTCCTGGGCCAGTGTCTCAGAGAGCTCTACATTGAGATCTGCCCATGTACAGGACAGAGGGATTTTGAAGGCTGCATAGAGGAGCCTGAGCCTTCCATTGACAAGATGAGTTACAACCAGTCCTCAGGAATAAATTGAGTTGGTAAGTCAAGGGGCCACTGCTCCACATGATGGCCCTGGGTTCAACCCTAAATATCACAAGAACAAAAGAAAAGAGGCCTCAGTTTTCACAGGTATTTCACCTGACCCTGAAGACAAATCAAATATCTCCACTGGCCAAGGAGATAGCTCAGTAGAATAAGTGCTTGCCTGGCAAGTGCAAGGTCCTGAGTTCAATTCCCAGTACCACAAAACAAACAAACAAACAAAAAACCCTCCATTGAACAGACAAAGAAGCAGAGACTCAACAGCATTTTGTCTAAGATAACCAATGAATGAGACTTCATGCTCTTTCCTCTTCACTACCTGGCCATGCAGGCCAGCAGGGAGCCACAATTCATGGGTTCTTCCCCTTTACCCAGAAAGTTCTTCTGGGAAGAAATCTGACGTCCCACCCCTCTCTACAGATTCAGTTATTCTTCCCATGATATTCCCCAACAATAGTCTGAGAAAAAAGAGAGGCTAGGGACCTGGATTTTCAAACCCTTCCCCGGCAATCCTCAGCGGATCTCCCATGATACAGATGACACTATTCATGCTGGGTGAATAAACAGCTTGCAGGGAGTTACTGGGAAATAGCGACAGCAGCCAGCACTGAAATCTATTCTTTTTCTTACACCTGCCTTTTAGGAGACCCCACCTCACTACATTTCTAGAGGCAAATTCACACTTGGATTACATACCATTGTCAGCTGTCTTCTGAATGAGGTGGGGATGGTTGAACTTGTTCCTGGTGTGGGGGCTTGGAAGCCTCACCCCTTGGAAGATCCCTGAAACATTTAGGCTCAACAAAGCTGGTCTTCCTGTCTCGGGGAAATACCACCAGGCCCCTTCTCTAACAGGGCCAGAAACCCGCAGAGAGGCTCACTCAGCCCCGGAGAAGACTCAGCCCTACAGGGAAAAGAGTCAGTGGGCCAGGCCAGCGTTGACTTAGAGAAAGCACCAGGTGTCCTGCCTGGGGACCCCCAAGTCTTGCTATCCGCGACAAAACTGCTGCTCCAGGAGGGAATACGCAAGAAAGTATTGGGCTGTTGCCGCCCTGGGTATGGGGTTAGAAACTAATGGCCTAAAACGGAACAGACTGTGCGGAATTTGGTAAAATTAGAAACACAACTCAGTCACGGTGTTATCCCATACTCTGAAGTGGTTCGTCTGGCTTGGCGTTAAAAGTGCAGAGGTGTGAGAAGTTTTCTGTTTCGTTTAATCACTAGGGCCGTGAATGTGGCAGCTCGTACCTATTAGCAGCACAAGAGGACGGCGCTAACAAAGACTCTGTCCTGAGACTCGAGGAAGGATCCTGACCGAAACAACAGTAAATGAATTTACGCGTGTACGAATCCCAAAAGAAAGCCAGGCTAGAGGAATTCCAGCCGGACTTCCATCTGGGCTTAGAAGCGCACTTTACCGAGTTACCGACCTGGGTGAGTCAGAGCCAGCAGGGAAGGTGCTGGCGTGCGCCGAGACCAGCTGGCCAAGGGCGGGGAGAAAAGCCACACAGAACAACCCTTTTTTGGAGCAGAGCCCCTACCGTGCGCCCGGGTCCAGCCGGCTGGGTCGTGGGGCCCACTCCGCGCCCGTCTCGCGCTTCTACGCGGGCTCCGGTTGCCGGGGTAACGCAGGACGCGCGCGCCTGAGCAGCGCTGGTGGCGGCTCCTGGCGGTCGCCCGACTGAGGAGTTCGCAGCAGGGAAGGGCAGGCCCTGCACCCGGGAAAGCGAGGCGCTCTTGCAGCCCTGGGCTCGGCCAGTGAGAGGCCGCGGGTGTGGCGGAGGGAAGCGGGCGGAGTACTTAGGAAGGCACCCGCGCGGCCCGGCCGCCCTCGCTCTCTGGGGCGCGCGGGCCGGCTGCTCGTTGCGCCCAGGGCGCAGGGAGCGGAGCGGCCGCTCAGCGGCACCATGGTGACCCCCTGCCCCGCCAGCCCAGCCAGCCCAGCCAGCCCAGCCAGCCCCGCGGCCTGGTGCGAGAGGCGACACCATGAACTGAACCTTCGGGCTCCCGTGAAGAAGAGCCGGCGCCCGCACCTCCGCAGGAAGGAGCCGCTGAGACCCCTGAGCCCGTGCCTGCTCCCTGGGGACTCGGGAGTCTGCGACGTGTTCGAGTCCCCCGGTTCGGGCTCGGACGGCGCAGACAGCCCCGGGGCAGGGGCGGCGGCGCTGGGCTGCAGCCAGCCGCCCAATCCCGGCCAGCTGCTGGCGCCCCTCGACCTGCAGACCTTTCGCGACTACGGCCCGAGCTACTACGCTTTCCGCAAGGCGCAGGAGAGCCGCTTCCACCCGCTGGAGTCGCTGGCGCGGCAGCCGCAAGTGAGCGCCGACCGACCCGCCCGCGCCTTCCTGCGCTCCGACCCAGGGGAGCACCAGGGCCTCCGAGGGCCGGGTTCCCCGCCTCGCTGTTCGGGGGGCGCCTCTGGGGCGGACCGAACGTGAGCGGGCCGAGCCGAGCCACGCACCAGGGATGCGGGGCTCGGGGAGAGCAGAGTGGAGAGTCGGATTCCAGGTTGGGTCCGCACTCCCATGGGCCGCGCACTGCCTATATAATAATCCTAAATTATGGGCTGCGTCTCCACCCCACCTCCCGCTGAACTGCCCAGAGGCCTGCAGGAGGAGGTGACGCGCACCAAGCGCTCGGCGGGTACGGCGTCCACCCGCCTCTCCCGGGCCTGCGGCCTTCAAGCAGCAGAGTTGCCCGCGTTATTCCATTTCCAGTGCATCTAGCTTTTCACTGCTTCCCTCCCTGGATCCTTTTGGCCCTCGTTTCGACAGCGCCCTTCCCCCTCTCTCGGCAGGTGACCGCGGAGTCCCGCTGTAAGCTCCTCAGCTGGCTCATTCCCGTGCACCGCCAGTTTGGGCTGTCCTTCGAGTCGTTGTGCCTGACGGTGAACACCCTAGACCGCTTCCTCACCACCACGCCTGTGGCCGCCGACTGCTTCCAGCTGCTCGGGATCACCGCGTTACTCATTGCTTGCAAACAGGTACCTTCACGGGGAGCAGAGGTGCAGCCAAACTGCCCTTCCTGGAGGCCTGCCTCTCCGGGGCACACAGCACAGTGTAAGAGTCCTCAAACTTATGTTGGTAGAGGCTTGCAAATCTACAGCCCTTGCACTGGGTCCCTAAAGAAATAAGCTGTATTAAGCCTTAGTATCGCTTGCTTGCCGCCTGGAAGCCGTGGGCTGGCGCTGAGCACACCTGTGTTGCAGGTAGAAGTTCACCCACCGCGAGTGAAACAGCTCCTGGCGCTGTGCTGCGGCGCTTTCTCCCGGCAGCAGCTCTGCAACCTTGAGTGTATCGTGCTGCACAAGTTGCACTTCAGTCTGGGCGCGCCCACCATCAGCTTCTTCTTGGAGCACTTCACCCAAGAGCGTGTGCAGGCGGGGCAAGTCGAGGCCTCCGAAGCCCTGGAAGCGCAGACCTTGGCACGGGGAGTAGCGGAGCTGAGCCTGGCCGACTATGCCTTCACCAGCTACGTCCCCTCCCTGCTGGCCATCTGCTGCTTGGCGCTGGCGGACCGCATGCTTCAGGTCCCGTGCCCGGTGGACCTGCGCCTGGGCGAGCACCCCGAGGAAGCGCTGGAAGACTGCCTGCACAAGCTGCAGCTGCTGGTGGCCATAAACAGCGCCTCCCTGTCTCACATGCTGCCCCTCCACATCTTTGAGAAGTGCAGCTTGTCCCCAAGCCTGAAATAAAGCAGTCTTTTGGGTTCCTTTGCAGGGAATGATGGACTCCTCCCAGTGTCTCAGAATAGTACAGTATTTATCGAAAGAGGGCAGTTCAGGGCTCCAGTTTGATATCTTGCAGCTTGTAAAGACCACACTGTATCACAATCCAGTTTATTTTGTTCGAGAACATCAGGCGCTGTCTTTCCTCAATAAACAGACTATTGTGTTTTGTCTGAATACTGTTAGACTCTCTGAGGCCAGCTGGGGCAAGATTTCTGATGCCAGGGCTCCACAGATAGTCAAGTTGGGGCCCTCCGAGCTGAGGGCTGTATCACCAGAGCTCCAGGGGGATGTGGTGGGGTGTGAGGCAGGGTAAAATGCACAGCTGCCCATGCTGTCCAAAGGGGCCACTACCTCTGTCAGTACAGATGATGTGCTATGATTGACAGGGGACCTCACAGGGCATAGCAGCAAAGAAGGAAGCAGATGTTTCCTATATAAAGAATCCCACATGCACCGGGCAGATGTTAGAAAGGACGCTTTTACAGAGTTGGGGCCAGCTCAAGTGGAGTCCAAGCAATTGTTTGGTTCAGTTTATGTTGTTACATGTGTGCTCAGGGTAACAGTGGCATCATGGTGATAAAGGTTGAACTGTGCCCTTGTGGCACACTGGGCAGTGTGTTCAGCATGATCTTTCAATATTTCTATGAAGCAGTGTCTTCTCAGTTTTCAGAAGATGACAGAGGCACAGAGGACCTGCAGCAGGTGCTCAGAGTTCCACCAGTGGTCACAAGGCAAAACTTACAGATTTCCAGGACATCACAGTTATTAAGCGCCCTCTGCTTATTAGAGACAACTGTACCCTTGTTTCTAGTTGTGTTTCAGGACTCAGTTTACAGATGGGAGAACTGGGCTGGGTAGTGTGACAGGCTTACTGGATTTCTGTGGCTCTCTAACATTCAGTCTCCCTGTCATAAATTTGTCGTCGTTAAGTCTCGCCTCCATCACCTGCAGAAAATTTCCTCTTCTCTCCCAGCTCCACAATGGACACCAGAGCTCCGAAGTTTAAATGCAGTTAAGCTTACATATGAGGTGGTAAAGACTTTTAAACTTGGAAACACATTTGCTAGGTGACTTTTGGCAAGTCCAGGCCCACAACTTCTTTGTAAAAATGGGACTAATAGTAGTACTGCTTGCTAGGGTTGAAGTAGGAGTCTGATGATAAAATTTCCCGAGGACAGATCCTGGCACACAGCAAGCCCTTGACGACAGGCTAGGGGCAGCCTAAAGTTTATGCAGGGCAGAAAAATGCTTAGAGCAAGGAAACAGAGAAAGTGAATGGAAATGTTAATGGTTGGGGATGAATATACAGTTCACTGCACTTTTCCTTCAAATGTTTTAAATTAAAAAAATTATTTACTTTGAATGAGGTCCTGAGGCCTCCTGCATGCTAGGCAAGTGTTCTGTCACTGAACTACAGCTTTAGTCTTTTTTTTTTTTTTTTTTTTTTTCCAGGACTAGGGTTGAAACTCATGACCTTGGACTTGCTAGGCAGGCACTTGTGCCACCGAGCTATCTCCCTGGCCCCCACTTTAGTCTTTTTGAGACAGCCTTGCCAACACACCAGTGCTGCTCCTGAACTTGCAGTTCTCCTCCCATTCTCCCAAATAGTGTGCATCACCTTGTCAGGCCAAAAAAGGTTTTTAAAAAAATTCTATGCATGTGTCACCGTATTTAGAATAAACCCAGATGTATGACAAAAAGCAAGACGTCTCATTTCTAGAAACTTCTTTGCATTTCTCTCCACAAGCACCCCCAAGTGCTCTCCAGAGCTGGGGTACCTTACCCTAGGCTCCTGGGACCCTTTTTCTCAGGATAAAGATATGCTAAGCTCTTCAGATAGGTTTGCCTGGAGTCAGCCTGTATTTGAGGGAAGGCTGTTCCTTGACAGTGAAGGAGGGGGGAAAGGAGAAGGAAGAGGAGGAAAAGGAAGAGGAAGAGGAAGAGGAAGAGGAAGAGGAGGAGGAGCAGGAGCCTACCACCAGTCACCAGTCCTACTCCCAGGCCAGCTTCAAGCATGGGAAGGTCTTCTACAAAAGACCTCCATCACTTAGCCAAACCCCTAAAACCTCATCCTTGTCTCTCCTGGAACTTCATAATTGATTTCAGAGTCATCCAGGCTGGGAGTCCTGTCATCATGCTATTATAGTTCCTGTTACTACAAGTGGTTTAATATATAGTGTCCATATTTGTGTACCCCAATTTGGAGTTTATTGATGAATCTATGAAAAATGAGCCCCTCAGAAAATCTGCAGTGCTCTCCATGCATAGTGTTCTCACCAAACTTTGGTCAGAAGCTTCCCTACTCATTTTATAGACTATAAAGTGAACACAGATAGGAGTAGACAGGCTGTGACTGAGCTTCTTAGGAACCAGTACTGGGGCACAGCTGGGAACACACTGTGAGAAGCTGGAAATATAATGGAAAAGGTGGCTTTTAAAAATCAATATAATTTGTCCGTATCAGATGCCCCCACTTAAGGGCCAGTGAGATAGCTCAGTGGTCTAAAGCACCCACTTAGGCAACCATGGGACCTTGGTTCGATCCCAGCACCATATGCTTCACCAACCCCACCCCAGGGCAGGCTGAGCCAGTCATAATATACATACATACATACATACATACATACATACATACAGTAAACAAAAATCCAAATAGCTCCACTTAAAAAATAAACATCAGTCACTTTACATGACTGAGCCCACTCATCTTCACAACTCTGTTGAGACCTGGAACTCAACCTGGTGACATCTGGTGTTAAAGCCAGAGCCCCTCACCATCATCAATACCACGACAGAGTAACTGCTGATTTCTACATCTACAGATACCTCAGAGGGCCTCAAGACCATGCCAGTCAGCCACTGTATATCTTTTTTTTTTTTTTTTTTTTTTTTTTTTTTTTTTTTGTCTTTTTGAGACAGGGTCTTGCTTTGCAGTTCAGTCTGGCCTTGAGTTCACTTTTGTAGCCCAGGCTGGTCTCAAACTCACATCGCTCCTCCTGCCTCAGCCTCCCAAGTGCTGGGATTACAGGCGTGCGCCACCATGCCAGGCTCTGTATCTTGTTTCTTGATCCAGATGGAGTACAAATAAAAGAGGATCATGATGCTTTAAAAGATAATTTTTCATTCTACTTAGAAGGTATAAAACAAAATAAAAGGGTACACAAAGACTAGTTTCAGATGACCTCAGATTGAATCATTCTGAGATGCCAGCCCACCCGAGGGTGCTCCTCTCTAGGAGATACTCCATGTTCCATGGCATCTTGAAGATGCCGCTCTGGAAGAGGCCTCCAGCTTGGGAAGGGGCACTGAGGCCGGCAGACCACGCTAAGACCATTTGTAAAGAGAGCAGCCAAAGCCCAGGATGACGGCCGAGGCCCTCAGGGGACAGGTGTTTAGGGATTTGGCAGAGGGAGATGTCACTTTTCTTCCTTTTTGAAGGATGTGCGCAGGTGCCACTGCCAGGGTCGATGCCCTTGAGCCCTGGGCCTAGAGGCCAAATGCCTTTCTTTAGGGGACCTGGGCCAGAATACCGCCCAGGTTTAGGGGACCGGTTTCTGTAACCTAGGGCTGCTCCTGGGAGTTCCTGCAGAAATTCCACATCCTTCCCAATCTCATCAGAGCAAAGGCAGGAGTCCGGCTTCTGCGAGGCATGTCACAGACATTTGCCGTTGCGATAGGAAGAAAAGGAAATAAGAATCCCTAACTTTTCCATCCTGCGGCTGTTAAGCACCAAGGCGCTGCCCGGCCCTAAGGAGCGTGGGGCTCGCCCGCCCGCCCCGCCCCCGGCACTTTCCCTCCCTAGGCTGGCGCGGTCTGGACGAAGAGGCGCCAACCCCGGCGAAAGGGCGCTGGCGGGCCTGGCCCCGCGCTCACAGCTCCCGGGGAAAGCGGTTACCAGGCCGGGCTCCCGCCCCCGCCTGCGCCGACCGTCTGGGCCGAGGGCGCCGCCTCCCGCGCTGGGCTCTAGCCGCGCCGCGCCGCCCCGCCTTCCCCCTTCTCCGCCCACGGCTCGGGCTCCTCGGGCCGCGCCTCCCGGCCCCAGGCGGACTCGGGGCCGCAGGCGCACGCGGGTGCGGGCCGCGGAGTCGCGATGCAGGCGTGCGGGGGCCGCGCGGCGGGACGCCGGGCCTTCGGCAGCATCTGCCCCAACAGGATGCCCGAGCCGCCGGAGCGCAAGGTGGGGCCGCTGCGGGGCGGGCGGGGTGCTCCAGGCGCGGCCCCGGCGCTGACCCGCGCGCCCATCTGCGCCCGCGCAGCTCGCCCCTCCGCGGAAGCCCTTCCCGGGATGCGGCGGCGGCGGCGGCGGCTCGGCGGCCTGCGAGGAGCCCGGGGGCGTGGCGCGCGCCGCGCTGCCAGGTGAGCCCTCCGAGACCCCGCGGCGGGGCAGCGCGCGGCCCCCGCTTTTCTCCCTGGCTCTGGCGTCCCAGCCAGGGCTACAGCCCACGGCCGGCCAGTATCTGAGGGGCTGCTGGGCACAGTCTCTGTCTCCCCGCGCAGCCCTCACCACCATCGACCTGCAGGACCTCGCCGATTGCTCTGCGCTGCTCCAGCCCGACACGCCGCCTACCGGTGACCCGCCCGCCTCGCAGGTACCTGCCCTTTCCCCGGGTTCGGAGCCTGAGTCTCCCAGAACCAAGCTGCCTCCTCCTGGTGCGCCGTGAAGGCTGCAGTTCCAGATGTAATTCTTCGGGCTGCAGGGCTCCCCATCTGCATCCTGGAGTAATGGCCCTGAGGGTCCGGGAGAATGAGTGCCAGCGAAGTTGCGCTCTGGTGCCCTCGCACAAGATGTGAGCCCTGTCTGTCCTCCCAGCACCGTTCCTGACCTCTTAACTATGTTCATTCCCTGGGTATTGAAGGAACATTAGAAGTTGATGAAGGATGGCCAGGTTGCCCAAACTTGTCATCCCAGCACCCTGGGAGGTGGAGGCAAGAGGATGGCAAGTTCAAGTCCAGCCTGGGCAATTTCGCGAGACCCTGTCTCAAAAAAAAAAAAGTTTAAGCATGTAGTTCAATGAGAAGGAATTTGTATCTGAAGGACGTGGAAAGAAGACGAAGGATTTGAGAAGAAATCCACAGAAAACATTTCTCTCCGTGGTGATGGTCCTTCAGCATTTGGACACTTCTGAAAGGTCCTTTTCTCTCTCCCACCAAAAGCTCAGGTCCCTTGGCATCATGGGCAAACAGGCACTGGCCTTTTTTTCTTTCCTCCTTCCCACTTTTACTGCTAGCTGGGGCTGATATCTCCCAGGCAAAGGACTAAGTCTCTCCAAATTGGCCGGGAGGTGAGAAGTCTGGTTCATGTACCCAGAAGTACAGGTGGCCTTAGACAGATGTAACACACAGGAAGGGAACCTTACTGGCTTCCAGACAGCCAGCACTGGGGCAGGCTCAGAAGGGAGCTCACCGGGTGTAACCACCTTCCAGAACTCTGCACAGTCCTCGACCAAGGGCCGCTCAAACCTTGGGAAAGAGCCCTAGGTAGGCAGCCACTTGGAGCAGACGTTGCTAAGGAGGCGGCCATTTATTTCATTTAGATCTAAGTGCTCAAACAAGAGAATCCTGAGCATCTTTCACCCACTGAGATCCCAGGGCACTCTCTTACTCCATCATGTTTATTTTGTAAGTAACAAAAACCAAGCAGACTGATTGCATGTTCCACTTAATCATACATACAGAATTTAAATTGGACCATGTTGTGTGTGTGTTTTTTTGCCTTATAATTAGAGAAATGCCAGATTTATCTAACTGAGAAGACAGGATTTGAAATTTCTAGGATATCACTCATACCAAAGGGACCAAAAGGCCCAAAATTTCCAATAGGAAAGATATCCAGTACAGGGGGAAAGTGATCAAATAGATCCCTGGTCATTGTACCTTGGGTCACATTTCCCAGCCCTTTTCTGCTGGGGAAGGGGGGCAGAGAATGAGTGAGTATATGTGAAGTATTTGCCTCTGGCATGGTAAAAGACCTGCAATAGCTGCATAGCAACAGCTAGGAGGAAGCAGCTCCAGGGCCCCCGTTCCTGAACTGAGTTCCAGTCTTCTCATGGTGGAGACTCTTCTCCAATCTGGACAGAAGTAGATACTTCTCAGCCCTTTGAAGGACCAGTGTCATATTGGATTTATGTTCACAAAACAGAAGCTTCCAGATTTGCCCAAGGCCCTCAGTCCTCCTCTCAGCTCCTTTCTTTTCTGTAGCGCTCTAGTGCCCAACTGTTGCTGAGGCTTCTGGCCTTGACTTTCTTCCCTGATAGAAATGGATACTTTGAAACTACTATCCGAATAAATTCTTCCCACAGTATGTATCTAGTAAAGGGTTTTGTGAAAACCAGAGGCAGGAATCAAGGATGGAATCTGTAGAACAGATACCTTTGGAGGGGCCGTTGGTGCAGACCATGGCCATGGAAGCAAAGTTCTTCTTGCCATGTCCTCTTTAGTGAGACCAGACATTCCTGAAGAGAAGGCATGGGAGGTGGAAGAAAGAAGAGTGAAACAGACACATTGCGGGTCAGGAGCTAGGTGACTTTTGGGTAACTCAGCCTCTCTGAGCTTCAAGTTTCCCCTCAGTGGAAAAGGAAGCACTTCCTGGGCCCTACCTGCTTCACACAATGGTGTCACCTTCAGTTATAGCTCACCCTTCCCTTCCGTGTGTGTGTGTGTGTGTGTGTGTGTGTGTGTGTGTGTGTGTGTGTGTGTGGTGAGCAGCAACAATCTTTTCAGGAAGCAGGGTTTCCAGTTAGTATGTTGGAAGAATGTACACAGTTGGGTCTGAGGAGAAAGGACCCCGGTGCTTAGGCACTCAAGCCAGGAGCTCTGTGCTTAAAGCAATGATTTCTTGCTTAGTCGAGGGTAAGTTGGAGTTGAGGTCCCCAGGGGCCAGAAAGAACTTCTGCGGAGGAAGCTGGTTGTCTGGTGCAAGTCATTGAGGCAGCACCAGTTTGTGCTCCCAGTGCTATCCTCTGTTGCTGCCCAGCGGGCCTTGTCTTTGTTTTGTGCATCTGTCTTCTATCAGCATAGCCCAAGGCGCTGGGGTCCTTGTGCCAGAGAGATCTTGGATTTTCAGGTATGCAACTTGGCTGAGAATATGCATGTGTACAGACCCTTGGCAGAAGCTAGGAACGTATCAGCCTGCTGAGGACTGACTCCAGAAGGGCCTGACACCATGTTGACTGTTTCTACACCCCTGGTTTATTTTAGGGTCATTCCTTGCAAGCAGAAGCAGACTTTGATCTGCAGAATTTCAGAGACACAGTGGATGATCTCATTGCAGGCAAGTGCCGTCCCCTTGCAATTAAAGAATGAGGATGAGGGGTTGTCCCCCACTTCTGAGTCAGACTGGTTCAGATTTGGTGGTTGCGAGGGTTTGAGGGTCGTGCAAACATAGCCACCTGTCAGTGACTGCCAGAATATCACCAAAGGGCAAGGCCATTCTGTAAATAGGATGCTCTGTCCTCCTTCCAATGGCATTGGATCTCTGGGTTTTTGGTTTTTCTGTGAATTCTGGGAGAGGGATCTAGGGCTGTTGTGATGTGGCAAGGAAAAGGGTGAGGGACAAGAGTGTGCAGAAAAGGGAAGGCACTGGCTGACTTCTGGGCCCAGCCGGGTTTGCTGGATTCATCTGAGATTGCTCAGCAGGTAACTGCAGACACCTGCTTTGTTTGTACAGGGGAGGCAGCAGGCCTGAGGCGGCAGGTGTTGCAGCATTCAGGGTGCCATCTCTGCGTTACATAAGTGAACACCTCTTCATATAAGCAGCTACCCCTGCCACAACATTTTGCCCCTGTAGGTAGCTGGGCATGTGTCCACAGCAGCAAATCCAGCACTTGCTCTCCCACCAGACTCATCGTCTTTGATGTTGCCTCCCCTGGCCGACAGTGAGTTCCCCTTCTCTCCTTGCAATGAGGACATACTGCGTTTTGGCCCCAGCTTCTCACCGCCACTGGACCCACAGGCCTTGCACCCACCAGCACTGTGCCCTCCAGAGGATCCACCTCCACCGCTGGAGCAGTACTGGAAGGAAGTGGCTGACCAGAACCAGAGGGCACTGGGGGATGCTCTTGTGGAGAATAACCAAGTAGGACACTGGTGGGGACCGGGTCTGGGGCTTAGGGTAGAATTAGGTGTCCAAGGGCAAGGAAGCCTCCCACAGGGCAGTGGTTCATGTAGCTGGCTCTGCTGCCATGATTCTGGTCAGTTTCCAAGTTCTCTAGGTGGAACTAATGCTGTACCACCAGATTTTGAATAGGGTTGCCAGTATATATTGAAGACTTTATGTGCCTGACACTGGGCTTGTCACTGTATTGTATTTTCTCCTTTTATTTAATAAGCTCCTGAGCTAGATATTCTTAACAGTCCTGATTTACAGATAACTGAGGCCTGGGGGTGGTTGAACTTCAGAGGCAAAACCTAGATCTACCTGTTGCCACAGTCACTCCTGTTCACCACTGCTTACACATTGAGATCTACTTTATGGTACCGGGAATCGAACTCAGGACCTTGGCTTGCCTGGCAGGTGCTGTACTGCTGAGCTATACTAGGAGATCTACTTTAAATCTGAGTACTTTGTGTTTTATTTTTTAAAATCAAATAAATTAATTATTCTCAGGAATGTCAATAACCCTGAGGGCTTCAATTCCCAATGACATCCCAGGGTCTGGGATTAGTGCGTGCAGAGGACAGCAAGCTCGGTGGCCTATCCCTGGCGGGTCTCCTCTTGCAGCTGCATGTGACGCTCAGCCAAAAGCAGGAGGAGATCGCCTCGCTCAAGGAACGAAATGTGCAGCTCAAGGAGCTCGCCAGCCGGACCCGGCACCTGGCCTCGGTGCTGGACGTAAGTGGGGCACAGGCTGTGGACACTTGCACTCTTCCCTCAAGCCCCATCCTTGCTGCAGCGGCGTGGGGACTTGCTGGAGTCTGCTGGACTCCTCCTGCCCCCACCCCTCGGCACCCCATCCCAGGGAGTCTGGCTGGCCCCAGGGCGGAGCTCTTCCTCATCTTTCCTAGAAGCTGATGATCACGCAGTCCCGAGATTTCGGGGCAGCGGCGGAGACCTTTGTATTCAAGGCGCCGGCCAAAAGGAGCCTGGAGGAGCTGGTCAGCGCCATGGGCCAGGACTGCACGGAAGTGGACGCCATCCTGAGTGAGATTTCTCAGCGCTGCGATGAAGCCCTGCGGAGCCAGGATCCCAAGAGGCCGCGGATGGAGCTGGACCCGGGGAGCATGGACTGCAGGCCTGGAAGCCTGCATGGGGCCTTCCAGGGGCTGCGCACCGACTGCGGTCCCAGTGCCTTGGACCTGAGCCAGAGTGAGCTGCAGGAGGGCGGGTCCTTCAGCACCCCCATCCACAGCCACGGCACCATCCGAACCCTTGCCTTCCCGCAGGGCAATGCCTTCACCATCCGGACAGCCAGTGGAGGTTACAAATTCCGCTGGGTCCCCAGCTGAGGGTCCCCAGCTGAGTTGGGATGCGGTCCCCTGGAGTACTGCCCTGTATCATAAGGGAAGGGCCCGGAGCCTGAGGGGAGCGCATGGAACTGTTTCCCAAGTCTGGCCATTCAGAGCTTGTCCTGCAACTGAATGCCACCTGGAAACTTACCTTTTTCTTTTCTTCAGGAGCAAGAGCAAGAGCATCTTGATAATGATGTACTATAAAGTTCTGCTATGAAGCATCGTATAGCTCCCCCTTTCACAGTGGAACTGTGTGTATATTATCTAGGTACATATGCAGAGATACGTGTTTACATATGTGACCAACTTCTAAAATATTTGTAGCAGCTTTGACTTATTTAGATTGAGAGGGGACCTAGAAACTAGACACTTTTAAAATGATACAATGCCCTACTTTACTAAAAAGGAAAGTGAGGCTCCAGGAAGTTAAGTTTATGCCTGTAATCCCAGCATTTGGGAGGCCGAAAGAGGAAGATCACTGTGAGTTTGAGGCCAGCCTGAATGGCATAGTGACACTCTATATGCAAAAGACAAAAGAAGGAGATAGAGAAGAAGAAGAAGGAAAAGAGGAAGAGGAGGAGGAGGAGGAGGAGGAGGAGGAGGAGGAGGAGGAGGAAGAAGAAGAAGAAGAAGAAGAAGAAGAAGAAGAAGAAGAAGAAGAAGAAGAAGAAAAGAAAAAAAGAAGAAGAAGAGAAGTTTAATTTACTACTACAGAAAGTCCACTAGGAATTTTGCCATCAGTAGTTATTTGAGGATTCTAAGCCCAGAGGCCTGGTCTCCAGATGGCTGTTTCCTCAACTTGCTGAAAGCCTAGAAGAATGTATAATTTTTTTTTTTTTGTGGGGGGGAATTTTAGAGAAGGGTCTACAGGGTGTTCAGGGTCTCACTACTAGATCAGACTCATAGTGATCCACCTGTGTACAGCCTCCTAAGAGCTGGGATTATAGGTGCACACCACCACATCTAGTCTCAACTGCTGCCTCAGTGTGCCCCAGGGGCAGGGCCAGCATGGCATCCTCTGGGAATCAATCTCCTGGCCCCTGTACCTGCTTGCAGGTGCTTTAATCTGCTGAGCTATTGGGCTGGCCCCCAATCTTGTTATTATAAAAAGCTTTTATTTCAGCTGCAAGAAAATAAGAATCAGGCTCAGAGGCCTAAGCAGTTGCCTTAAGAGGAGGCAGATTCTCAGAGACCACAGAATATTGAAACAGGTGCTAAGCACATTTGTTTGTGATGATCATTCTGTAATTTTGTAAAGTTTGTGGTCAATATATGCATATACTGGGCAATAGTATTTAATTTTCTAATATGTCAAATTTAAGATTTATGGTCAATGTTTATAAATATGTTGAATAAATTTATATAAACATAATTTAATAAAATATACTGTAAGATTTAGGGTCCATGTTTGTGATTGCATATATGTAAACATGGACTCTAAACCTTACAAAACATGTATACATGTCTCTGTATGTATAATATATACATAGTTTTATTTGTGGATATAAAGTAACTATCCTCAAGGCAAACTTGAAATAAGAAAGGTAAATTGTTTTAAGAAAATGTCATGTACCGTGTGAAAAAGAATATTGTCTTTCCCCTTTTTTCTAGCAGTCATCTGTAGAAGAAAACTATTTGAATTCTACAGATAAACCTGAGGCTTGGACACTGTTTCACATCACTGGGCTGAACTTCAAGAAAAGCTTACATATCCTGTAGGGCTTCATGTTGGCATTTCTTCTAGTCCTTTTGTCTGGAGTTCCTTTCTCCACCATGTTCTGAAATTATATGAATGGCATTTGTCAATGAACAACTTGTCCCAGCCTCCACAGTTCTCCACGTGAAGGCTACTTCTTGCATTATGGGTCAGCTTGGGCAGAGTTCCAGCTGTGTTACACCACCCTGCCTTGCTGGGTGTCCTCAGAGTGGACAAGTGGATGTGTCAGGTAACAGGCAAACTCCACGAGCAGCAGAACCGGCTACTCCAGTTTGTCTATGTGCTGTTATCTGTATTTAAATAGCCATTTAAAACCTTTTCCACATATTTTTGTCTGATAAAAATAGCAAAACATGTAGCAGATCAGATTCTTTTTTCCATTGTCTTAGAGTCACCATAGCTCAGGATCAGAAAAACTGAAATAATGAAAACAAATAAAACTACTCTACCCTGTCCTACAAAATAGTGCCCATATCAAAAATCTTTTCCATTCCTTTCTATCTCTCTGTCTCTGTCTCTCCCCCCCTTTATGTATTTGGTACAGGGTCTCCAGTCTCCCAGACAATGGGCACACACTTGGGATAGGGGCAGGAGTGGGCCAGGGCCACAGCATGGGAGACCAGGGATGCAGCCTCAGCTTAGTCTGCTGAGCTATCTCACTGGCCCTTCCATTCCTCAGTCAGTATCTTCCTAATGAATTACTTCAATAATCACAAAATTTAAAATGTATTTATAAGCAATTCTCTCTGCATCTTATGCCTAAATTTGAACAAATTTCCTTTCATCTTCCATCCCTATAAACTTTATGATAGTAACTTCCATTTCTTTGGTAACTTTTGTAAAGAAGAAAGCTGTTATGAGCTAATTACACAAAGAGCCAGTTACACATGAGGTAGCAGAAACAGAATTAAAAGTTAGATTCCATTTATTTACGTAACAGATGCTTATTGGATGTTACTGAGAACCTCAGTGTACAGGTACTAAGAAAATGGTAGAAGAACAAAGCACATAATTTCTCCTGGAAAGAGCTAAATATTAAGCATACAGGTGCTGTGAAGAAAATTGAGAGTGAAGAGGGTGTCTTAGCTTGAGCTGCTATAACAAAATAGACTGGTAGTTTCAGCAACAAATGGTTATTTCTCACAGTTCTTGAGGCTGAAAAGTCTGAGATCAAGGTGTAGGCTAATGAGGTTCGCCCTTCTGGTTTGCAGATGGCCAACCTGATATCCAGCTGAGCTAGGGCTAATTCCACTCTTATTGGGGAAGTGACCCCACCATGGAGGTGCCACCTTCATGACACCCTTGCAACTTCATGACTCCCCAAAGGCTGCACCTCCAGATCGCATCATATGGGGGGCTAGGGCTTCAACACATGGGATTTAGACGTTCAGCCTATAGCGAATAGAGAATTTTAAAGGATGCTATTTTAGGCAGGGTGATCTAGTCAGGGAAGACTTTGCTGATAAAATTACAGTTGAGGAAAGTGCTGAGGAAACTCAGAAATAAGCCTTATGGCTCTCTGGGCAAACATACTCAGACACAATCAGTGTAAAGGCCTCAGGCACGGGGAGCTGCCTCAACATCAAGGAGAGTTGTGGGACTGGAGCTGAATGAAGGGTATGAATATGGGACACACCGGGGAGGGGAGTGGGCAGGGGCTCTGGGGAGAACTTTGGCTTTGTCGCAAGCAACAGGAAGCCATTAGAGGGCTTTAGACAGTCACTTGATCCTACTTAGTTATTGTTGCTGTTGTGACATTTTCCAGGCTTGGGATTGAACCCAGGGCCTTGTGCATGTAGGCAAGTGCCCTACTGCTGAGCTGCATCCTCCACATGGTCACTCTTTAATTTATGTGAGGTATTTTGGTTTCCTTGGGAAAACTGTAGTAGTGTAAGCATAGAAAAAAGCAAGGGTAGAAGCGGAGAAGCCCATCCCATTTGGACATTATTGGACAATGGAGTAATTAAAGTCCAAACTTTAAATCAGAGTGGTTATAGCAGGCAGAATAATCAGAACAATGGACCTCCAACCCCTTGCCAAAAAAGTTCAGGTCCTCATCTCTGAATATGTTATGTGGCAAGGGGGCCTAAGGTACTGAATAGAATTAAAATTGCTAATTAGCTGACCCATTTACAACTTCTGGATTGTAAAACTATAATACATTGAAGTCATTCAAAGTCACTTGGTTTGTAGTAATTTGTTTCAGCAATGTTAGAAGTGGCTATAGCGTCAGAAATGGAGGTGGGTGAAAAGTGTCAGGTTCTATACATAGTTTGGAAGTGGAGTGGAGTGCTCAGGACCCTAAAGATTCATTGACTGTCAAGTGAATGAGAAAGAAGAGCCAGATTCTCTCTCTCTCTCTCTCTCTCTCTCTCTCTCTCTCTCTCTCTCTCTCTCTCTCTCTCTCTCTGTCTCAGTTGAACCCAGGACCTTGCACATGCTAGGCAAGTATCACTAAGCTATACCCTTAGTCCTTTTATTTTGAGACAGTATCAGTTAATTTGCCTAGGCTGGTCTTCCTGCTCCAGCCTCTTCATAGTTCAACACAAGATTCTTTTTTTTTTTAAATTTTTTTATGTATTTAGTACTTCCCAGCATGTGGGAGCTGAGGCAGGAGGATCAGTGCAAGTTCGAGACCAGCCTGGGCTACAAAAGTGAGCTCAAGGCCAGCCTGAGCTGCATAGTGAGACCCTGTCTCAAAAAGACAAAAAATGAATAAAAAATAAATAAAATAAATGTATTTAGTACAGGGTCTACAGGGTGTCACTACACAGATGGGACTCATAGTGATCCTCCTGTTTTCAGCCTCCTAAGCGCTAGCATTACAGGTGTGTGCTACCATGCCCAGACTCAATTGCCTTCTCAGGGCGCCCCAGGGGTGGGGCTGGCATGGCATGTCAGGGATTGAATCCTGGTCCCTGTGCCTGTCTAAGCTGGTACTTTAGTCTGCTGAGCTGTCTGGCCAGCCCTCACACAAACATTTTAAAATGTCAAGGAAAGATTTTCTAAACAGAGTCTTAGAAATTGATTTAAAAACCTCATAAATGAAGATCGCATTGAGGCACACCTTGGAAAATGCAAATACACGGGGTTGATTTCTCCAGGAGAAAGCAGTTTACTTAATTGAAACAAATAAGGAAATTGTTATTGTGCATAACAATACAGGGGTTCACAGACGATTTCTGTCACCAGAGAAGCAAAGAAAAGGGCCCCTGAAAAGCCCCGGGAGACATCTTCTCAAGTGACTAGAATCACATAAGGGAGGCTAGAAAGTGTGAAGGACCCCTGGAGGACTCTGTTAAAGAGGAGCATTTGTCCCCATGTTCGCTAGTCTGGCCCTATTTCTGTGTACTGGCTTTAAGCAACATGAGTGGGTCCAGCGGAGGTGTGTAGTCTTTGAAGCAAGGCCACAGGGCAGTGATACCTATCTGTAGCTCACACCTGTAGCCCCTAAGTGATATGTGTGAGAGAGGCCTAGTCGCACTACGTGCTGTCACAGAGACCCGACTTGAGAAAAATCTGTACCATCTCAGCAGTGGACACCGCACATCAAAGCCCAGAGCATTAGATACTCCCTCAGAGTGGCTTCCTGGGTATCCTCTCTGCATACTGCAGAGTGGCTTCAGGCCTCCTCCCAGCCTGCTCCTCCCAGCCTGCTGGCTCACAGCATTCTGGTACTTATCACCATTCTTACAGTCACTCGCCCCTGAGCCACTCCCTTCCTCACAAATTAATCAAGCCTGCTTGGACCTGGGTGGAGGCTTTTGTTCTGGTTAGCCATTATCCTAACTGGACTTAGGACCCCTTTGGCACCTCAAAACTACAGATATGCCATTAGTGTTTTTACTTTCACCATGGATTGCACTGGAAGTGGTAGATTGGAATGATTGGAATTCCAATTACTTTTCCATGGGATTACAAATATAAACTCCAATGGACTTCGATGACATCCCAGAAGGGTTCTACTATAAGGAAGTACCACAAAACAATAAATAAACAAGCCTACTATCTAATCATACTCCTATGGGCATTTGGCACTGTTTTCTTTCAGAAAGGTTTCATGGGTATGTGTGTCTAAACTTGGGTTATTTATTAGTGAATAGTACAACTGGCCATTTTATAGCAATGGTCGAGGATTCTGGGGTTTCGTGGAAATGAATGGGTTCCTATCCTGGCATGGTTGAGGAAAGCCATCTGGGTGACTTGGACCTACGAGTGGGCTTCATCTTCAGTTTTGCAAATGGGATAATAAAGAGGGTGAGTGGGGAAGTGTCCAGCAAAGGCTCAGTGCATGCTTGTTGTCTGGTACTCAATGTGTACTGTCTTCTGCAGTCTGAGTTTTCTATTGCTGCTGTGTCTTAGTTACGTTTTACTTGTTGCTGGGACAAATACCCAACAACCAAAATGAAGAAAGAAAAAGTTTATTTAGCTCACAGTTACTGGAGGTTTCAGTTCATACTTGGCTGGATCCAAGGCAGAGAGGCACATGGCAGAGAGCAGCAGTTCATGGCAGCAGAATAGCAACAATGGCCACAGAGGCAACTGACCAACCAGGGGAGCAGAGAGCAACAGTGCTAGTCTGTCTCTGTCTCTCTTTATATTACATTCAGGCTCTCTGCCTCAGCCTGTCCACCTTAGGCTATACCTATAATCCCAGAAGTACTCAGACCATAATCCCATCAGTATTAACACACATAATCCCAGTGACTCATGAGTCAAGTCTCAATCTATAGAAGTCCCTGCCTCATGACTGCACAAGGCTTTGGGGGGACAACTAGACATAAACCATAACATGCTGTAACAACGTAAATGAAGAGATGCGAAATAACACCAACTCAGCTGGGCATGGTGGTGTGTGCTGTAATCCCAGACAATAGGGACACTGAATAGCAGAATCGTAAGTGCAAGGGAATGGAGTGAGACAATTAAAATTAAATAGAGCAAAACAAAGTAAAATAGATCTGTGGTTGTAACTCTGGTAGAGTGCTTGCCTAGCAAGCCTGAAGTCTTATGTCCAACACTTGATACTGCAAATACCAAACAACAATGACAGTAATAACAACAACAAAACAAACCAAAAGCCCCTACCAAACAAAACAGCAACCATCACCACCACACAGCAGGCATTTCCTGCCTCGTGATTCTGTATGTCAGAAGGAAGAAGGAGCCAAGGCCATGGAATGTGGCTGGAGCGTTTGGGCATGACCAGTCCATTGAGGAGAGTTGCTAACCACAGACACAGAGCAGCAGCCCCTGAGCCTGGCACGAAGTCAGGCCGAGCCCTGCACCCACTACCGGTCTTCAGATATGAGAGAAGCCTGCTATCAGACCTCTGATTTATGAGCAGGCTGAGCCTAGCATGCCATGCTAAGCCATTGGCATAAGGTCATGTGGGACTACCTGGGCCAACCACCAGAGGGGCCATAAGAAGATGGCAGCAGTTGCCTCTGTGCCCTGGCCTCCTCCAATGGTGTGTCTGCTTGCTGGCTGGGATTTCTTTTTTTTTTTTTTCCTGCAAAGCACTCCTTTTTCCTCAAGCACTTCCTTTGCAGTTATTTTCCTTTTCTTATTTTTGCAGTAGAATAGTCATGTTTTTCTTGCATCTGTAGGATCAAAGTTCTGTCTCCTCATGGAAGCAGTGGGCTTGCTTTTGCTCCTGAGGTGTTGCTTTGGTCCTTCCGTATGAGCTTCTGCATTTCAGAGCTGGCAGTGGTGTGCTGAATTGTGTTCAGATCTGGAATCTTTCTGATCTCTGCCTCTGCTGTGTCTCTCTTTTGCCTTAAACTGCAGATAAGTGCCCAGGAGCTAAAAAATATGGGCAAGTGTTAGATGTCAAATGTGTGTTATCTGGGTACCTGGGCAACAAAAATAATACCCTTCCTGCAAGTTGTCTTCTGGAGCTTATTTGTGGACTAGAGAAACTGTGAAAAACAATATCTTAGTTCATTTCCTCTCCCTATAACAAAATACCAAATGCTGGGTACTTTTCAGGAAGAGACGTTTATTTAGTTCGGTTTTGTAGGTGGGGGCCAAGGGGCATGGAAGCAACACCAGCAGGCTCTGTGACAGTCTTATGGCTTCAGTGAAGCACAGCAGGCAGTATTCCAGTGGGGGTAGGAAAGAGAAGGACAGTTCACAGGGTTCTAGAAGAGGCTGGGATTGTTCTTTTAGAACAACACCTCTCATGGCAGTTGACTGGGGCCTCACAAGAACTACTTCACTCCCTTCAGAGGGAAGCATCTCCAGTGGCCTAATTATCTCTTCCTAAATCTCAACTCTTAAAGTTTGTACAACCTGGACTGGGGATAGAGCTCAGCAGCACAGCACCCGCTTGGCAAGGGTGAGTTCCTGACTTTTGTTCCCAGTGCAAAAAAAAGTTTGCACTGACTTAGCACTGCCACACAGGATCCAGGCCTCTAATACATGAGCCCCAAAGTGGACTCATCCAAGCTATAGCTAGCAGCCTTACTGATATTCATAGCAGCTCTGGATCTTCTAGGAAACTGTAGGCAGGAAACCCAGGAATGGAAAAATCTAGCTCTTGATTTGGAATTGACTTCCCTGAGCTAAGGTTCTGCAGCATGAAGTAAGAAAGCAAGGCCACTGGAGTCTTAGCGGCTGCTGATGGTGACACTGTTGGGTGGCTGTACAAAGGCTCTCTTGTGGCAAAGATTCACTGAGCTGAGAAGAAAGAATTTCACACACATCTCATTGTCTAGAACTCTGACAAGCTAAGTTTGCATTGTTACAATGTTAGCACTGGCCTATTACAAAGGCCGGCCAGATAGCGCAGCAGAATAAAAAACACTTTCTTAGCCCTGTGCAGGGACCATTAGCCCTGTGCAGGGACCAGAGTTTGATCCCTGGCACCACATGCCCTGCCAGCTACACCCCTGGGGCTCACTGAGACAGCGACTGAAACTAGGCATGGTGGCTGCACGTTTGTAATCCCAGCACTTGGGAGGCTGAAAACAGGAAGATCACTGTGAGTCTGATCTATCTAGTGAAACCCTGGAGACACTGAGCTAAATGAATTTTTTAAAAAAGTGTTAAGTGATGTCTTTTTAAAAAGATTGTCTGATTAGCAGGGTTTTTATTTCCATCCTAAATAGTTAAAATGTGCTGCTCTGAAAAATTTCATTCTCATATTTATTTTCTCTGTCATCTTCAATGCCTCATGTTTGGAGTAAACTTGGCTTCACTTATTTATTGAAGTCCTTGATATTTTTTCCCCATCTAATTGTTTACATTTTGTTGGTACTCACATCCAAAATTAATCTGAGAACATTTGTGATGAAGTTTTATACAACATAGGACAGTTGAAATTGAGTACTAATTCCAGGTGCGGTGGTGCACACCTGTAGTCCCTAGCACTCGAGTCTGAGGCAGGAGGATCGTTGCAAGTTCAAGACCATTTTGACCTACAAAGTGAGCTCAAGGCCAGCCTGAACTTCGTAGTGGGATACTGTCTCGAAAAGACAAAACAAGCAAATTCCCTGCCCCCCCAAACCAAAACAAATTGAGTATCATTAAATGTAAGGAAATGAGCACCAGGCAGTAATCTGCTTTGATTCAATCATTCCTACACTTAAACACGTGTATCTCTTCTTTAGGAAAACAGCTGTTCAAACTCGGATAGCTAACAACTATTTTCAGTATTTGCTTTCAGCTACTTAAAATGGTAAGTAACTCAGACATGGCAACTAGGAAGAGAAACTCCACAGAGTTCCTCAGGGTTTACATGAGTAGCCAAGCAGTACCTAGAAATCACACTTAAAGAGTATGGAAATTTCAATTCTTTCTAAGCTGTGCCGTGGTTGAAAGTAAAGATGGGTGAGTGACTGTTCTGCAGGTGGCCACAACACCTGCAAGCACTTGAGTATGACTAGGCCTAACTTCAGAGTTTTAGGATTTGTGTTACTTTTATGTCTTTTTAAAAATTTTTTATTTTATTTTATTTTTTTCTTGTTTCACAACTTTTGTTTGTTTGTTTATTTATTTTTATGGCCGGCTCAGCCTGCCCTGAGGGCAGGGCTGGTGCAGCATGTGGTGCCGGGGATCGAACCATGGTCCCTGAAGCCACCCAAGCTTTCCTAAGCAGGCGCTTTAGACCACTGAGCCATCCTGCAGGGCCCCACCTTTATGTCTTTAAAATTGAGTTGCTTCATTTTTAAAGACAATAAAAAATAATAGAAAGAATGCAGAATTTCACTAAATAAGCTGATAGGAATTTGACGATGGTTGTTACATTTCATAATGTTTTCAATTAGTTGTTCCTATAATCAGGTATATGCATGCAAAATCAGTAAAATAAAAATTAGAAAGAAAAATAATGTAAGCATTAACTGTTCCTTTCAACAGACCAGTAGAACTCAGCAGTACAATTATTTAAGCTGTCCTGTGTATATAAATGTATTTTTCCTTCCTTCCTTCCTTCCTTCCTTCCTTCCTTCCTTCCTTCCTTCCTTCCTTCCTTCCTTCCTTCCTTCCTTCCTTCTTCCCTCCCTCCCTCCCCCTCTACCTCTGTCTCTCTCTCTTTCTTTTCTCCTTTCCCTCATCTGCCAGTTGTTCCTTCCCTTCGAGAAGTTTCTTCCCCATTTATTATATTGTTCAGATTTTAGGCTTTTGTAGGTATATGGATGCAATTAGAGACTGTACTCATAAATGCAATAAATCAGACCCACATGTGTAAACATCACATTGTCTCCCTTGTGTAAGAACCTGAAAGAGTAAGGTGCAATTTCTTAATGTAGGCACAATGTTTGGTGCTGCTTCTGACAGCAGGTCTGGGAACAGACCCAGATGGACAAAGTCATTTGGTTTGGTTAGGGTTTGCCTGACCCCCAGGCACACCATCGGCATCACCACAAGTAGCTTGTGAGCCAGGAGATTTTCTTTGTCATATTTGTTGAGGCGTAATTCATCCATTTAAAGTACACTATTCAATGGGTTTTTTTTTTTTTTTTTTTT
>PVJA010000075.1:0-248311 GCA_004027025.1 Myocastor coypus | reverse complement strand
TTTTTTTTATTGTTCAATTTTTTATTGTTTAAATTTAACAATGGTTATATTACATATTTTCATCATCAGATCAGCTTAGATTAATACATATAGGTATATAAGATTGATCAAACAATTAAACATTAACCTTTCTAAATCCACATTACTTTTTTTTTTCTTTTCCCCCTTAATCTTCAATATAAATGAATTGTGTTTGAAAGACACAATTCACTGTGTCTGAGAGACTCATCTGGAAATTTTGTCTTTGTTGGCCATAGTTCCTCTCCAGTGGTGAATGGTATTCAGCAATATGTTGCTTCCAATAATGTGGGACACTTAGCTTGCTTGAAGGTTTTGATTGCTTAGAATGAAACAACTATGATATTTTTATTCCTCCTGCATAAATATGAAAGGCAGAATTTCTGTTTCCAAGGGAGAATGAATGACTGTTAATCTTATAAATATTTATTCATTAATTAATATTTTTCTTTCAATATGAGATTTTTAAATTATTCCATATTCCTGTCAACATTAGATATACTTAAGTCTAATTTTAGCTTATACAGAAGCTAACAAATTGAAGGGCTGGCCAAATAGCTCAGCTGATTAAAACACTTGTCTAAGCAGAGCCAGGGAACAGGGTTGAATCCCCAGGGTGCTGGGCCAGCCTTGCCACTGGGGCGTGCTGAGACAACCATTGAGACTGGGTGCTGCGTTGCCCCTGTGATCCCAGTACTTGGGATACTGAAAACAGCAGGATCACTACAAGTCCAAGCTGTGTAGTGAGATGCTGTAGACCCCACACTAAGTACATTAAAAAAATAAATTAATAAATTGAATCCCTTTTCAGATGTATCTGGTATTACTTTAATGGCTAATGATAATGAATGCATTTTTGCATAACAACTGACCATTCAGATAAAATTTAAGGAATTATTGGTTAAATATTTGCCAATTTTATTTAGTTGTTTCTTTATTTATTGTTGATGTCTTAAAAGAGTCTGGATGCACATCTTTTTTCAGACAAAGGGCATTGCTATTGTTAGTTTTCTAATTTTAAAAAAGTTATTAGATTATGTAAATTTATTTTCCCCATTAATTTAGATGATTTATATCATTAAAACTATTAAAAATCTTTAATGTTAAGTCTTTAGTCAATTATATATCTCCCAGGTACAACTGGATCTATGTGATGATAATTTACTAAGGAAAGATATGTCTATGTCAGGAGAATTATTAGTTTATATACATATATCCATACATGTATGTTTAATACAAAGACTTTTTTTGATGCACACATATTTACATACGTATTTTACCCTTGGAATGTCATCATTAAGCTGCTTTGGAGTTGGAATGATATAGAGCTCACAACACAAGGTTGAAGACGCTCTGTACTCTTTAGTTATCTAAAAGAGTTTTTGAGTGGTCAGTTGACATTACTCTAGTGTTGCAAAATGAAGGGTGAAGCCTGTAGGCATACAGTGATTTTAGAAAGATTTTTAACTATTAATTCATGTTCAAAATGAGATGTGAGGCTGTTCAGATCTTTTCTTTATCCCTTCTGGGAGGATATGAGTTTTAGGATCTCTATTTCATCTAGTTGAACAATTTTTCACATAAAGTTAATAATGTTCATATATTATTCTTCCATTATCTAACATATGGTTTAGCCGGGTGTGGTGGTGCACACCTGTAATCCCAGCACTCAGGAGGCTGAGGCAGGAGGATTGGTGCAAGTTCGAGACCAGCCTGGGCTACAAAAGTGAATTCAAGGCCAGCCTCAACTGCATAACGAGACCCTGTCTCAAAAAGACAAAAAAATAATAATAATAAAATAAAAATAAAAAAGTAAAATAAAATTTAAAGAAAAAAAGATGGTTTAAGAACTTAAGGATTTAACAACAAAGAGAGAGAAAGGATGAAAATTAGGAAATAAATATGGGGCAAAACTATACATGTGTGTATACAATATGGATAAGGCAATGGTTCTAAGATTTTCCATCAGGCTTTTGAAAATAGCAGTTAACAGGCAGAATTCTCACCAAGACTAACTCTATGTATGTGAACTAAGTAACGACACTGAGGACAGCAAAGTGTAACGAAAAGGCATACTGTAAATACCTACTATCTTGGTGTTCTAAACGTGTACCATTTCTAATGTCATATCAATTACTACTATACTCTTTAAAGTATCTTTTAAAAAGGTAATAAAAGAAAATGAGAGACAAGGACAAAAAATTTACATAAAGATTGTTCATTGCTCCTCAGTACTTCTTTCATGATGTTGATTTTTTTTCCTTTCTTTTCTTGGCCATTCTTCCCTGTTGTTTCTTAATGTTATTAAAATATTTACTTAAATCTAATAATTTGTTGTTTCAAAAATAATTTTTTTGCTAAACATTTACACACCTTTTGCATTTATTATATTTTTGTTACTAAATTACAGATATCAGTTTTGATGTTATTTATTTTTTACTATGATAATTAAATTTTTCTAAATTATCACATAATTTTTTACTATTTTTATAGTTTTAGAAGCTTTTAAAATGTTCTAATATACAAAGGTTTTTTTTACTTCAATATCTATTTGGACTAGAAAACTTTTCTTTCTAGTTTTATTTTTATTTTTATTTTATTTTATTTTTTTTGTCTTTTTGAGACAGGGTCTCACTATGTGGTTGAGGCTGGCCTTGAGCTCACTTTTGTAGCCCAGGCTGGTCTTGAACTCACACCAATCCTCCTGCCTCTCTTTCTAGTTTTAATATTTAAATTCTTATTTATTCTATTCCCCAGCATACGGTAAGCATTGATAAATGTTCAACCTTTAGTTTGCTTTATATAATTACAAAATTATTATCTAGACTGATAGTCATATTCGAATTTTAGTAAACTTACTAACTTTTGTCTATTAGTTATTGAGAAAATAGTGATAAATTCCTCAACTGGGACTGTTAGTGAATTTAATTCTCCCTGAAGTAAAGTTATCTGCTCATTTATCATGTACATGAATTTACGATTATAATATCTTCTTTATAAATTGATCTTTCTATAGTTAAGAAATGTTTATGTTATCTCTCACAAAATTGTTTGCCTGAATTGTATTTTTCTGAAATTATCATGGCCACATGAGGTCACATGGGCATTTCACATAACACATGTGTATCCGTCTTTTTATCTTCCTTTGCACTTGAAGCATGTTATTTAGATTATATAAATCATCAGATCATTTGCCTTATTTTATAATCTAATCTAAATTATTTATTCCATTTACATGTAATTTAATGCCAATACAGTTTTGAAGTCTACTACTTCAGTTTTTTTGATGTCTTATGTATTCTTTTGCTATTCTTGTTTTTCTGGGGGCCTTGAATTATTTAAGCTTTTTTTGTTCTTTCATTTCAATATTCCATTATCCATGTAAGTGAAATTCTTTATTTATTGAGTGATTGATGAAGAAATTACAATACAAACTCTTAAGTCATTAGTGTTTACTCTGAGTTAATGTTTTATCACTTCACATATAATGCTCTGTCATTCTTCAATGACAGCTATTGATGTCATTTATTTCTATATTAATAAATATTTTTATTGCTGACTTATTAACTTGTTTTAGTAAGTGGTACTTCATACAATTTAAAAGGTTTTTTATATTTAACCTGCATAATCAAGTACTATGGCTTCTCATTTTCATCTGCCATTATTTCTTCCCACACAACTTGGACCTTTTCTTTAATCCCAGTTTTCTGAATCAAATTTTTTTTCAGTTTTCATTTATATTAGTACATATTTGCATTGAATAATTATTTCATACCTTGTGAGTTCTTAGTAGATGCACACAATACACTTAATTTTCCTTTTCTTCCTGCCCTTTTTATCTTGCTCCCACTGTCCTTCCCCCCAACCCCTTCCTGTCTTTTAGCTGGGCATGGTATTGCATGCCTAAAATCTCGGCCCTCAGATGCTTGAGGCGGAGGACCACTGTCAGACCAACTTGCACTAGATAGTGAGCCCAAAGCCACCCTACTACCTTGAGAGACTCTATCTCAAAAACAAACAATAAACTCAGAACAAACAGTATGTGTCTTTAGTTTTTTAAAGATTATCTATCTATCTATCTATCTATCTATCTATCTATCTATATATATATGGTTTTTTTTTTGCCTGTATGTAGAATTTTGTTAATAGGCATTAATTTTTCTCCTTTAACACTTAAAGATGAAACTTTATTACCTCTTGGCTTACCTTGTTTCTAATAAGATGTCAATTCTAATATTGAATAATTATTTTTCCAATTGAATTATGTCATGTCTCCTATTCACTTTTAATTTTTTTCCTATTTATCACTAGTTTCCATCACTTTGACTGTTACATCCCTAGCTATTTTTTTGTAATTTGTTGACATCATAACTGAATGATTACAGTTTTCATCAAATTCAAAATGATCTATTATTTACTTATTTATTTCCCTATGGTATCTTCTTATGGATTCTCATGATCATTCATTAAAAACCTCTCTCTCTCTCTCTCTCTCTCTCTCTATATATATATATATATATATATATACATATATATACACATATACATATATATCTCACTGTGGAATGGAATATATATATATATATATATTATATTCTATGGTGAGATTTATATATATATATATATATATATATATTTACATATTTAGAGAGAGATAAGATTTGACTGGAAGTATTGTATGTAGCTACATAGAATAAAGAGAGGGTCAGAATTAACTAAAAAGACAAATTGCATCTTTTTTTTTTTTTTTTTTTTTTTTGTCTTTTTGAGACAGGGTCTCGTTATGCAGTTCAGGCTGGCCTTGAGCTCACTTTTGTAGCCCAGGCTGGTCTCGAACTCGCACCGATCCTCCTGGCTCAGCCTCCCGAGTGCTGGGATTACAGGCATGCGCCACCACGCCCGGCAACAAATTGCATCTTAATGTAGACTTTATCTTCTATAAATGCTGGAAGAATTATTGATATATATTTTATGGTTAGTAAAATGAGAGATATGTAGTAATAGATTCTAAAATAATAATAAGATATTCTCCTTCATGAAAATAATATTTCTACCTATTAAGGAAAATATTAATGTAGATTATTATCTGATTTCAGGAATCTAATTTTGTCCAGGAGAAGTCTTTAATAAATGTTAATTAGCATTATGGCTTTTCCTCTATTCATGAAAGTTCAGAATTGTAACAAGGAAATGTAGTAAGAAACTAAAAGGAAAGAATAGAGGAGTAGGGAGTAGGGAGAAAGAGATATAAAGAAGGGAGCATAGAGGAGAGAGGAAGAAGAAGCAATGTAAAAGCAAATGAGTCTAAGCAAACATTTATGCTTGCACAGTTAAATAGAATATTATTGCCAAGTTTTTAACTGTTAGAGCTTCCTGCGCTCAACAGCTTAGGTCATTGCTAGTTTTTCTGGATATTTTTACCATTTGGATTAAACTTTTTAGGTGCAGTCTTGCACATTAAAAGTACAAACTTCTGTAAAACTTACAGAATTCTGTAGGTAGTTGTTTATGCCACAAGGAAAAACATACAAAATTATAATTGATAGAAGGCCCACTACATCCATGAAAATAGGAATAATCTAGAATTATCTATTAAATAATGAAATCATAATTTGCAAAATCCAAGAAAAGTACCGTTAGACAACAGGGGCTATTTTTCATGTCTGTGACAATCTCTTAGAGATTTTTCAAGTCCTGAAGTTCTTTGATTTTTTCATTTCATAAATAAAATATCTGCACATGTTCAGCATGCACATTGGTAAATTGGTTACAATGTGTTAACTCATGATCATATATTTTTATGGATTATTAGCCTGAAAAATTAAGATGCTGAAATATATTGCAATTTACCTACTCTTATCTGTCATTGAGATTTGCTTTTGGGGCCTTGTTTTTCTTTTGGTTTCTCAGTCTTACATTAAAAGAAAGCCTAGTTCATTCTATTGTCATCTATAATGCCCAAGAACCAAGACGTACTTCTCCCTGAGCACAGCTCTCAGCCACTGCAATTTGGGATCATCACCATCTACTTTGAGTGTCTTCCAGACATTCAGCTTGGGAATGGCTGCTTTCTTAGAAAGCCATCACTGGATATTTCTTTAGAGGCTGAACCATTAAAGAATGTGTGCCTGAAGAAGCATTGCTTTCATTTCCAAAGCTTCCTGTCTCTGGTCCAGAGTGCACTGGTTATTAATGTAGCTGTGATGTTGACACCTGGTATCTGCCTATTCCTTTGAAGATTTATTTTACTTTCCTCTGAAATTCCATAGTCCCCATAATATTTATTATGGTTGATTGTCATCATGCAGAAACAAAAACATAAATCATGATAACTGTGCATTCCTCTCAAGATCCCTTTAGTGTCCCTAACAGCATAGGATTTAAACCTTCGATTTAGGAAACATCATCTTAGGCTCTATGTATAACAAGAGCATAGAATCAATAAAAATTAGTGAACAATAGCTACATGAAAGATAAATACTAAGAAAACTTTTTCAGTGCAAAGGAAAGGAGGTATTAATCAAAATAAATAAATATATGTCACACTATTTATTAACTAAATGACTGAATTTGTAAATGTATTTACATCTTGTGCCGAATCAAAATTTAAATTAGGTGTAGTGAAGAATATAGATAATACTAATAAGCTTTACTTGTAAGACATTTATATAATAAGAGAGAAAACATGTGCACTAACAACATTATTACACTTTGTTTCACTGAAAGATATAAATCTTGCAGAAAAATGCTGTAAACTTTTGATCTATATTTTAAAGACATACCTCAAAAGGATTAGAAAATTTAGGACAGTGTCAGGACAGTTTTCTTTTTTTCGCTAGTGGGGGAGGGTGAAGACATTTTAAACAGCAAGAAGAAGTGAAAGAAAAACAATCAATAGGATATGCTTCAAGGAATAAAAGATAATGCAGGGTTATCAGATGCTGGGGTTTGTGGAACACTGTGGAGACTGCACAGGGATCAGATTCCATATGCGTTTTGGCAGTGGAGAATGCTATAAGTGAATGAATTCAACCACTAAAGACAGTAGGAATTTAAGTTTATGTTCCAATTTGCAGTCTATGGATCATATCATATATATCAACTTAATCTTGCAGCAATACCTTAATATAAAGAGAAATGCACAGATATCATGATTTATTCTTAAGGTATTCAGTCATACCTTAGTATTCTTCATACACATGAATTTTCCTGTTGATAATCACTAACAATGCCTTTCATACATGTCCTAGACCTGTCTTTAGAAAAAATAAAGTGGTCCATGAAAAACTCAGAATCAAAGATATCTGTTGGGAGGGATAAGAGGTCTTAAATATAGTCTTAGGGGGACTTAAACCTGCCAAAAAGTTAAGGAATGATTAAGTTTCTTTTCCATAAAGAAAATAGCAAAGTAAAATGTATTGCTGAAAAGACAAAGCAATAAGTATGTTTGATGCCAGATCTTCTGCATTTCTGAAGGTTGCGGTTGTATTGATCTGCTGGCATCTGTTTGCTCTCAACAGGTCCCCATTTTGCCAAAAATCTTTAAAGCTGTGATGAGAATTTCCAACGAGGTCACAGAATGTAGACTTGTCTTGGGTCAGCTCTATTTCTTAGAATATTATAGTCAGGACATCTTTTTGGATTAATCCTTAGAATATATAAAAGTCCGACCACATTCTTCTATCTGCTTTAGTTTCACCCAAGATTAAGCCATCAGCATCTTGAATTCCTGCACCAATTCTTTCTGTGGTTTTTGTTTCTACCTTTTTATTTTCTACACGATAGCAATTTCTGCAAAAGAAAATATGCTCTAAAACTGCACATGGTGACACACACCTGTAATCCCCATGCTGGGGAGGCTGAAAACCAGATGATCACTAGAAGGCCAACCTGAGTAGTAAGAGCCTATACCAAACAAACAGATAAACAAACAAACAAACAAACAAACAAACAAATAAATATCAAAAATTACACTTTTGTTCTTCTACCAGTTTGATAAAAATCCTGCAAGCAATTTTCCATCTTCCCAGAATAACATCCATAACCACTAGTGTAGTAGCAAATAAGGCTTTACCTGATCTGTGTAACACCACCTATGTCTCTCTGTCCAACCCTTGGTCCCAGGTACACTGACTCTTTGCTGCTTTGGAACACACCAGAGGAACTGCGGTGCTAAGGACTCTGTGTTGACTTCCATTTGTCTAGAAAGCTTTCTTTGCAAAAGGTTGGCTGTATCATCATACTGTAACATATTTCCAAGCTCTTTATAAACTTGAATGAAAGGACAATAGAGGAAGCCCAACTTTGGTAGCAAAGAATGATAATTCCTATTCATCTGCATCGTTTAAGCAGAAATGTATTGCATAGAACTATTTCAATCTTTCTGATAAACTAATATGTAAACCGAAGTTTTACTAATTCTGTAAATTATGCTTAACCTCACAGGTGGTTCCAATTCTGAAGATCATAGTGGGAATCTTGAATTTTTATGCTCTCTTCAAGTTTAAATGTCATCATATTACTTGGTTTGTCATAGGAGAAAATACACACACACACACACACACACACACATACACACACACATACATATATATAGAGAGAGTTTAACAGAGTACAATTCCACATACTCTCTCTCTCTCTTTTGCCTTTGTGAACTATACAGCTCTTAGCAAGTAGCCTGTTCACCAAATGGTTTCATCTCCATTACTCTGAATGCCCGAGTTATTCTGGGGAGAAGAGGCCTGACTAGATTTTGTTAGACATACAACAAACATAAAAATTAATCTTTGTTTTACAAGCAACAAGGAATTTGGAGCTTTTATTATTATAAAGTAATAAGTAATGTAACATATTTTACATTATTTACTATTATTTTAGTTCATTCACATATTTTCTCTGGGGTTATCACCCACAAGAGAGCAGTAAGTTAACAAAAATTCATAAAGAACCTGCATATTCTCACTTAATAAAAATATTTAATAACCATCTCTATATGCTGGACACTGATAGTTCAGTGGTAAGTTTTTCTTTTCATAGAATTTTTACACTAAAAATTGGGTTCAACTATGTTTTTACACCTCTATTAGTACATGTGTGCTGTATCTAATGATTACATTCACTGCATGGAATTGATGCATGAGCATTTGAATTCTGTTTACTCTCCCTTCTAAGATATCATAAAGTTAACTGTTATGTATACAGACAGAAAATGAGATTAAGAGGCCAAAGAACATAAAAAAACATTTAAGACAATTGTACTGTCAAGGTACCCTTTTATATACGTTGTTTAAGCTGTATTACATTATCTTTCTTTTATTATTTTCTTTTTTCCTATTGTCCTTCCTTTATTTCCTACTTCATGAGATTTTTGCATAAAGGAAACTGTGATATTTAACCTTTTGGGTTTAAGTTTGTTTATTTCATATAATGGTCTCAAGATGTATCTTTTCACATAATATCTCAAATTTATCCTTCTTTATGATAGAGTAATACTTTGCTGGGTATAAATACCACATTTTAAAAAATCCATTCATCTGTTGATGGATATTTCCAAGATTTGGTTATCATGAATTGCATGCTGATAAAATCAGTATGCATACATCACTGTGCTGTAGTGTTTTTGACTCTTTGTGGAAGATATCCAGGAGATTAGACAGTTGGATTAAATCCATGGGGAGGGAGAAGCAGGAAAGGATTACTAAGTCACTGCTGGAAAGTTGATCATGCAAGAATGGGTCCTGGGTATTTCTACTTCACCTAAGAAGAACCGAGTAAGACAGGTTTCCTCTGAGATGGGGAATGAACAGGTGTGAAAGTGAGCAGGATGTATTGTGAGATGAAGTGGGAAGAGGCAGACTGGCTGAATCATGCTACACAAGAGACCAAGACAGGGGAACTGAGCAGCAAATGCTTATTTGCTAAGCCCTACAGAAGCCTAGGGTTTGAGCTGTTGAATTCCCATTTTTCTGTTTCTGTGAACGAAATGAAGCCAAGAGCTATAGTGAATTCAGAGCTCAACTTGTAATAATTATGGAGCGAGTAAGATAAGACTAAAAGATGACATAAGAGGGTAGGCAGGTCTTGAAGGTAGAGTTTTATCAATTTGTTTAGGGGAAAAGAGGGAAATTATAAGGTATATCTCACCACAGAGAATGAGACAGCAGATTCACACACAAGTCTTCAGATAGCTGTCTTCAGACATAGCACCATACAAAGACAAAACAGTTTATACTATCCCTGAGGTACTTTGACAGAAAGAAATGTTCTGACAGACTTGACAATTTCAAATTGAGTAGAATTAATTGGAATGAAGATGAAACAGATGTTACAATGAGAATTTTATTAAGACCATAGATGTAGGTGTTGGAGAACATTTCCTTTGAAAGAAGATAATACCAATTAATGCTGTTTTGGGCATATTGTAATTTAGGGAATCAAACCAATTTTTTGTTAGGTGTGATTGGAGATTTAATTCTTCACTCTGCTCACCTTCAAACTGAAACAGAATTATTCAGAGAAAGAAGATGTGGAGAGTAGGGGGATTGTATAAAGATTGGCCTGTGAAGGAGGGAGTTTTAATGTGGGACACAAGTGTAACTAAGATTGCCTGGTGTCAGGTAGTTATTACAGTATAGTCCTTCATTATTTTAAATTAGGCTAAAGAGAGCTTGAAAACATCCATCAGCATATTGGTTAGTAAATGGGTTAACTGATCCACAAATTTCATGCATAGTAGTTTCTGTGGGAAATAGCTTCATGGTGGAAATTGAGGGCGCAGAACCTAACTTTTCCCCTAGGCTTTAATTGTTAGTCATTCTTCTCGATCTTCCTCAACCTCAACTTCAACAGCATTCAAACAAATTGGTTAATTATATGGGTTAGCAGGTCATCAAAGCTTGTGTAATTGGGCAGACCCTATGCAAATCAAGACTAAATGATTTGGGAATTAAATAACACTAGCAAAATTGGATTCTTTCATGATTCCCATTGGTGAAGTTTTGTGGAATCTGTACACAGAAAAATTATTTTTAAAATATTGTCACACTTCATCTCAACATATAGCTCATCAAATCTTAATCTTCTCTATTTGCATTTTTCAAGCACTTTCCTAACCCTGTATTCACTTCCAATCTACAAATGATAAACATTTCCTTGTCTGCATGCCATTACTATCTGGATTCAGCAGTTATTTCAATAATACATGTCTGTCTATTTATATGTCTTGCTTCTTGGGCTGTACACCCCTCAATGGTATATAGCATCTCAGGCACATCTTAACCTCTACCACTCAGTGGCTTGATTTATACATAGGAATTCTTCAAATGTGTTGGGTTCAGGAAGGGAAAAAGTAGATACAATGCAAAACTTAATTGTTTTTTATCTTGACAACATAATAGGGGATTTATCTCTATCAGTTAATTATATAATGAAATAATCTGGTATGGAATGGTGCACTGAGATGACACTAATATAGAAGAAAGATAGGAAAGGGGTTCCATTTTATTCCTGCATGAGGCTACATTTACTCTTTTTATATTACAAGAGAGCAACATCTGTTTCATCTAATACCTTTATTCTTCTCATTTTTTAACTTTGATATTTAAGGGAAATGGGTAAATTGTGGGCACGTGTGTGTAACCAGGAAATATATAAAGAATACGCATGTAAATTTCTATTACCACACTAAAGATGGTTGCTCGTAAAATAAGACAAATGAGAGCAAGAAGGTTTAACAAGTTCCATAATCTATATTTCATTTCAGAGTGAGTGTATAAAACTTATGTGTAATTTATTATTAGTTTCAAATAGCCAAACATACTCTAAATTTATATAAAATTTATATACTAATTGGAAAGATGTAAAATGCCATTGTTTTTCACTTTTAAAAAGTCTATTGTACTAGCTTTATTAAAATAAATAAGAAAGGTATAAACTCAAATTAAGAAAATATTTTAACTTTTATGTGTTCTTTCAAACTTCTTAAATTCAAGCTTTTAGATTTTTATGCAATATAATCATAGATCAAATTCAATTTTAATTCTCATTTTTCCTGACACCTCGAATATTAAATTTCTTTCATGTAGCTACATAATGATGTAATAAGGCTTATCATGCATATTACCATAGGTTACCTACTTATTCCACTCTGTCAGCATATTATGAGCATCCCTAAATTTCTATGAAAGGATAAAGTGTTAAATTTAACTCCACAGTCATCAACAGAAGAAAAGGTAAAGATATCCTTTTAAATAAAGATATTTCCTAATTAACATCAAAATTCTAAGACTAAAGAAAATTAACAATTTGAAAACTTCATAAATTATCACCATTGTTTGTTGTTAAGTTTACATTCATGAATGAAATCAATCATATTTAGGGTGTATGCAATTTTGTAATATACATATTATGCAATGGATAAATAAAGCTATTCATGTAGGTATTAGCTCACATACTTAGGATTTATGTGTGGCAAAATTTATAATGTTTAATTTGTAAGTATATAATAAATTATTATTAACATTTATGATATCAAAGACATGTCTTCCAATAATCTATTTTTATTTTGTCATCCCTATGTTATGTAATATTTCTTAAATTTACTATTCTTATTTAACTGAAATGTCATATTCTTTGACCCACAAGCAAAATTGTTTAAAAAACAAATTAGAGAAATAGAGATAGCATCGAAAGAAAAAGTAAGCTTATTTCCTGAACTTATTTCTTTAGTAGTGGATATATTTTGTCAGAGCCTTTTGTGTGAGATAAAATATCATCATACAAGGGAAATATTTTGGCTTTTAAAAGTATAAAAAGGATTACACACAAATAATGGGTTAGATCACCTTATTCATTGCATGAAAATATTAAGCACTTTGAAAATGTACTTAATTGCCTTAAGAAATTCAGGGAAAGCTGAAGATTGCAAATCTTCATATAGTATTTTTCATAATCTGTTACTTGCTAGTTCTTCTGTCAGTTTTATTTCATCTTTCATGTTATAAATTAGTCTGCAGCCATATACATTTGATTATTCAGAGATTCTAATTTTTGTTTTGATACTGAAACTCTAAAAACACCCCATTATCTTACAGTTTTAGCAAGCCTAGAGTATTTTCAAAATTATCAGCCTCTCAATCTCCATTTGTAGGTTAAGCTTTTAAAAACCGAATAACCAAATTTTTCTTTCTGCACAAACATTTCACCATTCTGGTTATTTTTCTCTTTATTTATCTGGTCTTTTATTGCTATTGGTTTTTTCCTGTGCCTGCGGTTTCTTGTTTTCTGTTCTAATATATGAATGTAAATTGTTTCCCATAATAATGATTTAATGTAAGTAGCTCTCAAGGCTTTGCTCTTATGGTAATGGAAATTTTTCCAACTGAAAATTAGAGGCTCCTGAGGATCAGTCCTTCCTACTTTCTAGAAGTGTGCTGTAGAATTGGCAAGCAGTACATCTGAAGCCCCCTTCCCTGAGATGTATGCTGTGGTGTCGATATTCACCCTTCTTGTAAGATAGGACGTGGCAGATAGCATTCATTCACCCTCGCATTTCTTCTCTCTGCAGTTTTTATGATAACCAGTAACATTTTCAAATTGGTGGAGAGCAAAAGTAAAAAATGTAAATGACATTCTATTTCTCAAAGAGCAACTAGTAAAAAAAAAGATGCAAGGGTGATAAAAGATAATCAGAAGTCTAAAATGGCTAGAGTTGCCCCTAGCCTCTGTTGGAATAGGGTGTCCTACATTCAGAAGAGTGAAGTAAGTGAGGGGTCTCATGGAAGGTTTGCCAGAGTCATTACTGACTAAAGACTTAATAGCTTGTGGAATATAGAAAGGTGATAGACTAGGTAGCAGAACATGTGTAAGATAGTGTTTCAGACAGAGAAGAGCCCTGTGCCTAGAATAAATGCAAATGAAAAACCAAAGTGACACTGAAATATTCCAAGTAACTCCTGATGGCTAGAAAAGCCATGCATGGCCAGGGAGATGGCTGGGTGGGAGAGGAGTGCAGGTGGTCCACTAGAAGTCTATATCAACACTAGTGGATGATAAGGGATATTATAACATAGTGCAGAGAATATTTGACTAGGAACCAAGAGATCTACAATTTTATGAATGACTGGCCAAATCACTTGATTCTGGAGACCACTGCTTCTTCCTTTGTAAAACAAGTAGTTTCAAACAGCGCTGGAAGGTGACCTCCTATTGATGCTAAGACTGAGAGACAGGGGATCCCTGCACTGGACTGTTGGCCCCTTGCCGTCTTCATCTCTAATAGGTTGGATTGATTTTTATCAGAATTAATCATTTATAAGGTCATGTGATTTTTTAAAGTACTGAGGATTGAATCTAGTGCTTTCACTTTGAGCTACATCTGGAGCCATAAACATACACATGCACATATTTTAGCTTTTTTAAGATTTAATTTTTAAATTTTTTTCTTAGTATGTGTTTGCAAGAGGTGACAGTTGCTTGTATGGAAGTGACACACAACACATTTTGAATTATTTTTTCATTCTATCCCTTCTCCCTCCCTCCCTCCTTCCCTCTTCCCTCGATTTTTTGATAACTTTCTTATCTGAGAAACAACTCTTTGTAATTCTTATCACTCTTTTATCTTGTTCTTTATTTATAAATTAGGTTTGTAATATAAAGGAAACCATAAGACATTTAATTTTGTGTGCCTGACTTACTTCATTTAACATTAAGATCTCAAAATGCCTCCATTTTCCTACAAATGACTCAATTTTATCTTTCTTTATGGCTAAATAGAACCTGCATAGATATAAATTCCACATTTGATGGGCATATACTGCTTACAAGTCTTAGCGGCTATGAATTGTGCTGATGTAATTATATTTCATTTCAAGATAGAGACTTGGTAGGTCAATAAGTAGCCCAAGCTCAGCTCAAACTTGCAGCATTTCTGCCTGAACCTCCTGAAGTACCTGGGATCCCAAGTACGCACCAGCATGCCTGGCTCAAGTGAGGATTTTATCCTTATGCCCATATATTTTGAAAGCTGTAAGAAATAATGTATCTTAGGTTTTCCTATATCTTATGCAATTTTTACTGTTAGAGCATTGGACTGAGTATCCAAAGGTGTCATTTTCATGGTTGACAAACCTCTGTGTGGCCATAAGGGAGTCAGTTTTACTCAGTCAATTTTAATTATAAGCAGGAACAGCTATCAAGCAAATGTTGGTTCAAATGTTTTATTTTCTAGAGCTAAATAAAACTAAAAATTCTGAAGTACAAAATGTATTGCTGTTGTTAAGAAAAATACCAGCTATGCTGAAAGGTATTATATATATATAAAATCTGTGATATAAAAGATGCCTTTTCCCATAAAGTTTCTCATTATTTAAAGAAGATGTCATGTTTCACATGTCACATTTTCTTGATTGAAGTTCCCATGCTTAAAAGGAAGATGAAAATCTTTATGTGGGGTAATATTCTCCCTAGTTTTCAAGATGTATCTGAATAGATTTTCTAAAAAATTAACATTAATGATTTTTTTATATTTTACTGCGAAATAATGATAAATTAGGGTCCCAGAACATTTCTTGAAGTCATTTCATTCAGTCTATGAACATTTATTTAGTTGGAATAATATATACTTTGTGTTCATAGTGTTGTCCCTTACACAGCAAAACTCTAGACAACTAGGTTTAGGTGACTGGTTTTTCCTTGCTGCTGGTATTTCAATGAGCGTTTGCAAATTCAACGACATTTTCTCTTATTAGTACTTATCATTTCCACTGACAAAACATACACAGAGCACGTTGAGGGATTTTTCTTTACCTAAAGAGAAGAGGGAAAGGAATAGAGAAAGAGAGTGAAAATAATGTCTTTCTAAGAATATTGTAGTTGTTTTCATATTGGGCATAGATAACTTTCTCCCTCTCATAAGTGATTACTCAGAGGAAATAATGGAATCAGTCCTCTTGTCCTTAGACTTCAATGTGCAACTAGAGTGAGAACAGGTCTGTGTTATAAAAATACTGTTTGGGAGTTACTGTGTGAGGTAGACTGCAGGGAAGTGGAATGAGGACAGCAGAGGCTGGTGAGCAGATGACACTTGTGCTCAGTCACCAACCAAGGGCAGTCTGCATCAAAAATGTACTCCTGGTGTCACTTGCCCATCCTGGCTTAAGAATCGTGTTACTAGGTCCTCCGAGATCGGCCTCTTGGACCTTAGCTGAGCCTCTTACTGTCATATTCTACTGCTTCCTTGGCACACCCGGCTAAAAGTTTTTATGTTAGTTTTACTTATAGTTTCAGGCTCACAGTTAACCAGGGGAACCTGTTCCCCAAGATTCCCTAGGAACCCAGAATCTTTCCCAGGACAACCCTAGTGTTTTCTCTACTCTAGCTCTCTGTGACAGGAGAATTTTGCTGAGAGCACGCTCACCAATGCCCTGCTCCTGTATTTCCTTTGCTCCGTCTGTACTCAGCTTCCCTGAGGGATGAAATCATTTGGTCTTATTATACAGACCCTTTTGCCTTCTACTGCTCTTTAAAAAGGTAGCAACAGTGGCACTGTGTGATGCAGAGTAACTAAAGCTAAGCCAAGACTGGCATTATTCCTGACTCCTGAGCAGTGCTTGGAGCATTTCAACATCAAAAACTGGTCTTCTTAAGGCATGCTTCTGCTGTCTATTCCTTTTATAGTAACTCCAGAATACTGAATCATTTCTACAGTATCCGTTCTCTTTTGCTCTTTGTTCTCTATCTCTCATGATGAAAAATATGTACAGGAGACTTGGATTTAAACCTAAAAGCAATTTTGGTATGGCCTGTGGTCAGTTGCACCAACTTGCTTAATGCTACTAAGTTTCAGCTTTCTCCATTGTAGAAATACAGAAAATTATATATACTTTTCCAACTTGAATGATTTATGTAAGTATGAGAATCAAGTATTTTATAGGTGATGTAGTCAACAACTGGAATTGGCATGACTTATTATTGTGATTAAATTTGCATAATTTTAAGTCTGCTGAAAGAACAAATGAGTAGGCAAAATTTTAGTTTTGCAGTGGCTGAGAAGGGACACAGATAGCTTCATATTATATAGTAAATATATTCACTTAATTAAACATAATCAATGATTAACACTTTATTTTATAATTACAAAACATCATTTATATTATATATGTACTAAAATACTGAACATACAAAAGGAGAGAAAATGACACAGAATGGAAGCAAGAGAAAGGCTAGTTATCCTGAGAGCTTATTTTTTTCATGTTGATATTACTGTTTTTTGTCTTCTATCTTTGCATTTTGGTTTTGTTCTTGGTGTATTTGGGAAGAAGGAGTAAAGACACAGTTTTTTTCTGATTGTGTTAGTATCATGAGCTAAGAAATATGAAAGAATCTTGCCATTGTATCATAAAAATTCATTTGAAAGGCATACAAATACAATTAAAATTGAGGTTGAATTGTGGTTTGATTGATTGGTTTTAAAATTAGATTAATTTGAAGCTTTTATGAAATGGACTCTATAGTGCATGGTTTTGTAATTTCAATACTTTCAATAAGAAATCCTTTGTATAACAAAATTACTGTTGATTAATTTAACAGAAAGATTTGTGTAGCAGAGAGTAAACCAAATATAAGGAGACATTAATTTCTCTACTGAAGTAGAAGACACTGATAAGTTGGATATTAAAATTTTATTAAATTAAATAAGGGTTTAGGCAACTGAGAACAAATTTTTTATTAATAAATAATTTGAAAAGTGCTATTGAAAATATTAATTCCACAAAGAGTTGCTTGTTTAAATAATCAATCTAAAAGTCTGTAACTTAAGATAATCCTGCCTATTTTTTTATTATTCATATACATCATTAGAATAATTTGCTTAATTGACAGACCCAATCATAAAACAAATTCCTTCACAAATTGTAATTCTCAAAAAATGAAGGGGAGAGCATCAAAAACACACAAAGAATACTACAATAGACTAGCTGCTCAAACTATTTACTCAATTATACTGTCATCTCCCTCCCTTACCAATTTTTTCCTCAAGAAAATTATGAACAGCTGTTATAAAAGACCACAGATGAAGTCAAGATAATGCAGATGACAGTTTTGATCAGCTTCTCCAGTAGCTCTATTCAAACATAAATCCTGATGACATACATTTTTGAAAACCTATGAGCACCAATTCTTGAATTTTATGTCAAGTTTAGTAAACTTCCAGTCCTAACATCCTGTTTGAAAAGTAGGACAATTAACAGTTTCCATAGCCTTTTGTTCAATATACTTTAAGTATAACAGAGAATCAGGTCCAAGAACACATTTTCACATACTTGCAGTGTAGTAAATTTGGTGAACAGACTTGTACCTGGTATCTTGGAACTCATTTTAAAAATCTTTCCTCTTAGTTATCATTTCCTCACTACTATATTCTTTTCCAATTGGAACATCACTCTTCTCTATGGAGAAATTGGAAGCTATAGATTAATAGTTTTTCTATTCTGCCAGTCAAATTTTCCTGTCATGTAGCTGCCCTTGAGCAATATTCTTACATTATCCTTGGCTATCATTTTGCTCTGGAAATATCAGAGAAATTTATTTCTACAATCATTAGAAGTTTTGACAAAGATCAGCCAACTCTGTATCACTGGGTAGTTATAAAACACTTTTGTATACTCTTCTTATTTTTTCCTCTTTAGAAATCTTTTAAAATATAATTTTCAAGTGCTAAATTTATCAAAAGTTATCTGCATAATTATTTTAACTTCATTATACATCCTTAGGATTTTAAACTAAAACATTAGAATTCACTATAGAATACTACATGGAATTTTGCTTCTAACTTATTTGTATCAATTTAAATTTCACTGGTTAGTACTGTAGTCAGAAGCCATATTTGGAGATAGAATTCCTGATATGTATAGTCCAAGTTAAAATGTCAGTCTAACATATACATTAGGTTTTGAAGACATTGTACAAAAAGCTGTAAAATATTTCATTAACGATGTTTAGGCCAGCCAGATAGCTCAACCGACTAGAGTGCCTGCTTGAACAGAGTGCAGTGGCCTAGGATTACATCCCTGGGGTGCCACGTAAGCCCTGTTTCCAGGAGCACAATGAGACAGTGATTGAGACTGGGCATGTTAGCAGGCACCTGTAATCCCAATGCTTGTGAGGCTAAAAAGAGGAGAATCACTAGGAGTCTGATCTGTGTAGTGAGACCCTGTAGACCCTGTTGTAAATACATTAAAAACAAAACAAAAACAATGTTTAACACAGATTATATGTTGAAGTAATAATATTTTGTTCTATTCTGCTCAATAAGATATATTATTAAATTTGATTTTTCTACATGCTTCTGCAAAGTCTGATTCTAAAAAAATTAAAGTGGTTCATTATGTTTCTATGGGTAACATTAATTATTTTCAAAATATTTAGGAGGCTGGGGAGATAGCTCAGTAGAATAAGCACTTTCCTGGCAAGCACAGGGTCCTGAGTTCAATTGCCCATTAGAAAGAATGAAAGAAACGAAGGGAGGGAGGGAGGGAAGGAAGGAGGGAGGGAGGGAAGGAGGGAGGGAGGGAAGGAGGGAGGGAGGGAGGGAAGGAGGGAGGGAAGGAGAAAGGGAGAGAGGAAGGAAGGAAGAAAGAAGAAAGGGAAGAAACAATTTACTACACATTCAGTGCCCAAAGGCAGTTTAGCAAGTTGGAAGTCTAAAATAGGTTGGCAAGAGCAATTTTTGTTTTGGAAACTTGTTCAGCGACTCCCTGTTTTCCTTGGCTTGTAATACTTCCCTGAGTCTTCTAAGCTAACAGTATGGCACTTCTAAGTTTCTGTCTTTCCTCCTTTTTCTGATCAATTCTGTTATCATATCTTTTATTATGATTCTATTCCTTCTGCCTCCCTCTCATAAACCCCCTGAAATTGCATATGGCACACCAAGATAGTCTAGCATAATCTTTCCATTTCAAGATTTGGAAATAAGCCACATCTCCAAAATTGTTTTACCATCTAACTTAACATATACCCAGACTCCAGAGGAGAGGATCCAGATATCTTTTAGTGGCAGCATTGTTAAAATTTTCATATTAAATACATTTAATGATGTCTCATTTTATTATATATATATATATATATATATATATATATATATATATTTTTTTTTTTTTTTTTTTTTCTGTGTCAAGGATTGAACTCAGGACCCAGTGCTTGCCAGGAAAGCGCTTATTCTACTGAGTTATCTCTCCAGTTTCATTGGTAAATATAATTTTTAAAGTTTAGTCATGATTGAATATTTGAAAGTGAATTTTAATGCCAGCAACTGAAGAAAAAAGTAAGTTAGAAATAGACTAGTAAGATTAATTCCTATTTATCAATGCTTTTGAATTTATTGTGACATTAGGTTAGCCATTTATGTTCTTGGGTTTGCTCGAGGTATCAAAAGGAGTTATTCACAGGCTTTATGATTGGTAAATATATGGACTGTGAATTAGTTTAGTATAGTGAACTGAAACCAAAAATGATACCTTTGTCCACACACATGGCCATCACTTTTGGTAGTCTATTAACTTTGCAACTTGAGCAAATTTGCTTTGAGTTGCTTTGATGTTATTTTCTGAGTTAAATTTACTGAAGCAACTGCTTTTAAAAATTGACAATTTTCCTCTATGTGTCCCTCCTAGTATAATTTAGAAATAAAGAACTAGGTTACAATTTTGATAGCAAAGCTTTATTTGCTTGTTTAATTTTAGGAAAAGTGTTGTATGATATGTGTCAGTGCCCAAAGAAATGACAAGAAGACCTGATGAATGTAGCTTCACAGGACTCACTGAGATTTCTCTTCAAGTGAGCCCAGAGCCTCAGAAGACTTTTTTTTTTTATTCAGCATTAAATTAAACCAGCTAAAGAATAAAAGACCAAAATGCTTAGGCTAAATCTTAGAATGGAAGCCAGACAATCTTTTCTGCAGTGAGTATAACATGATTTTATTCAGCTATCTAATCACATTATCTTATTGTTTATTTTTAAGTGATCAGATATAATTTTACTCACATGTAGGCAAAAAGCGACCTCCAAACACAAACAGAAATTATTTTAGGAAAATATATCATTCAGTTTGTCATAGTCCTTAGTTTAATATAAATAATAAAAAAGGTTAATGATGCAAATACATGCAATAATAAACAGATAGAAAGATAGAAAGATAGATAGATAGATAGATAGATAGATAGATAGATAGATAGATATACAGATGGAGAGGACTGGGAGACCCATTCTTTAGATATCATTTTACTAATTACTTTATTTAATATCATTTTACTAATTACTTTATTTAATATTTTAAAGTAATACTAATTACTTTATTTAATATTTTAGATAGATAGATAGATAGATAGATAGATAGATAGATATACAGATGGAGAGGACTGGGAGACCCATTCTTTAGATATCATTTTACTAATTACTTTATTTAATATTTTAGGAAAATGTAGAACTAAAGGTTTCAGGACAGGGAGATTCTCATTACATTATTCATTAATAATAATAAATAGACAGTATATTCTCAATTTTAATTTGTGTAAAATCCTTCTCAGAAAAGACAATGTCCCGTTCATGTCTGTGGGAGACCACAATGCCACTGGCATGTAACTCAGGAATCCTTTTCCAGCTTGAACTACAAAAATTAATTTTCATGTGTCTTTCCCACACTTTGATCAAATTTTACAGTAAAATTTGCTGATATTGGAAGCATAATATATTAACATTCTACAGTAAAATCTAGTGGATGATATTCAGGAGGAGGCTTTCCTCTTTTTTTGTACTAAAATACTGAAGATTTTCTATAATTTATCTCATCCTTGATTGTGTGCAATGACACAATCAATCATGGGGTGAGAGAGTTAAAAGCAGGTAAAATATCACAATAACTTGTTGAAGTGCAAGTATCAGTATAAGAGCCACTGTAGCTCACAAAATTTTATGTAATAATATATAATCAAAAATAAGTAAAACATTCTGCAAAATAAGATACCACAACTAAGGTCTTAGAGGATTAAAATGTGTATCTCTTACACTAAGATAATGTACCAATTAAATATAAGTACAAATTACAGGTGTTAAAAGAGAGATTTTTTCCAAAAGAAAACAAACCACAGTCTTGATTATTCATAAAATATCACCAGTTTTGGACATTCTTTAATAGATTAAAATGAAGAGGAGTCTTCATTTCTCCAGATGGCAGTCTTATCTTAAAATATCTAGCCTTCCTCAATGCTTCCTGGGTTTCCGTTACCATTCTTCAAATCCATGAAAACTGATGATGCATCTGGTATACTTAGCACCCAAGCAGGTGTGTCCTCCCAATACGTACCTGAAATATTCAGTAACAGTCAAGTGTTTTAAGTAGTCTTTTCCAATTAGGCAGGATTGTGTGAGCAGATCTTTCCCTGCAGAAAGAACCTCTTTGTAAACAGCCACCTTTACAGTCGTTATCCTTGTAACATTTTTAATTTTGATGCGTTTTGTAATTCACAATTGCCACTCATTTAGATTCAAGACGTGAGTGTTTACTATGAGTGCACTCGTCAGAGGAGCTCTGAAGATGGCAGAGGAATATTTTTCTTCCAGTCTTGCTTTAGAAATGTGCTTTACAATAGCTTAGAAAGTTCTTTCTTTTCATACATTGAGCACTAATCTCTTACAGCATATTAAAATATTTACTATTCAGTAGAACTTAAGTCGTTTAACCAGCTTCATTTAAACCATTTATTAAAATAAACCTACAGAACATCTCTTTTCATAATAATAACCTTGTATTAAAGGTAACAACTTGGGCCTGGGAGATAGCTCAGTAAAATAAGCACTTGCTTGGCAGGTGCAGAGTCCTGAGTTTAATCCCCAGGACTGCAAAAATAAATAAATAAATAAATAAATAAATAAATAAATAAATAAATAAATAAATAAAATAAAATAAGGGCAACAACAACATATTTTGTTCATTTACTTGTGAATAGTGTCTTGATATTTATTTCTTCACAGGTAACCTTATTAATCAGTTAATCATTTTTTTTTTTTTTGTCTTTTTGAGACAGGGTCTTGCTGTACAGTTCAGGCTGGTCTTGAGCTCAGTTTTGTAGCTCAGGGTGGTCTCGAACTCTCACCGATCCTCTCGCCTCAGCCTCCCAGAGTGCTGGGATTACAGGTGTGCGCTACCACGCCCGGTAGTTAATCATTTTTATGTGGGAGAAATGGTTAAATAGGATATATGATCAAATTTGAGTTACCAAATTTAAATGCAAACTCACTGAAAATGAGCTTTCAGGTCTGTACCAATACCTGATGCCCATTTAGTATGAATGTTGTAATATTAATTCAAAATTTATAGTCAATAAGTCAGTTATCAGTGGAAACTGCATTTATAATGGTTGCCTATTTTAAAGCGAATTCTCTTATAATATACTAAGGGTTATACCTAGTGTGCAGGAGGTATTGAGTAGGTGATGGTTTAACCAAAATATCAACTTTAAATTTCAGAAACTTCCATCTGCTTCATCCCTCCTGTCTGTTCTATTGTGGAAGGAAATCAAATTGTCACCTCACAGCTTCCGTAGCACAAAGCTGCTTTCATTTTTTCTCAAGAACTTTCTTCTGAATGGTGGAAAAATTCTGTTTCACAATTAATTCAGGCATCTTTCCTGATTCTGGTGTGAGTTGGTAGGATGACCTGCTTATTGCACTTCGGATACTGAGTTCCAAAAAAATCCTTTCCTAATATTTAATATGTTCTCTTACTTTTCATGGACCATGAAAAAGAGTATCCAGTGACTTTGGGTTGAGATTTCCATTTCTTTTCACATTAACCAATTCTCCCCCTTTGAATTCCTGCACATATTCTGCACTTTCTAGAAGAATTTTCTTTGTACTGAGTTTGGCTTAGAGCTATTCTGGACTTGGTGCTTTCTAGTTAATTGCTCAGACTAAACATGATCAATTGATTGTTTCACAATTTCAGAAGCCCTATTACTATGTGCAAGATCAAAAGAAAAATAGAAGAAAGCTAGTTAATGGCCATATTTTTTTCTGTTTCAATCATATTTTTCTTTTTTTTTTTTTTTTTTGTCTTTTTGAGACAGGGTCTTGCTGTGCAGTTCAGGCTGGCCTTGAGCTCACTTTTGCAGCCCAGGCTGGTCTCGAACTCGCACTAATCCTCCTGCCTCAGCCTCCCCGAGTGCTGGGATTACAGGCGTGCGCCACCACGCCCGGCTTCATATTTTTCTATTTAGGCAGTGGATTTCACTTGCTTGCTAGACAGAAATTCTAATACTCATAAAAATAAATAAGCATCAATACATTTCTACTTCCTAGAAATATGTCATTTGAAAGAGTTCCTATTAAAAGTATGTTATGAAACTGAACTCCCATACTATTTTCTCACATCTACATTTGCTTATTCCAATTAGAAAATTTTATACAACAGTAAGGGTTTGCAGAAATTCAACTAGCTTAACACTTCCATTTTCATGAAATATTTAATGCATAAAAACAATTTCTCAATCATAGAAATAATTTCCAATTTCTAAACATGTTCAAAGCCCAGCTTGAGGAATAAAGCATTTAAGATTCAAGTTAAACTATCCTGATGACATCCTAATTCTATTAATCCAGCCTATGCTAATGATAATCTCTCTGAATTTGATGTTTATCATTTTCATGCACATTGCTGTATGTGTTCTATATGTATGTGACCAAAGTTAGTATATATATGTATGTATATATATAATACAATATATTATGTATATAGTATACAATATATAGTATAGTATATGTATAGTATACAATATATAGTATATAGTATGGTATACTATATATAGTATATATAGTATATATAGCATATATATATATAAATAAAGCTTTAAAACCATATATTTTTTTCTTCTGTAGTTAGGGCAGGGTCTATAAGGTCTACAGGGGCTCACTATCTAGATCAGACTTGTAGTGATTCTCCTGTTTACAGCCTCCCAAGAGATGGGATTATAGGCATGCAGTACCATGACCAGTTTCATTCACTATCTCAGCACACCCTGGGAGCTAGGCCAGCATGGTAGGCTGAGGACCAAATCTCCAGCCTCTGCATCTGGCTAAGTGGATGTTTTAATCGCTTAGCTATCTGGCTGGTCCTCCTATGTCATGTTTTTGAGATGTAGCCACATTCACTCAAGAAACTGCGAGGCATTTATTTTTGTCTTTAGTGCTTCTAATATTTCAGTATACGACTGTTCTGTGAATTTCTTGTCTAGATATTTATCCAGAGGCATTTAAATTATTTCCATGTTTTTGGACTTTCAAGTAATTCTGCAATGGATATTTGTAGGAGTAAGAAACTGGATTACTGGCTATGACAATTTTCAGCTATTGCTGAACTGCTTCCTATAGTATTTGTATGTTTAGCTGTTTCATTTTACATGGTTTCTTAAAGGCTCATGTATATTTGGTCACATCAGATTTGTAAAGTTTTGCCAGTTTCACAGCTGTGAAATGATGCCACATCATTTTATCATATATCTTTCTAATAACAAGGGAGACCGAATGCTTTTTAAAAGTGATTGTTAGACATTAAAATCCTGTCAATTGACTCTTAATCTCCTTTGGCCAGTTTGCCTTATTGTAATTTATAAAACACACTTATAAGAAATTTTTACAAACTTTGGACAGTAATCTTTGCCCTGAAAATGTCTTCTCTTATTTACATCTTGTTTTTTGTATACATCATTTTTATCTTAATGTAACAAATTTACCATTTTTATCTTATGGACTTAGCTTGTTTAACAAACTATTCTCTTCGACTGAAAATCGTAAAACTACTTCCTTGAAATGTGGCAAAGATTATCTCTGCTCCTTTGTGCCTTTCACATACTTTAAATATGCACTCAAATTTTAAGTAGATAAAATCCATAGCCTTCATTTTTTTTCATATGCTTGACCTATTGTCCAAGTAATTTATTTATTGTTCACTGATCTCAGATGCCACTTATTACCTATCAAGGTTCCCTAAGCACATGGGCACACATACACACACACACAGCACACACACACATATAATATACACATGCACATACATACTATGCTGTAATGTTCTCCAAACCAAAGTTACATTGCCTTAACTCCTGTCATTTTATCTTAAGCCTTAATGGGTTGTATGGAAAAAAACTCCCCAAATCTTGTTCTTCTGATTATATTGACAAAGTTTTCCACAAAAACCTGCAGTAGAATATTAATAATAATCACAGTACTATTATGTATTTATTTACAATACTGAGTTTTCCATCCAAGAACATGAATGTTTGCTTATTATTTTGAATTTTAATAAATGAATTAACCATAAGCAACAAACTGACTGCTCAGTTACATCATCAATTCATCAATTAATATTAACATCAGTAGGGGAAAGAAAGCTTCTGGATTCTTTAACAGTTCATGCACTAGAAGGGCAGAATTATTTAGTCATTTAAGAAAGATTTCCCAACTTCTATGGCCAAAGATTCCATCGGCATGAAAGTAAATTCAATTTTTCTGTCTTATAGGCCTTGATATGTTACTAGGCTTGATCAAAGGATTTGTTAGAAGTGTGGAATTTCTGCCCATTTTTGGTTCTACACAATTAGAACCTTCATTTTTACAAAAGCTACTAGGTTGTTGATTATTACTGTTTGTGAGAATTTGTTACTATCCTTAGGAGAACAATGTCCTGGAATTCATTTGAATGATTTTTTTTTTTTCTTTGAAGCCTGCCAAAAATCCTTGTACAATCTTGGGGTCACTGAATCCCAAAGGATGCCAGTAAGCAAGGCAGAGGCCTATATCCCGCTGCTTAAATCTTGCTCTTTGACCAGGAGCTCACAAAAGCTATTGCTTGTTTTCCTAAATGAACATGGAAGTCTAAAATAAGGGGTGGGGGGGAGATCTCAAAGAAGTATATCTATGTTTATAGAAAACAAGACGTTAAGGGTATTTATAGAAGTAAAATATCTCAGGAAGGCTGAGGCTTTTTATCTGATAACTGTAGTGGCTAAGGAAACAAATAGATTTGCTTTGAAATCATTGTGCTGCCCCAAATGGACATTTTAGGTTCTGAATGCCACTGGGAAAATTTTCAGTAATGAGGAGCCAGACACCCAGAAGCTTCAAAACAAAAACAGGAGTATTTATTCAGCCATTCACAAAGCGTTCCAGCTAATATCGGTTCAGCCTTTTTTGTTGGACTACTACAGCAGCTACTAGTTGTCTACAGGGGTGGGGGGGAAAGGTGAGGCAAGGGGATGGGAAAAAAAAAAAAGTGAGTTCCCTGCAATAACGCCTCGAGCCACTAGGGGTATCTTTGTACCATTTTTCATTCTGCACCGATTTAGAGTAGAAACCTATATTAGGGGAAAACCAGGGTCCTCGGCATTTTTTTCCCCCGAGCAGTGCACCCAGAATCCAAAAAGATTTTTTTTAAAGAAAGAAAGAAACCACAGTTCTTTCTGTCACTCGCACAGAGCTAAGAAATCGTTCTCCTGGACATCAGCGGTGGGAATTCATTTTTGAGGTCAATTTCCAATCGAGATAAATCTATTGGATTAGTAGGATTATCTGATTGCAGCGGAAAGAAGTAACGTTGTTTGATCATTTGTATCTCTTGCCTGATGGTCGGATTTACATGGAGGTGGCTTCGGGTCCCCAGATTTGTGGATTGTCTTTGCATCTGGAAGGAAAAAAGGATCAATCGAGAGGTTTGGGAAGAGTCTGTGGGTGAATAAGAAAAGGGGGGGTTGCAAAACTGTGGTTGCGGCTGCTTGAGGAGAAAAGGGAAGCATCTTGGATACTGAGACAAGAATTGTTGGCTGCTCAAGAATTTTTAAAAAGCGTCTAGAAACTGGTAAATACTTCTACCATTTCAGCTTGAATTTGACAGCGAAGTGCTGTGGAAACTGTCTCCTTGAATTATTGGAAGGGGAGTAGGGGAAGATGAGGGGGCTCCCGCCGTGGATTTATTTTGGTGGGGGTAAGTTTGCGGCTGTTTTCTTGGGAGGGGGCTGTCTGGGGTGGTGTGCCACCACGCGGAAGGCGATGCGGACGCGGCGTCTGGGAAATGGGGAGAGAAGGGGCGATGCTAAACCACCTCGCGCCTCTCCGGGGATCGCTGGGGAGCTACCTAGCTCGAGCTCCCGTTCCGTGGCCGCGTCAGCGGGAAAGCAAAGCAGCCCTCTGATCTCTCAAGTTTGCATTGAAAATCTCTCAGCTGGGAGATCCCTCCCGGACCCTCTGCTTTCTCCTAGTGATACTTTAAAGAGAGGAGGCAACAATGCTTGGAAAACCTGCCCGTGGAGAGGAAGAAGCCTCCGTAGAAATTGCTGCTGCTTCCTCCGCGGTTTCAGAGGCCGTCTGGGCTTGTGGGGGTGATTTTGCAGGGGTGGGGGTGGGGGCGTGGGGATTGGCCGTATTCACAGAGTCTGTTTTTCCCTCCCTCTCTTCCCACCTTTTCCAGTCTCTCTCTGTCCTGTCCTTAGCCAGACACCAAGGGGTTACAGGGTCTATGAATCCACAGAGACAGCAGAGGCGGGTGACTGGCCACACGTGTCGTCTCGTAATTCACTTGCACGACTTTCCATAATACTGTCGGAGGGAACTTTCTTGAGTTAGAGGAGCCCGAGACGCCTTTGCAGCCTTTTCTCCGAGAGCCCAGGCTGGCGAGTGCGCCAGGCAGTGGGCTGCGTTTCTGACACTTCCTACCCTGCCTGCCTCGCAGCTCCTGGCTTTTCTTTCTGGCTGAGCGGTGCGCGCCTTTCGAGATACTCTGATTTTCTTGCAGCTGAATGTAAGGAATGATTTTTTAAAAAATTCTTTTAAATTGATGCTCTCTGGAAAATCGCATCTTCGTTTGTAGAAGGGTATCAATTTCAGTGTTTATGAAATTAAAACTAATCGCTCAGAAGAGTGAATATTAATTGACTTGAGAAAGAAAAGTTGCTTTGGAATTTGGCAAAGCATGTTGCCCTCATCCTATTTTGGCGTCTCCATAGCTTCAAATCAATTCCATATAAAGAACTGACTCATTTAAAGCATATATACGTATGCATGCAAAGAAGTGTTAAATAGATTAATGAGTCCCTCCTTCTGACGCTTCAGAGCATTATTTTAGTTGGATTTTTTTTTTTTTTTTCTTTTTAGGGCCAAGTCATTAAATTTTAAACTGTCAGACATTGAAATGCAATACAAAAAGATAATCATAAAAATACGAAGTGATGAATCTTTTTGAATATTGTAACCTTTTGAGGATATTAGACGTCTTTTTCAGAAGCTCCTGCTTACAAATGTTGCTCTGTATGCATGCACTCCTGCGGTTTTCGCATGCAAGTCTCTCTATCACATAAACTCAGCAAAAGGCAACTCTTCAATGTCATCTGAAGCACAGTCAACCTCCCATACTTGTTTCAGGAATTCCCAATGCATCAGACATTCTGCTTATTTCAAGATGACTCTTACCAAACTCTGCTCCCGGGTGTGTGTGCGCATGCATCTTCCCAGCCAAAAGCAAGCACGTGAAATCTGTCTTTTTAAAGATGAAATGGCAAAATAGAAAACTTTTGTCTCTCAGAAATTCTAAGATGGGAAAGGTACCTGTTTTTCCTTTAAGATTTTCTAAAGCTTACAGAGGTAGCAAGAAATAAGTCCCCAAGCCTAGCTGTTGGTTGCATGGAGCTGCCTGGGAGGGTGGCTGTGCCTCTTTTTGCACTTCTGTAAGTCACGTGATTGGTGTGCAGATTGGAGCTAGAAGAATGGCTGTTCTGTGCATTGGTGCATTGTAATCAGCAATCCCAGCCACAGCCCAATAATTATCAACTTCATTCAAAGATTAAATGAGCACAAAGGCAGCTAACAATATCTTAAATGGTAATAAGTAAGTGAAGGTGAGTGGTAGGTGAACTTGGATGTCTCTTTAAAAGTTATTAGAGAATGTAACTATTGAGACAAAAGGAGCAATGGACTTGAAACTTTAAGAGTTTACCTCCAAAATCATCAACTCAGAGATTATGGTATGTCCACTGTGCTAAGCTGGAAGGTTTAGCTCAATGTACATTTATAGTGACTATTTTGTCAAGAGCATTTACTATTTTTCCCTCTCATTCTAACCTCTTTTGGGTATGAGAAATGAAAAAGAGAATGATTCACTCTTCAGTATCATTGGGTTTCATCTTGGTTTCTACAGCAGTTCTTAATAAAACTTGGCTTCAGCCTTGCAGACTGCAGAGGCACTTTTAAAGGCCAGTGACAAAGGAAACAAACGCACACAAGCCCATTGGAAGAGCTATCTCCAGTAAATGAAAAGCAAGGTGTCCACTTAGATCAATGCTTTCTCCAACAGAGTGAGGCAGTTTAAGAACAATCTAAAACTTGAACAGGTTGCTTAGAAAATTAATTACATTTTGGATTATCTCATCCATATATATGGTTTTAATCATGAAGTTAATTTTAAAAATCAGTCTTGGTGAGTTGTTTTAATTTTACATCAGAGTAACAAATGTGGCAGGTAAAGAGGGTAGAAAACCTCCATAAACTCTAAGCGCTGCAAACCTACTTCGTAACCTAAATGACAGGCTATAGCACTGGATTTCTCAAACCTTATGATCACAGAAAAACTCATGTTGACACCCTGGAGCATTGCTTGACATCTACATCTGTCCCTTGCATATCTTTCTTGTGTTTTCACTAGTCTAACACTGAGGGAAGCCAAACATATTTGCTGCTCCTTCCTTCCAAGTTTTTTTTTTTTTTTAATGAATTACGTCTCTCTTCACCTTAACTAACTTTTTAAAATGAAATTACTTCATCCACTTCACTGCAAAGAAATGGAAGAGATAAATCTTGAAGTTTGCTGAAATTTAGTATCTAATATTGCAAAGAACAGACTTTCTAGCTCCTCTGCTATACTGAGAAATGCAGAAGAAAACATGAAAGTAATTTAAAATTTCAATTTATAAATTTATGAAACCCAGAACAGTAAGAATTAAAATGTTGAATGTTCATGATGTATCTACTGTATCCTTTTCATTATTTTCAAAAGATAGCTTAAAACATCTTGAAGTGTTTAGGCTCTACATGTAGTAGGATAACAATATCCCCAACTGTTTCTAAGAATGACTCCTTAAAAGTAAAAAGTGTGAGTATTTCTCTTGTGGTATTAATGGAATTATGTTAACACTGTCAATGAAATCATGCTGACAATGTCAAATATGTTGCTATAAAAGATCATAAATTATCTTTGCTTTCAAATGCCTCCCCAACAGACAAACAGCACCCCCGCCATACACACCTATTTTGTAGTGAATCTCTGTGAAAGAAAAAGAACGCCAATTGTAGGCTCTGCTGAATTCACAGAAAACTAGTAAATCACTCCAATAATTTGAAGTTATTAGACATTAAACTTTGGGGGGATTTTTATATAAATTCTTTTTTATAACAGTCAATATAATCTCTTCTGTGCCTATTTCCGTTGCGTGTGTGAGAAATTCTAGTCAATGGCAGGGCGCTTTACTGCTGCCATTACTGCAGACTTTATAGATCAGAGATGTGTCAGCATGTTAGCTTTAGCTGTAATGCCTCTTTTGTGTGAGAGCTTATGGGCCTTCCAGGCACTTTCTCATCCTGCCACTCATAAAGCGTTCAACTTCCCATGTTTATTATTTAATTTTCTTCCCATGTATAGTAACGAAGCACTTCAGCATAGGAACATGGAGTCAAAAAGTGACAGGCAAGCATGAAGGGGACTAATGAGTTTTAATAATTCACATATTTGCAACTACTAAAGGAAGTTTAATTAAGAAAAACAAGTTGAGCATGAAATTCATTTGGGAAGAAATGCAAGTTTAGTTACTACTACAGATGTGAAATAAAAAACCACAGTGATATTGCACAGGAAATAGAGTTTTGGCTGAGACTAGACCTACTTAATGTGGCCAACATCTTAGAACTTAGCTTTAAATGAATGAGTTTGGATTTGACTTACAAAGCAGAAAAATACATACTTTTATAAGGCTCTTGGTTTTCTTCAGTTTATGTAGAAGTTTTAAATTAGTATTTTATATATGCATCCAGTCACATTTTCTGTATATAATAGTAGATTGCCAGTGGCAGACCACATAGTAAGTTCTTCGCATTCTGCTTTTATAGTGCTATGTGGCTTCATAAGCACTACCTGGTGAAGTCTGTTACCTTTTTGCAGGGCTGCAGAGGCTGCTTTAATTAGGAGGCTGCATATTAATCAGTGTGCCTATACATAGAATTGGATTTATTTTATTTTTGCATAGTTCGGAAGTACAATACTTTATTTGTTTGCTTAATTTTTTTTTTCATTTGACAGTTGCATTCTATGTGGGGGAGGAAACAGAAGTTGTGAAGGAAACCGATGTTCAGCAAATATTTCCTTTAAATGTGCTTTTCTTGCTTTTTTTTTTTTTTTGTGGAACCGGGAATCGAACTCAGAACTTTGCATTTGACACGCAGGCACTTGTGCCCCTGAGATATCTCCCTGGCCTCTTTTTCTTTCATTTTTTTGTCCTTACAATAACAGATACTTTAAGTGGTAAAATAAATCAGGAAATGATATGAAAGTCTCAAACAGCTGCTGTTTTTGAAATATTCAATTGATACAAGGATTTATGCTTTGTATAGATGTTTGGCATAAGTCATTTGTAAGAGTAGTGCTTTTTTGTTTTTTGTAATGTATTCAGTACAGGGTCTCACTACATAGATCGGACTCATAGCAATATTGCTGTTTTTAGCCTCTGCAGTGCTGGGATTATAGGCATGTGCCACCACTCTCAGACTCTGTGGCCTGTTTAGTTTGCCCAGGGTCAGGGCTGGCATGGTATGTGTTGCCAGGGATCAAACCCTGATCCTTACTCCTGCTTAAGCAGGTGCTTAGTCTGCTGAGGTATCCCACTGGCCCTTTTTCTCCTTCTTTACATGCCGAATAAATACTGAGTCTTTGGGGAGACAAGTCAATTATAGTGTCTTAAAATGAACTGAAAATTGTTATCACTTAGATTTAATTAGACATGGGAAATATTTTCAGATTGTCATAAGGAATACTCTCTGTGAAATTCAATAAAAATCACACATACAATCAAGAAATATTGATTTATAAAAATCAAGTTGTGATTATCATGAGTATAAGCTTTCTCATTTGATAACTACCCCTCCTAACATGGAACTGAGCACGAAAGTGCGGATTAGAAAATAGGAAAATAGCTTAGACTGCCCATGATATTCACAACTGAAAGTAATAGTTGAGCCATTGAATAGCTAAGCATACTGCTGAGGGAAGTAAAGGCTCCCTTCAGCAGTCACTGTGTTTCCAGTCAGTGCATCTGTCATTTTTAATTTCCTTCTGTATTACTTAGCTGTCCAAAACTTTACACACAAGTGACAATGCTATCTATTCTTTTTCTTATAGGTAAAAAATAGTCACCAGCTTTATCACCTCTTAACTGTGCCATGAGTTCTAGTGCACATATTACATGAGCCAGATGCCACAATTTTCTACTCTATAAAGCTGAAATCTTTAATAATACCTGAGGGTGGAACCACTTCATAAACTGACATGATATTGTAGTCATTATATTTAGTCTATATAATCTCCAAGAGAGTAGAGACTTTTTAATTTTTATTTTTAATATTAGTTTTTTAATGTATTCAGTACAGGATCTGCCGGGTCTCACTATACCAATCATATTCATAGTGATCCTCCTGTTTCCAGCCTCCCAAGTTCTGGGATTATTGGGGCGCATCACCACACCCAGTCTCAGTCATGGTGTCAGTGTGTCCTGGGCCGGGGCCTGGCATGGCACAACAGGGATTGAAACCTGGTCCTGCATCTGCCTAAGCAGGCGCTTTAGTCTGTTGAGTTATCTGGCAGGCCCTGAAAGTGGTGACTTCCTGTCTGGTCTGTGAAAAGCTGTGTAGATTTCTCACCAGCATCCACAATGATTAGCAACTAAATACGCAAGCTCTCTAATACTGAGTCTTTTCATCGCTGCCATTTAAAGTAATTTGTATTGCAGAATATTTCATAGGAGTGTACATTTTAAAAGTAGAAAGGATTTCGTTTAAAATATTGACTTTTAATCAAAGATAAATGAAACTTGAAAGTTTTTAACAATCTTTATATCTAATGAATTTATTTTCAGAAAACATTTAATGGAGACACTATCTAATAGGATGATTTCTGTTGTTATGATTCAGCTGAAAGGTACATAGTTATCTTCTACCTTAAAGAAAATATGATAACTCGAGGAATATTAGAAGCATTAGAAGTTAAATTGATAGAACAAGCACAATGATGACAATAAAATTTAAAATGTGAAGGGCTTGAGATTTTAGTCAAAAGACAGACAATTTAAGATTTTGTTCATCTTAGGATTCTTTTGTCTTTAACTCCTTATATGTCTAAGGTCTCTGTTACTTCATTTGAATTAAATGATAAACTATTTAGCAATTTATACGCATATACAAAAATCTCTACTGGAGATGGGTCGTGCAAATGGCCCATTGACAAGGTTCTGTTTTATATTCTCATATTCTCATTAGTTGTAAGAGAATAGTAATATCGAAGAAAAATACAAAATCTGGGCATAGTATATATTTCCCCTTTTGAACAATTGGGTGAGCACTGCTCAGGTCAGGAGTGACAGAAAACTGTTATTGGCATTCAATGCCTAATGTAAAGGAGTTGCTACTCTCTCTCCGGTTCTTAGCAGTTGCTCCTTAAACAATGGTCACCACACTACTTGCCAATTCCAGCAGAAGTCTGGCACTGAACAGGCACAAAGGTTTAACTACTCTCTCTCTCTCTCTCTCTCTCTCTCTCTCTGCTAATCATCCTCCAAGGGTCAAGATTGACATGCCCTGGCAAAAAGCCACTCAGAACCTCAACGTTGCCACTGCCAAAGTTGTAGCTATTCTCTGGTCACAAGGGATTTTAAAGGAGGAACTTTAATTAAGGAAGGCCCCAGAAATGGCAGTTCTCCACTCTTCCCAGGCACTAACAACTCGCTAGGAACTAAAATGAACTTAAACAGTGAACTAAGAACATAGCATGGCTTGAAGGGTTTACTAGCTTCTCCACAGATGCAGGCAGGCACGTGTGAGCTTCTTCTGGAAGCAGGGACTCGTGGCCCACAGGTTTCCCCTTCCAGATACAAGCATTAATTTAATATCAAGGGATGCAATCAGCTCTACCTGGCTGTCTCTCTTGAGCTCTGGAGCGATTATTCATTTTCTTCTGGGGAGATCACAGGGTCACGAATTGGTTTTAAAAATGTGTCCTGCGATATTTTGCGTGTATATTAAATCTGTTGGCCATGACTTTGAAAACAAATCTTGTGGTGTTTTAGCCTTCTCATTTCCTCCATTCCCCCTGGAGAAAGTCAGGACTCCTAAGTGGACTCTAGATGTAGCAGTACTTGGGAGAAGGTTCAGGATAAATAGAACAATGTATTTTCTGGGAACTTAACAAATGCAACACATTATTCTAGGGACTATTATTTAAAAACTAACCATTCAGAGAACACAGCCCCTGTTGTAAGGCTGATCATGAGTAAGGTTGATGATTATGTAAGTCAGGCTAATTCTATCATGTCCTTTTGGGGATGATACATACTCTGATCATACTGGGATAAGATTGTGTGCCCCAGGGACAGCCCGTGCATTCCTGAGTCATGAATATCTTTTCCCTCTCCCCATCCTTGTCTCTTGATACACTGGTTGCATGGGACAGATTCTGTTCCCTGATCTTCACCAAATGACTCATTGCTCAAACCCAGTGTGCAGATCAGTTTCCAGGAAGATGTCCCTTGCCACTCGATACTCTACAGTGTCACTTCAAAATGACCTGCATGATCCTTCTCCCTACTGTATCTGAGACCACATAGTTATCTGTGTAATTACTTCACACATAATGCCTTTCTTATTGAATTTTCATCTCCATGGGAACTAGCATTGCTCCCATCTTACTCACGTTGCCACTGTGGTGTCTGGCACTAAATATTTGCTTCATGTAAGATTGAAAATAGAAGCTGGGATTGCTGATTACTGGGACACAAGTACTATAGGTTGAGCTACAAGGAAGATATAAACACTTGTAGATGAGAGAAAGTGACATTTTTGTAGCTGAAGAGATCAGGGAAGAAAATGCTGGCCTTAGGGGCTTTGAGCCTGGCCTTAGGGGTGCAGCCTGGAGCCTCCAAGCACAGACTGATGGAGCCTCCCCAGGAAGCTCTTGATGAGCAAGCAAGCAGGACAAATTCACTGCACACCTGATTCTCTTTGTTAATTTCCATTGTAACTGCTCACAAAAGTACTTCTTGGTTCGGTGTGAACCCTGTGATGTACATATGCTCCATTCTTCTTCATCTTTAAAGTATTTTGCTTGGTAAGACTGTTTCTCTTTCCTCAACTTTTAGTTTGTGTTTTTTTCTTAATATTCAGTCTGCCCTACTGTTCTCTTAACATCATGGAAGAGATACAGTTAGAATGGCAGTAGCCAGGGGTCAGTGAGATACCTCAGCAGACTAAGCACCTGATTAGGCAGGTGCGGGGACTAGGGTTTGATCCCCATCACTGCGTGCAATGCCATCCCAGCCCCCTGGGTGTGCTTAGCAGGCCACTGAGACCGGGCATAGTAGCCCATGCCTGTAATCCCAGCACTGATGAGGCTGAAAACAGGATCATTACAAGTTCGAGCTGTATAATGGGACCATGCACCAAATACATAAAGAACAAAACAAAATAATAATAACAAAAACTCCAAATTTGATAGAATGGAAGTAGCCCAAAGGGAAAGGAGACAAACAAATCCACTTACATGTTCTGCAGAGAAATGTGGAGCACATTATAGCTTTGGCAAAGTACTGAGACCTACCCAGCTCATTTCCTAGAAGCAGATCCAGGACGAACTAAGCAGGTGGCAAAGTTCACGATTAGAACCTGTTCATTCTTCCAGTTTATCGCTTTCTCTGTATCAGAACTCACTGCATCCATGAACTTTTTATTTCTCTTTAAAGAATGTTCCAGTGGATTCACATTTTTTTTTGTTTTGAATTTAATTATAAGGAAATGGTAATGGCCTCTACCTCAGGGCATTTAGAGGCCAATTACTTGGGATAATGCAGTTAGCTTCATGCCTTGGCCCAGCACCTGGTGCTTGCTGGGAGTCCAGCTTTGACTCGGTGACTCTGACTGAAGAATGTACTTGTTGCTGTGTCAGCTTTCAATTGCTAAATGTTCATGAAGCTTTTTCTGAATGACTACATGATCAAGATACTGAGCCTTCACCCACCTATCTCAAAGTATATCATTTGTAACCACTGCTTCTTACACAGTGACTTTTTTCTTCTTGTATCCTCTAGTGCTGTTTACCCCCACAGTCAGAAATAGGTCATCTACCCAGGATTAGAACTATCCTTCCTTACAGCTCCTGCCACTTAGAGTTCTATCACTCTTGTTCTCTTTTACCCCCATCTTTCATCATTTACCCTTTACTCCAGGCTATAAATGTTGCTGGATAAAGTTTCAGAACCTCACTGTTTGTAGTGGCAGCAAATTATGCCTATTAGTTAACCTCAGCAAGCTCATGAGCGATGTTGGTCTTTTTTATTTCCTTACCATTGATGTCCTACATGTGCCACTTTCCTGAAATCCTAAACCTCAGTGAGCATCTGGCTTCCCCAAATGGATCTCACAGGGGAGCAACACAGCATTCCACATCAGAGCGGTACAGGATGTGTGCTTAGACTTGGGCAGTCTGGATCTAGTTCTGAACTCTGGTTTTACTTGGATTACTGTTTCTGGGAGAGTTGTCTCACTACCTACTGCCTCATTTTCTTTATCTCAAATAAAAATACTTAGTTTATAAATCTGCTATGCATTCCAAAATGACATTAAGTATATAAAAAGCTTTGGTCCTGGTTTGCCACACAGTATTATCTGTATTACTTTTCTTTGTTGTCATTTTCTCAGAACTGTCTGTGTCGCCAGATTGCATATCATATACAAACATTGATTTTAAGAAAAGAAAGAAGGCAATAAAAGTGACAATATTACAGGTTTTATAAATCCTGGTGTGGTCTTTCCATTATCCATTACAATGTGAAGGCACAAAGATTTTTCAGGCATAATGCTCAGGAAATGAAATAGAAAAGATTCAAATTTCAAAGTATCTTCCTGATATTCCTAATTTTCTCTTTTTTTAGTATCAGATTATATATTATTATTTTAATCTTATCGTGTAATTGAGAAAAAGCTTATAGGAAGTTTTATTTTTATCCTTTTCATGATCTTATAATGGTATTTATTAGTGTTTCTCTTAATGTCTATCTTGTGGGAAAATCTTAACCCAATAGTCAATTTCAAGAGAGTTGTCTTCACTGCGACTTAACAAAATTTATAATTTCATCCACTGATATAAACTTTAATATATTTCTATACAGTGAAACTAAGAAGTAAAAGGATAAAGTGCTATTATTGACCATTATAGAACCATCTACCTCCCAAAGAATATTTCAACTACATTTTACCTCACATAGCCATTGCAGGTGTGGTCGTTAAATCATATATTCATGCTAACAAATTTTGGTGTGCATTTTTTGTTTTATGCAAAAAATATAATGAGTAGAAGTTCAAGTGTCAGCTTCCCTAATCTGATCTTCTTGAGTTAGGGGATGTACACATTACTTTGGAGATCCCTCTCCACAATGTTCTCAGTTCAATTTCTCTGTGAATCAGTTTCATAATGCCCTTCCCTGACAGCATTGTTTAATAACTCTCAACCGCAGAGGAAAAAAAAAACAAAAATCAATTTAGTGTCTTAATGATAGGCTTACTCGACTTGGATGCAGCCTGCCTTCCCAGCTTCATCAAATGCTGGTTCTGAGGATAGTTTTTCTCTGAGTTTTGGCTAAACTAGACCACCTCAAAGAAGGCATTTTTCTTTCCTTTCCGTCATACATCAGTTTTGCTAGGGAAAGTATAAGACTTTGAAAAGCATAAGTGTTTGCAAGAAGCTTCTTGAGGCCTGTCAGTAAGAACTATATCTGGAAGAAGCAAAGAAATTTCAATCAGTGTTTGCCCACATGTGTTGAAATCTAAGAAGGCCCCTAGGAGAAGCAAGAAGGCCAGGCCTCTGTTCACTAGCATGGCCTAGTTACTAGTAAGTGAATTGAGCCAGGCGTGGTGGCTCACGCCTGTAATCCCAGCACTCGGGAGGCTGAGGCAGGAGGATTGGTGCGAGTTCGAGACCAGCCTGGGCTACAAAAGTGAGCTCAAGACCAGCCTCAACTTCATAATGAGACCCTGTCTCAAAAAGACAAAAAAAAATATGTATATTGGTGGTGTAGGCATTCTCTAGCTACATGGCTACTGGATTTGGCCATGAAAACCAAGACATTCTACTGATTTTTTATAGGATTATTTTATAATAGTCACCAAAAGCGTGACATGCAAAAAAGTGCAAAAGATTTATCCATATACTGAATCTATCTGAGGGTCTGGATCCCATGGTAAAATCCTATCTGAGCCAGCTGAAAACCTAGAGCCCATAAAAGTACCTCTATGAGTCTGACCAGAGAGCTAGAGCCCACAACAATGTCTCATGCAGACCTGTATCAAGGATCTGACCTGGGAAAGGTCAGTGGTAGAAGCTCGAAAGTATGTGCCAGTTCTACTGATTTTAACAGTTATTGTTATATTCAATTATTTTTTCAATTATCATCACTGAGTCCAATTAATCACTTTGACAGGTTGGTGTGGTTTGACATTACAGCAACACAGACACATAGTTGCAAAACATTATTTATCTCTAGTTAATACAATTGATCTGGCATTCCTTCCTACCCATTATTTCTGTATTTACAAAATTTCTTAGGAAATAACCTTTATGTGTGAAATTCAAATACAATCTCGATGTTTCTTTGGGTGTTCCACAGACAGGAGAAAACCAGCCAAACTGGAGTTAGTCTCTGAGTGCATTTCCTATGGAGATCAAAGCAGGCCATCTCTGCAGGCTTGATTCAGCTCTATGGTCAGAGGAAGAATATGGTACAGGCAGCACCATGCAGCATGTAGGCTCCTCCCTGGGATGAGCTGGAGGAAGAGATTTTTAATGCCAACTTTGGTACGTGCTGGTAGGCTGGCCCCAGGCATTCAAAACTTCTGAACTTGTTTTTTTTTTTTTTCCTTTCTGTTGCATAATAAAGAAAATAAAATTTACTCAAAAAGATTGTTTTAACAGTTTAAAACCTAGAAAGTTCAAAAAAGAATGATGCCACACTTCTGTAATACCAGTAATCTGACAGGGCTAGGCAACAGGATCACAAGATTGGGCCCAGTCTGGGAAATATGATGATTTAGAAAGACTTTGACTCATAAATAAATAAATAAATAAATAAATAAATAAATAAATAGCTGGCAATATTGCTCAATGTGAAGACTCTGAGTTCAATATGTAATATGTTGGGGTGGGGAGAAGTCCCAGAAAGTTCTGCAGGAGACATCGTGGTTCAAAAATAAAACACAAAATGCAACACTAAAATAAGAAACAAATTAGAGAATTCATAGATAATATTTTAAAAGACATATCAACAAGGAAGATATTAGAGATTTTGCAGGTCTCATCTCTCCCATTCCTGCACTAATTGAATAATTGTCACACAGTCCTCCATCAGAAGCACTATGGAACTTGTTCCTTTGATTGCAAGTTACTAGGAAACAGTGAGTAGATTGTTTCTGTCTTTAAGTTCTCCATAACTTTTAACATACCAGCTTTTACATTATAAAAATGATCAATATATATCTGTTAGGTGCATGAAAAACTGCATCAACTCACTGTAATTATCTAATTTCCCTGATATTTCCCTCTACATTTTTACCTGAGACATAGAAAAGCAAGTTAGTTGAGGGACCAATATTTTAATAAAGTAATGCCAGTTGGGCAATACATTACCACTTATCGTGACTTTTAAATGTTATTCACTCTTTTATTTCTTAATGGAACCATATATACTTTACATCAGGGAGTGGGTTAACAGAAAAATTCTTTGAGCTGGCTACAGTAACTGGGAAGGGAGAGAAGACTGGTTCTGTTTGAACTCAGAGGCCAATCTACTGGTAATATGTGACTTATTCAGATTGATTAGTAGTAGTTTTTTGGTCCTGTTGTTTTAATGTCTTTATTTTTTAAAAAAATCAAGAAATACAGGAAATAGAATTCATAATAAAACCTTATATGTATATTATGACATCCTGCACAATCAAATCCTAAAACTTTCAAACTGATTATTAATTTTGATGTTATTTAATTAATTTCTAGAATTAATTTCATTATGTTCCCTTTTATCCAGAGAGGAACCTCCCTTGTTAATTACATATATATATATATATATATATATATATATATATATTATACATTTGTATTTATATATGAATAAAATGTAATATTTTTGTGTATTATACTTTGTTTGATATACTTTAGTTTTCATTCAAACAAAATCTTATGGGGGCCAGAGAGATAGCTCCGTAGCACAGGTGCCTGCCTGGCAAGTGCAAGGTCATGAGTTTGAGCCCCAGTCCTGCAAAAAAAAAAAAAAAAAAAAAAAAAAAAAAAATCTTACTCTGATTTTCCACAACTCTTGTTCAAAATAGTTGAAATTTACATGTGCTAATATCTCAAGTCTATATGTTTTGTTTTTACTGATCTGCAAAATTTCAATTTGTGGACATTTTCATCATTTGTCAAATGGACATTTGGTTGTAATGAAATTTTTTGGTTAGTAAAAGTAATTAAATCTTTATAAAACTGAAGTTTTTAACATGATCTTAAATAATTCCATATATTACTGCATTCACCACAGAGCAAAAAAATGTAAATATGGGAGAACATTCAGAATACTCAATCTGTGTACAATTGTCAAAGTATTTAAAGAGATTTCATATTCTGAGGAAACAAAACATATACACCATATTTTCATTTCAATTTAAAAAAAATTATAGTGAAATTACTTGAAAGTATTTGTGCACTAAGTATTTATGTCATGAAGTGACCAAAAGGTTATCCCTTTAGCCCATGGCAATGGGCTCCTAGTTCAACTATTGATTAGCTGAGTGATTTTGTCCAATAAAGTGTAAAAAGAAATAAGGGACTGGTAAAACACAAGTTTTACAAATGTCATATAAATACATAAAAGCTAGTAGTGTAGCATATACTTAGCATCAACAAATGATTATAAATCTCTATCAATTTAAAAATTTCACAATTAGGAATGTTTCTTTTACAATTTCAATAACTGAAATGATGTATAATTTTATGTTAAGTTTAAATATTTTTATTAATGTAATAATGACTTCTGGAAAACCTATAGGAGTCAATTCTTCAGTTCTTCCTATGTAGATAAATGCAAAATGAGATTTTGTTATAAGCTCTAGAGCTAAATCATATGAATTTTAATGTTCAGCATGCTCTGAAGAATTCCAATCCCACTCCACTTATTTTATTATTTTTTATATAATTTATTTTATTTTGAAGAGTATAAATAAAAGCAAAAGCAAACAGCAGGTGCAAATGACAGAAACAGGATAACATACAACAATACATATGTTACAGATTTTCAGGCGAAGATTAGAAAATTAGTAACGGCTGTTATATTACCAATTTTTATCATCAAATCTGTTGCTCAGTTTAATATCTATAGTTATGCAAGATTGGACAAAGATTGAATAATAAAGCTTGCTTTTAATAAACCTTAATTATCCTTCTTGTCTTTTTAACTTTTTTATAAATTCATATTAAAGACAGTATAATAATAATTGGTAAGATGTTAGAAACAGTACACATTTAGAAGACCAAGATGACTAATACAACCATCTCAGCCATCCTGTATAATACTTATATAGCTTTTCCCCCTTGCTTTTTCCTATGCTTTCTCCTTTTCCTCATCTCAGTGTTTTAAGTTCTATGTTCAGTTTCTTCAACCATGGATTTTGTATTACATATTGCTGTCCTTGATGTACTTACTTAGGTTACAGATATCAGCATAAAGAGTTAGTCAAAGTGAAAAATCTAAACATTAACTGCCATTTTCAAAATGACTGGTGAAGGTTATTAATACAGTCATCTCAGCCACCCTGTATACTACTTATGTAGCTTTTCCCCCTTGCTTTTTTCCTACACTTTCTGCTTTTCCTCATCTCCATTGTTTAAATTTTATGTTCAGTTTCTTTCTGTTTTACTATATCTATTATACCCCTTAGGTTTTATTTATTCTTTCAGATTTGTACACTAGGGAGGCAATGATATTTGCACTTGTGAGTCTGATTTAATTTGCTAATGAGTGTAGCCTCTAATTGCATCCAGTTGCCTAAAAGGCCTTAAGTTTGTCTTTTTATAGCTGAGTAATATTCCATTTTATAAAAATACTACATCTTTTAAAATTTATTTTAAAATAGTTTACATCATTTAGGAATAAGAATATCTTTGTTCTTTACATATTTAAGCACTTTTACCATAATAATTAAAAAGTTGTTAATAAGCAAGGCTGTATTTTTGTTATTAATGATGAGATTGAATGAAAAAGCTTTACAAATCACTGTACCTGAGAATGATTTTGAATAAGAAAACGACAGTGGAGATTTTCAGGGCATCACCATGATGCTCTACTTTAGATGTCAAAAAGATGTTTTTTAAACAGAAAATGTAAATAGGAGACATGTATCAGTGGGCCATGACCCACTATGATTCAATACAAGAATAACTGAGTCTTCTGTAACTGCTGGAGTCTGGAAAGGAAGAAGGATGTGTCTAAGCCTGTCTTTTGTGTGTTAATGCGCTTGCAAAGTGGGAGCACAAGAATTAATACAAGTGCAGTGCTCTTGAAGAAAGACATTTATCTCCTTATTGCCTTCTGGATGGATTGTTCAGAGCCAAAGAACACCAGGCCTGGTGTTCTCCTGCCCTACATAGTTTCTGAATCTCCTTTAAAATAACATAAGGTCAGGTCAGTTTCATTGCCAGACCAACACCTTTTCAGGAATTTTCCCATAACATGACAAGATAGAACCATTTCTAATACAAATCAAAACTATTATTTTCAAAGTAAGCACTTTAAAAGGTTGCTTGAACAAGAAAAATTTTCTGAGCTCATGCTATTTGACAGTCAATGCAAGATTACCCAGTGAATTGTACTGCACTGAATGTTACAGTTTATCCTGAAAATTTCGAGTTGAACTGAGTAAACAGTGTTAGATGTTTGATTATTGTTAATACACAAGATGCCATGATGAGGTATGATTGTTCTTTTAAATTACCACACTTAAAAATTATTTCTTTGATCTCTGACAGACTTTGAGAATATAATTTGTAATGTAACGTATATTCAATTTGACTCAAATTCATTTGCACTTTGCAAATTTATTGTTACATAAAATATATTCAGATGGTAGAATAACTTCAGTTTGCAAAATGATGTCAACTTCTTTTGCTTTTCCTTATTATGCAGTTGCCATTTCTTTTTTAAGTTCTTCAGTCTAAATTTAAGGTAGGAGACTTACAACCAATATTTTATGCAAAACTTGGAACCTACCAAGGAACTTGGCCTAGCTGAATTAGAGTATTTCTTATGTGGCAACATGCATGGGGCTGAGAACCGCATTGTCTATGTGTGTGTGTGTGTGTGTGTGTGTGTGCGCGCGCACGTGTGTGCGCATGCATGTGCGCGTGTGTGTATGTGTGCATTCTTACAGATTTTATGTTCCTTTAATATAATATAATACAATGTTTTGTTAAAAATGTTTTTCTAGTATTGAATTCTATTTTAAAGACTTGACATGATTGAATTATCAATAAAAGGAAAATTCTGCACACAAACTTTAGTATTTTAGAAATACTTTACTGTGAAATGCTCTTGAAAATATATATTCGAAAAGGTCTGCTTCCACTTAAGCATATACAAAGTCAGCAGGCAAGTCTCTCAGTAACCTAATAATCAGTTATTTTATCTGTCATCTTACATCAAACTGTAATTTTTCCAGAGTTGCATTTAACTCACCTGACTCTAGCCACTATTGATGATTTCTATAGCTTATAAAACCAGATAGTTATCACTCTGTCTACTTTAGGTTGTTTGTACTAATGATTTATTTTTATTTTCTCTAGGATATAGACCTGCAGCTAACTGGATTTGATTTATAAGAAGGAAATCTACAGTCGATGGCCACGCTGCCATATTGCTACTATGGAAAACAGAATGGTCAATAGGATATGGTCTGATAAATAGTGATGATTGAAGATGTTGCTTCAATACATGTGAAATCAATGGAAGATACTTGCTGCATGAAAAGCTTTCTGAGCTTTTCTCTACAACTTCACCTTTGAAAAATTGAAGGCATATCTACTGCAGTATAGCCTTTCTCAAGTGGATATAAATACTTTTATCTCACTGAAACCAGACAACTAGACAACTAATGTGGGACTATGGCACTTCCCAGATGCATGTGGCCAAATTATGTTTGGAGAGCAGTGATGGCGTGTTTGGTACACAGGGGATTGGGAACCTCCTTGACTCTCTGTATGTTGGGAAGTTTGCTTCAGGCTGCCCACGTGCTTTCACAAAAATTGGACGATGTGGACCCACTTGTAACTACCAACTTTGGCAAGATAAGAGGGGTTAAGAAAGAACTGAATAATGAAATCTTGGGGCCTGTTATTCAGTTTCTTGGGGTTCCATATGCAGCCCCACCAACAGGAGAACATCGTTTTCAGCCTCCAGAGCCACCATCTCCTTGGTCCGATATCAGGAATGCTACTCAGTTTGCTCCTGTGTGTCCCCAGAATATTATTGATGGCAGACTGCCAGAAGTCATGCTTCCTGTGTGGTTTACTAATAACTTGGATGTAGTTTCATCATATGTACAAGACCAGAGTGAAGACTGCCTATATTTAAACATATATGTCCCAACGGAGGATGGTGAGTTTATTGCAGGAAAAAAAGGAAGATATATTTATTTATTTTTTCAATTCTAAGCTCTAACAATATTAATTCATGTGTACTGGTAGTATGCATGGCTTTTCCTGTTGGCATGTAGACATATTTTACATGCTTGCATGCTGCTCTTTTTGTTTATGTGTGTCAGTGTACCTATTCTTATTTTTTCCTGTGCCTACTCATTTTCTTTCCTCCACAGCACGTATAATTAGGTAGAAATGGGCTTCTAGTTTCCATTTCCTACCAAATGACTTCTGAGAAGATGCATCAACATTTCCTCATTGCATGTGCAGGCTCAACGAATCGGGGATCCTTCGCACTCAGTCAGATGCAGGAGTGTATTGAGTTAGATAGTGGTGTTGCATGTTCCGGCGGTCTGTGATGGAGCGCCATGTTATTTTCTAGTCTTCTATTCATTTTTCAGTAAAAAGAATATCCAAGGAATGTGCCAGAAAGCCCGGCAAGAAAATATGTAGAAAAGGAGGTATGTATAAAGTGAAAACTTAAAAGAAAATGGGTTAAAAGCTAAAAGAGGAAGAACAAGATACTCTCTCTAAGGATGATTTGCTGATGCTGGGAAGTGATTGATTAGGTGATTTTGATTTTGGAATTTGATTAAGTTTGTCTAGGAACAGAAAGACAGATAAAGCTCTGAGTAGATAAGTTTGACAAAGTTCATGGATAGAGCCTTGTGTTATAGAGGTGATAGCATCAGAAAGGAAGAAATTTATGCTGTACTTTGCTTATAGGGTCAAATATATTTAGCCTTTGAGATACCTGCAGGAGTCCCAGAGGCTGCTGCCTTAGCACCTGCTCCATTTTCAGAGCTCTGAACTCTTTCTGACCAGATGGTGACTTGTGTTTCTCTTCGACTTTATTAGTGCAGTCACAAACATTGAGTTTTGTTTGTTAATTCTGGTCCTCTTCTGAATATCTTATGAAAATTGTTCTTATCTAAAAAACCCTAAATTTGTCAACAAATACTGGACAATAACCATTATCAGGTAATGGTGTTTTTTTTTAGTCTTATGGTCTACTCATTGTCAGTTTGTCTTTCTGAAGGAAATGACATTTTTAGGTTTTATGTTAGATATTTACAATCTTAAAATTACTTCAACATTTTTACATTTATGTTAAACAATTTAAAATGTAGAGAAGAATCTGATTCAGAAGCAGCTACAATTGAATCAACTTTCAGATCATCCTCTAGCCAGACTGAGCATTGTGCACAGTGACAGCTGCAAGCTTGCATTTGAACGGAGCTTGTCCACACTCCATTTTTATATAACATTCAGTAAATCACTCATAGGAGAGTATGAATTTCTATGGCAGTAAATAATCTATGAGTTATTTTGACCTTATTCATAACTTTATAGAATTTCTAATCTTCATACAGAAGTCATATTAATATTCTAGTGCTGCACATTCTATCTCCCTATGCACTTTTACTCTTTTGTCTGGACCAAGTCTGATTTCATTACAGTACTTTGTGGGGTCGAGAGTGTCTAAATTGTTCTGTTTTACTGGTACTGTGTTGTATGGAACACACTTCCTACAATGATATTCTCAGAGATGGATCATCTATATTTTCATTACATTGACTTTTCTGCAGCATTTATTGCTAATACATGTACCATGGAAATTAACCTTTGTTTTTATTGATGCTAGAATTCAGGTTAAAAACAGTGTGTTTCTGAAGATGAACATCAAGGCCACAAGGGTGTTTTTGAACAAATATAAAGGTCTCTTGTTTTTCCCCACATGAAAAAACTACAATAATTTATATGCCGTCAGCTATCACGCAGTACAGCAGTGGTTATTATTATGCAGCTTATCAAGTATGTGTAATTAGCTAAGTGACTTTTGCTTCCTATCACAATGATGTTGATTCACAAAGTCATAAATAAAGATGCTATTGAAGAATGCATAAATAGAGCACAATGCATAAAAAAATGTGTGCTCAAGAAAAAGATAAGGGCACCAAAAGTTAAGCTAGTAAGTGACCTTTGTCACATACAACTTCAGACAGAAAAGAATTTAGTAGCAATGTACTTTTCATTATTCTTCGTATTGTTGTTTCATCAGCTTTATCAATTAGTCGACAAAGAAATATGCAGACTGTACTAGTTGTCTTGGCAAGTTTTGAACAAATTTGGAATTGGGCTGAGAACAGCATGTATAGAATCTTACAAAGATTTCTGTTTCATAGTCTGAAACTGTCATTCCATTACATATTTTTAACTAAGCATTCTTAAGTATTTTGCTTGGAAATTTAATATATCCTATTATTAAGTAAATTCAGCTCAAATATTAGCTACATTGCTAATATTTGCATGACAAGGAGTATCTCTGTAATTTTCTATATAAATAGTTGTCCTTGAATAAATCAAAATGAAAGTGTAGAAGCTACTTTTAAAAAATAGTAGTAGAAATTTTCCTCCCAACCCTCTGGCTCCTTTTTCCTCTAACATGAAGTCCTAGTATGGTCCCTTTGGATAATCATTATTATCTTAGCTCAACAAGTTGTTAGCCATTTAAAATATATTTATGTGTCTACTAAAATTTACTGCACAGTGACTATACATTCTTCAGCGGAATGCCAATGTTTTACAAATGGTGGTTGAGAAACTATAAAAATAGTTGTGTTGTCCTTTTTCTAGGTGTTAATGAAATACTGGCTTGCCATTATTTACCTTTATTTTTTGTAAGCATGTACAGTCATTTGTACAGGCAGATGGACGCCTATTCCTGTGCCAAGTACACTATAGTCTATGCATATTGTATTCACTCAGAAGTGTTTCCTAATTGCCAATTATAAGCCATGTTGTTTTCAAGGGAGTCAGTAATGAATAAGGCAGTGAATCCTCGTCCTCTAGAACACACGTTCAAGTAATTCTACAAAAACAACACATTTAGTGCACTTTGATTTGTAGAAAGGGAGGGAAATATTTTCCTTCCTCCAAGAGATACTGCTTTGTAACTTTTAAGTAGCATTTTTGTCATGTATTCTTGTGCATTTAAAGAAAAGAAATATATATTTATTAGTAGGTTGCCGTCTTTTCATTTTAAAACAGATCCCAGTGGCACATTTTAATTTTTCATTTCGTATTTCCCAAGGTAGTTGTAGCCATATGTTAATTACCATCTAAATATTTCTTCAGGGTTTTATCCAGACAAAATTGAAAAGAACAATGAAGCAATGAAAGCTTAAAATGAAATGACTACCAAAACTTGGGAAAATAGGCAGAGAATATGATTGAAAATGATATTTTGACATAGTCGACGTTTGCATTTATATATTAGGTGTTTTGCATAATTTAGATGTTTATTTAACCCATCAACTTAATGGCAAAGGAAGTGGTTTCTGAGAAGTTTATTTTTGTTGTGAATCTTGTACCTAGTGTTAGCACCAATAGAGGCAAATGTGGCTTTGGTTCTTGTCCATAGAAGATAAGCAGATAGGTTGATTTACACACTACAGATACTTCTGAAGAAATAGTGATGGATTTTTCAACATCGTTCTTTCTCTCTTCCTCCTTGAAACTTTATTCATTTTGCCCTCGATGTCATCAGCTCTCAGTCTGTGGACTCACCATATTTTAGATAGATGCAAAGCTCATTTTAATCTAATTTGATCAAACCAGTGCTAGCAACCAATTCTCAAAATGACACATACTTTGGAAGCAGTACATTTGATTTCTTACTTTCCAAACCACAATCCCCAAGCATTCCTCTGGTTGCTATCAAAGGGTAGCCTTAACTTCCTTAACGTTCCCTTTGTTTCTCAACGTCATTCTCTTGTGAATATGCTGACAACCATTGAGGTGGGCAAGCATGAGGCGATAAACTTGAGAAAGAGGAACGAGACCCCGAGGATTCACAGCAAACTGATTGGGGTCTAGGCACAGTGGACCTATGCAGCCTTGCATTTTTCAGCACATTAGCTATGACTTGCATAGTTTTTTTGAGAGAATACAAGTTGATTTTATTTTTACAGTTGTGAGACATTGTTAATCATTTTTTATCTAACCCAACTTTGTTATACAGATTAAAATCTTTCTAGATAGTTCTAGTATAATTATTTATACTTATAATTATTATAACTTTTCTTTCTGATTTTTAGAAATATTTTATGTGTTTTGCTTAATAATCTTCACTTAAAGTGATATTGAATTTATTCAATAACATTTCCCACCAACTTAAGGTATATTTGGTAGATTGTTTCACATAGAAAGTGGTTTATCCCTAATTAAATATATATATATATATATATATATATATATATATATATATATATATGAATTCTATCTGTGTCAGTGTGTTCAGAAATTTTTACTTTTTATTTTTTGACAAACCAGGCATTGAACTGAGGCCCTTGCTCCTGCCAGGGAAGTGCTTATTCTACTGAGCTATCTCCTTAAGCCCTGGGTTTAGAATTTTAAAAAAAGCATTATATTCAATAATTCTCCTCCTTCTGGCTCATGTATTTCTAACTGATTTATTTAATCGTTTACCAAATATTTCTTGAGTGCTTTCTATGCACTAATATATAGCTCAAGACCTAAGAGATATAGGTGAACGAAAGAGAAAAAAATCCTTGCTTACTGGAAGCTCATATCCTAGTGCATCAAATAAAAGATTTAATACACAAAACACAAGAATTAGTTGAATTTAAATGATGAAAGGAGATAAACAAAATACGGAAGATCAGAAATGCAGATCTTCCATGCCTACCACATTGAGGGCAAAGACAATTTTAAGAAAGATTGCTGCATTAGTTCTTGAGCGGATTCTTGAAGGACATGGGTGGATTCCTGCAGAAAATACAAAGAGCTTATGTAAAAGTATTAAAGGAGATTTATCTTGCTTTTTTTTAGAAACATTTAGGAATTTAGCTTATCTGGAAAGAGTAAGAGAAAGTTGGTGATGGTCAAAAAAAAAGGCTTGGACTTTATCCTTCAAAGACCTTTTGGCTGCTATATTGAGGGTAGGTTATAGGAGAGCACAGCCAAACAGCAATCAGAAGATGTAATAAGATCTCACCCTAGCGCAGGTTTGGACTGTGTAATAGCAATGGGAGTGTCAGATTCTCCCGTATGTTTTGAAGATATTTCTTGATCAGTTTGCTGTAGGTTATTATAAAAGGATGCTAGATTTTTTGTTATTAATATTTGGAAGAATACATTTACCATTAATTAAAGTGAAAAAATAATACAGAATGGTTTCAGGAGGGAAACTGTACAACAATTACACCTTCAGGGTTTTTTGTTTGGTTGTTTGTTTGTTTGTTTTTACATTTTAGGGAAGGGTCTACAGGGTACTCAAGGTCTCACCACTAGATTGGACTCTTGTGATCTGCCTGTTTACAGCCTCCCAAGAGCTGGGATTCCAGGCACATTCCACCACACCCAGTCTCAGTTGCTGTCTCAGCACTCCCTGCAGGCAGGGCTGGCACGGCAGGTCTGGGGATTGAACCCCCAGCCCCTGCATACACCCTTAGATTTTGTAAATGAATTCTGTTGTGTCATAGGAACCTTATACTTTGGATACTTTGAATTTAAATAAGAATGACATAAGATACGAAGTTGCTAAGCATAAACAATTCATTTAATGAACTTAAAAGAGAGCGGGAAAAACTGGGAGTGTGAAAGTAATACAGTTTGTTTTAGGGAACAAAAGAGATGGAAGAAATAGTATGGATTAATGAGAAAGGAACAAAATATTACCCTAATCAAAAAAAAAAGACATTTCCATGTTGAGGCAAATGTTGATTGTTCCGTTTAAAACATCAAATACATATTTGAAAATGTATATGTTAAAGAAAAAATAAGTTTTATGAAAATAATGTATTACTAAATGCCAGATATGGCTCTACTGTCAAGAAGTTGTGACTTTACGTTTTTATTTTATTTTATTTTATTTTATTTTATTTTATTTTATTTTATTTTATTTTATTTTTCTCTCTTCAGAGCTGAGGATTAAACTCAGGTGCTTGCACTTGCCAGGCAAGCACTTATTCTATTGAGCTATCTCCCCAGCCCCTGACTTTAATTTTTACAGATCATCTTTTTAGATAATCGTGTTTTAACTCAAATTATTTTTTAAATTATGGCTAGTAAATGAGCAGTTTTAGGATATTAATGTAGGAAAAGGATGGGAAAAATTTTCACATAACCTTCCAAAGTAAATAAGAAAGATGGAATTGAACACAAAAGTGGGAGTCTGGGATTTAGAAGAAAAGTATCATTTAAAAATTTTTTATGAGTATGTATCGGCAGCACACTATGGCTGTGTCAGTTGTGCACAGATGATACGTAGCCATCACACATCTCAATACCATTTCTTCATACCCTTTCCCTCCTATCTATCCCCTCTCCATCCATCATTAGCAAGTAACTCCGGTTAATGTGTTGCTAGATAGCACAGGCTACCTTGTGTACAAGGGTAGAGAGGGTGGGATTGAGTTCTTACCTATTGCTTCCGTTTTGCTTTATGTGAAAAATTAAAGGTATGGAGATCAAATTTACATTGGTGAGTACTTACTATGTTCTAGGCATTTGACTATATTAATTGTCTATTATCCCATAAATCCATTATGATTATCCCTCACATTTATAGATGCAGAAATAGAAAAACAGGGAGGTTAAGTCTCTTATCTATAAATTCATAAAGCTTTGGTGGCCAACTAATTATATTTCCTTCCAGAGGACTACTTTAGCATGGAAGAACTAAAACAAAATAACAGAAATAGATCAACAGCAATAAAAGAGTCCTTTGATTTAGCTACTTAGAGCAAATAGAAAATGAAATTGGTGGCCAATTTGTCAGTATAACAATCACCTCATATTGAAATAATTGCAACATCTGGTTCATTTTGGATCTGAAGATGAATGGGAAACTAGACCGAACCAGAGATTTGACTGCATATTTGAATTAGTAGCTGTGGACACATGTGGTTAAATCTTCTGAAAGCTGAACAGTTTAAGTTGAAACCCTGCAATGAAGTAGATCTAAAGGGCTATAAAATTTTAAAAGAACAACATCAATTGTTCCATTGTTTACTGACAGGCAGAGCGAGTTTCTTGAAGCAGATGATTAAAAGACCATTATACGTGTCCAACTCAATTTTTCCAGAGGATAATTTTTTTTCTTATAGAAATAGGAGTTGAAGTTGAAAAATTTTAAGACATATTGCCATGAGAAAAAAGATTTATGTTATGATATAAATCTTTCATAGAAGCTGCTATCCTTTCTCCTATTCTGTGTAATACCTTTCCCTTAGGTACTGTTTTCAAAGATAGAACATACCATGAGCTTAATAATTATAATATGATCACTTCTTTTGCTGAATTATATAGTTTTTACCATTAAAGATGTATTGATAATTTTTCTTGGTACTTAATATTATTCTTCTGAATACTTCTCCCTGCCCTACCACACCATGGCTGTAGGAAGGTTAGATCATTATCCAAAAAAGCACACCTCATGCAAATTTTCTAATAACACCACACAAACTAATTCTAGATTTGAAAATCTTAAACTCTGGACTAGCTATGGGTGGATAATTTCTAATAATAAATCTTCATTTAAGTTAAATGTATTTGTGATTGTCACATAAAAACAAAAATTGCATGTATTAGTGGGGTAATAAGTGATGTTTTGATGCATATATCCTTGTGTAATGTTTAAATCATATTGAGTATACCTGTATCCCCAAATATTTTCCATTTCTCTATGATGAAAGCATTCAGATTTCTTTTGCTGAGCTTTGTGCCTGCCATGTGGCAGATAATTGTTATCTGTAACCCCACAGCATCAATAGCACAGTAGGATTTGTTGGTCTTTATAGTTATTCAGTGCCCATTGGTCAGTCTTTCCCCATATCTCACTCACTTGCCCTTGTCCTTGATAGCCATCATTCTACTTTCAACTTCTTTCTTTGAAATTAGCTTTTAGATTCCACATCTGATTTCATGTGGTGCTGGTCTTTCTGGGATGGGTTGATCATACTGCAGTTATGTATATACAGATGGATCACTTGATCTGACACTTCCTGCCCAGGAAAGCCATAACTAACTTGTGTCTGATTTAATTATCAGTAGTACCATCTGAGGGATGTGGGGGAAACTCTGCTAGGGCACCTTGCTTGATTTGCAGATGGCCACGTTCTCCCTCCAAGTCTCGTCATGGCACTCTCTCTGTATATGTGTATTCAAATCACCCCTTTTAAGGACATTTGTTCTGCAGGGTTAAAACCCAAACTCATGACATCATCCTGACTAACTGTATCTGTAACTATCCTGTTTTTTTAGAGGTCACATTCTGTAACACAAATTAATAATTTAGAGCCGGGCGCGGTGGCGCACGCCTGTAATCCCAGCACTCGGGAGGCTGAGGCAGGAGGATCAGTGTGAGTTCGAGACCAGCCTGGGCTACAAAAGTGAGCTCAAGGCCAGCCTGAACTGCATAGTGAGACCCTGTCTCAAAAAGACAAAAAAAAAAAAAAAAAAAATTTAGCCGGGCGTGGTGGCTCACGCCTGTAATCCCAGCACTCGGGAGGCTGAGGCAGGAGGATTGGTGCGAGTTCGAGACCAGCCTGGGCTACAAAAGTGAGCTCAAGGCCAGCCTCAACTGCATAGCGAGACCCTGTCTCAAAAAGGCCAAAAAAAAAAAAAATTAATAATTTAAAATGTTATTATTAGGAATAAACTATTAATCCCATAGCAGTTATATTCTGAGGTTCAAGATGCACTTAAATTATTGAGGAACTCAAAGGACTTTTCACTTTATATAAACTTCAGCCATTTATTTGCCTCAAGAGAATACCATCATTATTATGGTTTTATAGTATATATATATATATATATATATATATATATATATATATATATGATGTTTATACTATTGCTTTTTTGGAATTAAGGGACATTATTGGAATGTGGAGTTAATGGAGTATACTGAAGGATATACAAAACCCACCTCTTTCTTTGGAAATATTTTAATTGGTGAATTTTTTAATTTTATGAGTTTTATTGTATTAAACAATGAGTACTTAACAAGAAAATATAAAAAAACATTAAATATTTAATATTCATTGTTTATAAAAAAAGCATCAAACATTTTCCACATCAGCTGTTTATTTACAAAGTCTAAAAAATGGCAACAAAATTAAATCCCTAAATTAAGTGCAATCAGAATACCAATAGCATTCTATGAAAATAATATCTACTTCAACTGTCACACGTAGTGCAACCTTTACACATGAGATCAGCATGTTTCACAAACACATACAACCTGCACCAACAGCACATGTGCTTAGCTTTCCCGTCTACTTTGTAGGCCATACTTGACATATGTGCTTGTGATACAGGGTGTCGCTATGCAGCTGAGACTCATGGATGTCCTCCAGTTTTCAGCTCCTCCCCCAGCACTGGGATTATAGGCATGCACCTCCACACCTGTTCTTGGTTACTGGCTCAGCTTGCCCAGGGACATGGTCGGCATGGCACGTGGTGCCAGGGATTGAACCTGGATCCTTGCTCTTGCCAGGCAGGTACTTAAACCACTGAGCTGTCTTGGCAGCCCTCAGTTACTATGCTGTACACAGTGAACTTAGCTGAAATAAAAGATATCAATAAAACAAAATATGCAATATTTAATGAGGCTTAGAGTAGGCACCAACATTTTTACATCACTTCCTTACAAAATGTGCACTTCCTGTGCACTTCCTTACAAAATGTGAAAGTGTAAAAATAAGTCCCTGTGTGAACTACAGTGTAAAGACACACAAAAATTAGCCAAAGATGATCTTTGCTGCAGCTGTCACATCCAGTCTAACAGAGGAACACCGCATGCTCTATGCAAGGCCCACCTGCACTGACCGCACCTATGCTTTGTTTTGTCCTTCCTTTCTTGCAGGGCGCAGCTGACATCCTTCTGGCTTTCCTGTTGGAGCAGTAGATTCCAGCCCTCTAAGAAAATTTCTCCATGATACTTTGCACCCATTACTTTTTTTTAAAAAAATAAACTGTCAAGCTCTTCATGCCATGCATCTTTAGCATCAAGTAAAAACAACCATGGTCACTGCTGTGTATTTTGAGTGACAGCACAGTTGCTGCATAACTCCTCAACACATGTACTCCACCTTTTGCTTTGTTACCTAAAAGCTGCCCCCTTGGGCTTCAGCGTTCTTCAGGTTTCTGTCCATTTTTCCACCATGGTACAGTGTTCCCCTCAGCTGTACCAGTTTGTCTTTCTTTGCCATATATGAGGCCAAGGCCACATCTTACTGAGATCCAAAGATTGTACTATACAGTTCCCTGTTTTGAAATTGAAACTTTTTATTGGGAATGTCTGCTTCGAGTTTGCATACAGTTGCAAGTTGGTCAACCTGTGTTCTCAGCAAAGGTAGCATCAGCTGGGAACTGGTGAACCAATTCTTGAGGGTTACATCCTGATGAATTTGAGAAATGGGAGTAACAAGTCTGTTCACATTAGTAAAGACCTGGTGGCTGAATTCCAAAAGAAAAAGAAACAAATAGATATGCATATATATGAATAATAGTTAAGACAGCTGTATAGCTATATTTCTAGTTTATCTTAGTACATTGAGCAGAAGGTTTTGTGCTAATATTTGGACACTATTTCATGCCTATATCTTACACTTTTAGTAACTACAATGAAGATAACAATGCACAACATATTAATTATCACTATTCTCCTATTAGCCCAATTTGAAACTTTTATTTTTATTTTTTCTTCTTTTTAAAACAAAAAAAAAAATAGGTAGATGTCTGCACCTAGCAGGGCATATACTTTTATAACCTATTTTGAAGATATTTTGGTATATGCTGCCTACAGCTACATTGGCCAGGCTTTTCATGTGTCATCCTATTGAATTGGGCTACTTCTACAAGAAAAATAATAATAAAGGAAACTTTTTAAAAAGAAAATTCTAAATTCCAAAAATTCAACCACGAGCCATCATGGAATCTGGGTGTGGCTCCGAGTAGCTGTGCTTGGAGGGAGCAGCACCCACCCACAGATAGATGGCAAGGTGTGCACAGAGCTCTGAAGCAGCAGGTGAGTTTTACCCACACTCCACTGTGGCACATTTTACCTCCCATGATGCTCGAGGATGCATATACAGGATGCAGAGCATTGTGTAAGACTCTCAATTAGACACTTTTGCAAGGATGCACACACCTTGGCATTTGTCTTACCAAGTGGTAGAAACAAAGTGAGCTTTCTGTGTTCTTCAGGTGCTGCTGCTGAGAGGCACAGGTGGCGATCAGTGTGCTGAAATACATAACTTCATTAGTGAAGTATGAGGTGGATGATGGTAATCCACAATGGCCCCCTAAGTTAAATAACTATCTAAGGTCACATGATTGTTCAGAGTAGAAAGACTCTTATTTAACTCAAAACTCAGTTTCATGGGGTACTTTGCTTTCCCCCATTATTCCATCTGACAGCATGGATTCTTTCTATTTTACTAACAGCTTTCTTTCATTTGCTTTTGAGGTATTAGCCTACCAACTTTGGGTACCATGAATTAGCTCACATGTTTTTAAATATCCAGAGTTGAATTTTGTATGGACAGAAGTGATTCACATTTTTTTATACTTCTTGAACTTTAAATGTTTTATCTGGTGATTGCTTACATGCAAACATGGTTTTAGTTAATATTAAGAATCTATCAATTAAAAACTCCAGCACTAACTTTCCATTCTTTTTCATTTGTCACAGTTATATGATTTGAAGGGATGAGGAGATAGCTCAGTGGCTTAAGTATCTGCCTTGCAAGCACAAAGCCTTGAATTTGATTCCTGGTATGACCAAAAAAATTAGGGGGCCAGGGAGATAGAAAAACTGCTTGCCAGACAAGTGCAGGGTCCTGAGTTCAATCCCCAGCAATGCAATATATATAGTATGACAGACTTCTTTGTAAAATAAGACTTTTTAACTTAAGACTGACTTCTAGTAGAGAACAGCCTGAGAGATAGCACAGTGCACTACGTGTTTGCTTAGGCAAGTGCAGGGACTGAGTTAAGCCTACTCATCTAGTATCTATGTAGTGATAGCATTAGAAAAATTCATTAGAACCAATAATTTTCATGAAAGCATACATAATTTTTGGAATCAGGTTAAAACCACCCATGAAAGAATCCTACTAGAAGGATCAGGGGTTACTGTTAATGTAATTGAGATTTTCAAAGTTAAAAAATCATATTAATCAACAATAAGCCTAATTATCTATTCCTACCTTCAGTACTGATGGAAAATATCTTTATTCTTTTCTCTTTCCCTTTTATGTCAAGAAAGAAATGGTGCAGCATCACCCAGCCTTAGAATGATGCTAAAAATCATTCCTCTATATATTTCTCTGCTGGAAAAATTTTTTTCATCAAAACCTTTTCTCCCTTTTCTTTAATGTATTTGTTACAGGACTCATAGTGATCCTCCTGTCTTCAGCTTCTCCAGCACTGGGATTACAGGCACGCACCACCATGCCTAGTCTGGGTGGCAGGCTCAGATCAGCGGGCCTGCAGTGGGGCTGGCATGGCATGTGGTGCTAGGGATGGAACCCAGTCCCTGCACTTGCCTAAGCAAGCACTTAGTGCACTGTGCTATCTCTCGGGCTGTTTTCTAAAGCTTTTGAGGTTTTGAGATTCCTTTTTATTGTCCTTTTCTTCTCATCTCTTCCACACGTGAAGTGAAAGTGAGAGGAGACAGGTTGGCAGGGCTCAGTGTGAGCAGCCCAGAGACAACATAAGGAACTGGGAGGCCCTGCTGCGTAGCAGCTCCCTACAGCTGCTTCCAGGAAAAACAGGGAGAATGTGCTACGCAGAACATGTATGTTCTTTCAGATTTGGATTTCTATTATTATTATTATTACTTTTGTTGTTGGGACTGGGGCTCAAACTCACAACCTTGCACTTGCCAGGCAGGCACTTGTGCCATGGAGCTATCTCCCTGGCCCCAGATTTGGATTTCTAAATCTTTCCAAGACAGATATGTCCCTGGGATGCAGGCTGTCTGGAAAGAGGAGACCCTGGGGCAGGCCCTAATCCTTTCCCTGCTAGGTTCTATGAGCTGTCTTTTTCAGCGGGTTCTTTCCCTGACCATGAGCAGGTCAGGCCTTCTTATGTGCCTTTCAGCTCTCATCAGAAAGAACGTCACTGGCCTTCTAGATAGTCAGAAAGCTGAGGAAAGGAGATAACTGACTTTGAGCCCTGCCTGGGCAGTGTGACACTGTCTTAAAGTAAAATTTCGTGAAACAACTGAGAGTATATCTCAGTAGCAGAGCCAAGCCAGCCACATTCTAAGGCTTCAACAGTGTCCTGCACTAGGCAACCACATAGCCACGCAGGGATGCTCGACCCGCTCCTCCCTCCCCACCGCCACCCACACACACCACCAGGACGGCTGAGCTCCATTCCTTACACGTAGACTTCCATCTTCAGTGGTAAGACTTCTATTTTTCTTTTAAAGAAGGACAAAAATGATTATAACCCTTTAAAGATATATGTAGAAGTCATATGTTTAGGGAATGAACTTTCTTTTAATTCCTGAATTTATGTATTTGAATGTTTAGGAGAAATATTTTTTTAATGGCCACTTAAAAAAATTTGTACTTCCACAAATTCTGAAAGGGCAGTGATGAGAATATCATTTCTTGTTCTTGTTTCAAAAGGATATTTGTATGTATGTTTATGTGTGGCTTAGCAAATCGCATGCTGAGGGGAAAACCATGAAATCTTATGAAATGTTTATGCTGCAGCCTCAGATTGTCATTACAGAGAAAACTTGACCACCAGGACTTCTCCGATGTTCTTTCTGATGTTTTACTTTGTTTTGTTTCTGTCCTAGCTACACTGCCTCAGTTTCTCTGATCTAGCTGTTCTTCCTCTGTCACTTAGCCAGTGCTTTGGTAGGCAAATACCATCTGTCCAGCACCGTTAGGTGATCAGATTATCAGGCTCAGATTTAAGTCCTCAGTGAGGTTGCATTACAATGAACTCCTGCCAGCAACAACCAACAGGGCTTTTGTATTGATGTCCACATGAATATTACCAATTAAAAATAAACTTGATATGTCTACAAGCTTAAAAACAAACAAGGGAATAGCTGCTTCAGTGAAGGAAAAAGAAAAAGTGAATGATACGGTTATCTGGCACTGGGTTCCCAATAATAAAACATTTAATTGAATCTTTAAATGTGTATGGGGCTCAAAATATGCACATCAGAATAAAACACATCGGGCATAACCAAAACTGTAATTATAGAAGCCTTTTTGTCTGAACCCACCTTATCTGCTCTGCCAAGAAACACTGGTGTAAAAGTTTTTATCCATCTTCTAGAAAAAAAAAAAAAAAAACCCTATATTTTACCTGCCCAAATCTCTTTAAGGCTCAGAGTTCTTTGGCTATTGATGCAGCGACTACTGGATTCCCGATTATAGTTTGCTGTTTCCAGAAATAAGTTAACAGCTACTGCTATCCAGTTCTTTCCTCACTTTTGTGTAGAGCCCTGGGGGAGATCCCAAAGATACTAAGATAAAAAATGCTTTGAAGAGGCACCATCAGGAGACTTCACTATTTCATTGGAGAGACAGAGCCAAAAGAGCAAATGACAATGTGGTTAAGGGCTGGAAGAACAGAGGCATGAGGTCCTTAGGGGAACACAGGAGAGAGGGGCCGGGTTCTCTGGGGCTTTGAAATGGAAATTTGTCCCTAAAATAAATATTCAAAGATCTATGCTCTAGCCATGTCTTAAAAGGTGACCATCCTTGAGCAGTTCTAGGTGAGAATATTTGCAGGATTTATGTACAATATATGATTTTCTATAGCTTTTGTGTGTGTGTGTGTGTGTGTGTGTGTGTGTGTGTGTTCATGTTCCCCTTTTCCCAGTTTCTCCAAGACATCAGCTACGTCCTCTTCATGTTTTTACATTATCAGGCTTTAGAAACACTTGTGATCTAAATAAGTCTGTCACGGATTAGAAAATTTTACCTCCATTCTTTAATAATATTATATAGTCAGATTGAAATGTGAATCTCCACAGTGAACCACCCATGGCCACTTCTATGCCCTAGAGAATTTTTTCCACCTCATGGTCTGAGGAACAGAGATAGCTGTAAAGTTAGCTTTTAGATAAGGCAGGAGTTCATTCTTGTGAGGCCTTGGGAGCCAACCCTCCTCTCATGGGAGGGCTTCCTCAGGATGTGTGCAGGTGGCTTTGCCCAGTATTCATGGACCTGCAGGCTCCATCTTTCCACCTAGGTGCACCCTTCATTCTGTGTACTTTTTGATCAACAGCCTGCATTATTCCTAGTTCCAACTATTAGACCAACCTTGTAAGACATCTTATTTCCACATCTAGCCTTGAAATTCATTCTACTCATAGCCGCCAATATGAACTTTAAACTCCAGAATCAATCTTTTCACCTTGTTCTTCATCTGATTAAGGATTCCCTGTTGCTTTTACAGCAAAACAAAACTTCTTACCATCGCCTAGAAGGCCCTACATGGTGATACCTGTCTACATGGGCCATCTCTTTCCGGATAGATCCCCTCCACTTGAAATTCTAAACCTTACTGGTCTTCTGATTCATAGAATAGCCAAACTCCCTCCTGACTCGGGACATTTGCACTGACTGTTTTTACCTCTAATATACGATGTCTGACTCTTCCCATGCCTGGCTATATATCAACAATGTGACTCTTTATCAAGCCAGCCTACACAGACCATTCAGTAGAGCCAACCTCATCCTCTCCCTTTGGTTATTCTTTCCCATCTCTTTGATTACAATCTTCATTTGCTTTATCTCCACGTGGAATTGTCTTGTTCTCTTATGTGCTCACCGCTTTGTTCTAGGTCTTTCCCAGAAGGATATTTTGCTTGTTCACTACTTACTTACACAGCATTCATAAGGGATTCAACAAATATTCACTAAAAACCTAAATAGCATTTAAAAACAATGCATTTGCTTAGAAATAGCCTTCATCTCCCACCATCAGTGTTTGTTGGAGTGATACTATGCATTATCACTCCTCACCAGACATGCTAGAAATTCCCTTCTGTTTGTCTACAGAATCACTGTTTGTTTATGACACAGTTTTCCCCAAATGAAGAAAATTTCAAAGGCAACATCAGAGTTCTTAACTAAGGAATACCAATATTCAATGGCTCAGTGTCTGACAGATATAAGAGGACTCTGTAGCTGAGGCCCTTGAGGCCAAGTGACTGCCAACAGTCGAGGCTCTTGGCTCCCAGCCTGTGCATGTGACTGCCAGGCTTATTGCCTCTGCACTGAATTTATATTTTAATACAGGACACCAACAATGCATGTGTATAATAGGAGCACTGAGAGTAATTTTCCTTTTCCGGGCCAGACGCCTCGTTTTGCCTTCCAACTTTCTATTTTAATTTCCTTTTCCTCCTACCTAACCCCAATGTCCTTCCCCTGACACATATATCTTCTTTCCTAACTATCTTTTCTTTATCCTTGTTCTGCTGTTTACCTCTGTGATAGGGCTCTATACCATTTTCATTGTAGGCATTTTATCTGAGTCTAGGGAAGAGACAGAGCCTGAGTACTACACCAAATGATCTATGAAGAGGTATTATTGGGTTTGTTGATGGAGAGCCTCATGTAGTGGTACAGTGATGCCAGTGATCCTTTCTGGCACCATTTGGACTTCTCTTGGTTGACTTTATCATTAAAATGTGCATGTGTTCAGTATCATTTTCCTCTTTTGTTCATTTGCTAGATATTAGCAACATTTTAAAAAAAAATGCCTGAAATCAGCTACAGTGAACCCAATCAAAGAGTGTAGTGTTATTGTATGCGAAGCACCTTGGGCAAAATGTCTGGAACATGAATAATACTAAGTAACATTAATCACGTTACTGAGTGACATGATTATTTATTTAATAAGAAAAATAGAGAGGTCAGGGAATTGTGTAGTCAGTGGGAGCTGAATAAGAATATTATTGACCTTAAACATTTCAATGTAGATGCAAGAGACTAATCTAGAAGTAAGACTAAATATATGTCCCACGAAGTATTGAGAGCTAATAGAGGTTAAATGTTACAATAGAGAAACTGGCGTGCGGGTCAGTTGTCTGTACAGTTAAGCCAATAAGTGAGTTTGAAATACCCCACACTTGACTAGTGTTTTCATTATCTTGAAATTCATAATAATTTTTCAACAAAGGACCTTGAATTTTATTTTTGTTTCACCTAATGAGTTTGTAGACAATTTTGATTTTTAAATTTTACTGGGATTTTCCCCTAAGTGACACATGTAGATGATCATATAATAATAAGATAGAATGTATTTGTGACCATTCAGTTGTTGTATCAAAACATTACAAAACAAGCTAGGGCCACTTGCATTTGTATTGTAACAGTCCTTTTCATATTTAAGGGGAACAGTGAAAAAAAAGAGACATACTGTAACTTGGGGGAAATAAAATTTCTGTTCTCTTATGCTTGCTTTAATATATTTATTTGTTACCTGATCAGATATTTACTGAATGTTTAATAAGTTCTAGACACTGAAGATAAAAATACCAGGACATGATTCTTGCCCATAAGGGACAATAAAGTAATCAATAATTAAATTTAGTGTAATATACATCACCTGTATAATTCCTTATACCTTTGCGTGGCATTATTTTAATGTTTGCATACTGTTGTGGTCTCACAAGAAATTATGAAAGAGTTGTGATGAGGATCTCTTCTTACTGAGGAGAAAGAAGAGATTAAATAAATGGTTCAGCTCCATAGGAAGGAGGTGACAAAGAAAAGATTCTGAGCAAGGCCATCTAGGGTCATTGTTTGTACCCTTAGTCATTAAGGTAAAAAATAATAGAGGAGCTGTGAGGGAAGTCATCTTCATGCATCCTGCGTGGAAGGATGCATCTCAGGGGAGAAAGAAATGTAAGGCCTTCATTTAGAAAAATTAAAGTATTACAGTTAGAAAATTGAAGACGTACTATATGTTCCATTGAAATCCATGAAAAACATGAATTGTGAGAGAATATTAATTTGATGTAATATTAATAGTTATATAAATTAAAACTGAAAAACTCCAGAGTCCACAAATACACATTAATACTTTTGGGCCAAGGGATTAGGATGACCCAAGTGTGGTTTTGTTAGAGGTTGGGCAAGAAATTGGAGGCTGGAGAACGGATGTGGGAAAGAACACTGGCCAGTAAGCAATGGCCTTTCTGTTACATGAGAAATGAGTCAGTGGAAATGGAAAGCAGAGGACTTGAGAGAGATTTTATGGCAGAAATCAGCAGAAATGGAAAGCGAGCGTGTCTAGAGAAACATGGTGAGCAAAGAGGCAATTACAGGGGGAAGATTCAGAGGCAAAGAAGCTGGGAGGAAGAAGATATTATATTTCTATATTTCTAAATGCATTCTAGGAACAGATACTCATATAATTTTCAGAACAATTTATGATAGCAGTAAATATATTAGATTAATATGATGATATAAGAAAACTATTTATAATTTGTTGTGTTTATTCAAATAAAATATTGACCATAACCATTCAAAGAAATGCTGTAACACATTCTACGTTTATATATTTTATCTTTACCAAGGAAGAAAAAAGTGATGTACTTTTCATGTTCGTATTCCTCTTTTACTGTCATTTCTGAGCTGCAGATTGCTCTACATTTTCAAAAGAAAAATGAATAGGCTACATAACACTTCTCTCTAAAAGGCCACCTTCTGCCATAGGCTGCATGAGCATAATTCTCACTGACAAGCCAGCACTGAGGAGCACATAGAAGGCCAATTACACAGACACAGCCTGTTTTTCCAGCTATTTAACTGTTCTTATCAGGTGCTGTGTTTGTTTACAGGGAAGTGAAATGGACCCATAGAATTTGAAAGCAGCTCAGCCACAGATGGCGTTCACTGTAAGAAGTACAGATGGCATTAGGAAGGCATTCCTTGAGACTCAGACACCTCGATCATTAACACCTCACTCTGAGAATACAGAAAGCACTGCATAAACCACAGTAGGAACATCTAGAAGGATCTATGGATAAGAGAATGATCAAATTGCTTTTTGATGCTGACCAGCTGGATGAAGAGGAAGAGTCTGATGAAAAAGAGCGAAGAAAAAACAAACTCATTTTTAGATTTTAGGAAAATAATTTGAAATTGTATTTGTTAACTTTATGCTGATGCCAGAATGCATTGCAGAACTGGTTTTATTTTACCTCACGTTATCCAGAGTGGTAGCTGTCACACCTATGGTATTTACCCGTGTTGAGAATCGTGAAAACAAAATCAAGATTTTATACTGTCATTCTACAAGGATTATGATTAATTGTTTTTGGTTTTTTTTTTTTTTTTTTTTTTTTTTTTTTTTTTTTTTTTTTTTTTTTTTGCAGGACTAGGGTTCCAACTCATGATCTTGCACTTGCCAGGCAGGCACTTGTACCATGGAGCTATCTCCCCAGCCCCTGGCATTTTTAAAAATTAGAAAAAGAGACCAAGAGGGGCGTGGTGGCACACGCCTATAATCCCAGCACTTGGGAGGCTGAGGCAGGAGGATCAGCGTAAGTTCGAGACCAGCCTGGGATACAAAAGTGAGCTAAGGACAGCCTGAACTGCATAGCAAGACCCTGTCTCAAAAAGACAAAAAAAAAAAAAAAAAAAAGAGAGAGAGACCAATGTTACTAATTGACCTGATTAGGCAACACACCAAGTTGCTATGCTTGCTGCCTGATAACAGATGTGGGCCTTAGGGAGCTGCACACTGCCTTCCAGATCAATGACCAATTCACTTCTTCAGTGCACTAACTATGCTGAAGAGAGCTTCAGAATGTTTTACATACCCCAAGGGGATGTTGAGTGCATGGGAAACAGCTGAATGAAGAACTGGGCTGTGTGTGACTATGCCGAAAATCAAACATTAGCCACATCTTGTTTGATTCCAATTACTGTCTCTAGTAGCCCATATCATTTATTTCTCACATTCTACCTTATACACCACTAGCATGTTGGTGACTTGCCAGAGATAGCCTCCATATATGTCTTAGGAAAAGTTAACCCTAGTGAAGGTTTGTGTAATCTACCCATATAACACTGTACTGATTAGATTCTGACAGCAATGGACTGTCCTCCTAGTGTCCTCAAGGGGCTCAGGCTGCTAAGAAAGTTGTAGTAACCATACATGTTATATTATTTTAAAGCCCTGTGATAATTTTTAGGAAACAAGGAAAACATCTTTGGTGAGTTAAAAGGAAGCAGAGGCAGTATCTAATTGTGGATGTGGTTTGGATGAGGTTATTAAAAAAAAAAGAAGAAAATGATTATACTTAATGTGATCTTGAATTGTAGACTTTTCACAGGTCAGTATGGAAGAAGTCAATGTGTGACCAGAGGGAAAGTGGGCAGAGGGAAGCTAGCTGGTGGCAGGAACAAGGGTTGTGACTATCACATGGCTGGAACTGGCCTGGAGAAGGGACACGAAGCACCACGAAGGAAAGATTGATGGGGATATATTGTGAAAGACTTTGAGGGCCTGTATGAGAATTTCTTCTTTAATTTAGTAGTCAAAGGGGAGCAACCAGATGTTGTGCATAAGAGCATGACATGATTAAAACTGTTTTGGGAAGATTAATTTGGCAGTTGTCTTTACCTAGATTGATGATGCAAGAGCCTGGGGCTTGGAAAAAAATAGTGAGTAGGCTTTTGCGGCCATGTCATCTGACAGGAAGTTGAGCAGTAACGTTCCAACCTTATAAATACTTAAAAATTCTTACCTTCTTATTGATTATTTAAAAGGCTTCAAGGGACTGGCAATAAAGAGCATCAGGAGCTTTCTCTAGGTGGAGAAGAAGAACCTCTGTACAATTCAGAGATCATTCTGTATGAAAGCTACAGGAGTTTTGGCTTCCGGTAAGATCTTAGCCCTGTGGACAGCTATGGATTCATGTCACTGTGTTCTATTCTGTTGCTATGTGATGAACAAGTCACTCACTTCTGGGAAGCTCCATTTTCACTTGTGTAAAATCTTAGCTTCAGCTGCGTTAACTCCAGAGTCATTGCCAGATTTTACCTTCTCGTGGTCTTGATAGGAACTAGGGAATTGCAGCTGCTGATAGGGTTAATGTTTATCTGCCTGTGTTCCTATCAATTTCATTGATTACTACAAATTCTACTGAAAAAGGACAAGTCGGAAAACTTTCACGTGCATAATTTTAAGGTAGCATGGCTTGTTACACTAACAGTTAAATGCCAGCTTTAATATGCTCTTCTTACACTCCTGTTGCTATTATCCATTTTCCAGGAAGCTGAACTTGTGCAGATGCTTCTCTTTGCGTTGTAGAATGAATTAAGGTGATATTAAAGAGTTGCTTTCTCTTTGTATTTAAGACTTAGAATGCCAACTTGAACAAGTTAGCCATGGGGTAATATAGGTATATCTTAGCTGTATCTGACAGAATAATTTAAATCAGCTAACAATACCATGTAGTATTTTAAAAGGATTTATGCAAGATAACTATTACACACAGTAAGAATGAGAACTTATTCAATTATATATCGCATTCTAATAAAATATATGGAATATTGAACAACTAAGGGCAACAATTTTCAGCCTAAGTTATAGTTCATGGGCATATTCTTTCTTTTTATAAACAAGATGATGTTATGTTTTATGCCTCTTTTTATACTGTTCATTCTCTTTATGTATATTTTATGCATTCTGATGGCTTCCAGTCTTTAAAAGGGATATGGAAAGGATGAGAGTTTCCTCATACTTTATGCAAATTGCTGAAGATTCATCTGCCTCTATGGGTCAGGAAAATATACACATTCCCTAAGAAACATTTGTAACTCATGGCAGTGTGAAGCCCTGGTTTCAATCTCAGTACCACACAGCAGCAACAACAACAATTACTACAACTCTAGCATTTCCCATTTTTCTAATTGCTTTAGGAAATAATTAGCTCTTTCTGCATTTACTGTTATGTAGAAGTGCTATTTAGCAGGCAGAGCTTTTCTCAACAAGGGTGTAGAGATACAGATACTACCATTAAAAGTACTGTTCATTCTTTTCTTACAGAGAAAAAAAAGGACAGAGAAATTTTAATGGGGAAGAATGGAATGAAAACAGTGACATTTTATAATTTAAAAGTTTCCTTGAGACCAGCCTTAGCTACAAAAGTGAGCTCAAGGCCAGCCTGAACTGCATAGTGAGACCCTGTCTCAAAAAAAAAGACCAAAAAAAATAAATAAAATAAATAAATAAATAAATAAATAAATAAATAAAAGTTTCCTGAATAGGGTTTTTTGGGGTAAACTGATAAGTACTATTTTTAATACGCATATAAGTGTTATGATGGTACCTACTAGAAGACTACCCTTTGAGTACAGAAACTATAATGGCACCATTATTTTAGATAATAACTGAAATACCAAAACTAGGTTTATTAAATAATTTTAGTTAATGAAAATGTGAACATTTGTGTTTGTCTCTGTGTCTTTTGGTGTGGTTGACCATGTTTGTTCATTATTTGTTTATTAAATATTTATTGTAAAATTTTATAGATTAATTATATGCTGAGTGTTGGTTACTGATGGAACATGGAAAGAGATTTTTGGCTATTAAATCAATAAAATTATTAAGGAACATCTATTCAAGTTGAAACTTTTGCTTGAATCTCCCTAGAAAACATTAGAATTAGAATGTAATAAAATCAGCTTTCAAGAACCTATAGATACAAATCACATGACATTTATCATATTTCTGGTTGAAGAGTTCAGTAGAAAACCAAAATAAACTTACTCTAGGACCATATAATTTTCTTTTTTACTGTGAAATCAGAGATATGTTTGAAATTTAGCATTATTGGTTATTCTTCCCACCAGAGACATAGCTTTTGTAATTGAATCTCTTTTAGAAATTCACCATTCATTCAATGCGCTTATAAATTGCACATTACCTCTTTTCATCAATGTGGTAACCTGTAGCAGAAATTAACTATTAACTACTCAAAAAATTTCTCCAGTAACTAAGGTTCTAATTTTACTTAATTTGTACAAAAATAAATTAAAATATCTAACTATAGTATGGCTAATTGCCACCATTTGGGCAGAGCAGTTATAGATAAATATTGCTGGAAATATTCATCTAGAAAAATGCAAAGGAGATTTAGAATTTTTAAATGTAATAAAAACTTTGTTTTTATATTTTGATAATTCTTCATTAAAATTAATAGCTAGAAATTAATTAATAGCTAGAAATACCACAAGCAAAGTATTTGATTAAGTGGAGTATTCCAAGTATGGTTTGTTTGCAGGTGTATTTTTTATTATTAATTTTATGTATTTGGTACAGGGTCTCAACACTCAGTTCAGACTCATAGTGATCCTCCTGTCTCACCTCCCAGCTCTGGGATTACAGGTGTGCACCGCCTTGCCCAGTCTTAGTGGCAGGCTCACTGTGCCTGGGACTAGGCCAGTGTGGCACGTGGCACCCAGAATCAAACTCAGATCCTCGCACTTGCCTAGTCAGATGTTTAGACCACTAAGCTATCTCTGTAGCCCCTGTTTGCAGGTATTTTTAAAATTTATTTTAACTGGGTCTTTGAAGATACCGTGCTGTACGTTTTTCATCAACATTTCAAAGTTAACCCCAAAAGTCTTCAGAATAGTCTCATCCATCAAGGTGTTAATTAATTAATTTATTTATTTATTTATTTATTTATTCATTTATTTTCGTGAATGAATACAAAGTTTACTAGGTCATACCACATGGCTAACAAACCGATAGGAATTCCAGTGACTCAGCGTTATGGGTTGACTTCTTTACCCAAATGGAGACAAATACGTTCCCGCAGGACTGTCCACCTCCCAACACAAGACACATAGACTCAGACCATCAGGATCCACTCCGGGGGCCATGGCCCATGGGGTGAGTGTGGCCATGACATTAATGGCTTCCTCCTGTCCTAGCACCCATCGTGGCCTGGCATTCTGTCAGGGTAGGCCAGTGCCAAAAAAACTGTGTGTCTACGGAGCCAGTACATGCCACATCAAGGTCTGTTTTTACATAGTGTCCTTTTAATGCTCTTTCAGATTGATAATGGAGCTAGGTATCAGTGTTTTTATTTCTGAAATTAAATTGTTTCTTATTTTCTATGCACAGAGATATATAGCAGTGTGGGCCACATAGAACTAGCCCTCAGAAATGACTTCAACACCTGGAAATATTATGCTGACCCATTTCATGTTCACAGACACATCGTGCTTTTTGTTTTGGGGATATTTTTAAAATGACCATTATAAATGTTGACTTATAAAATAATTTTTTTCAAACAATGCTAATAACTTACTATCTTCCTACTTTTTATAAACTATCAGTCACCTTCCCATCACTGGGACAAAGCACCCAGCACTTCCTCTTTAAAGGACAGGTTTATTTTGGCTCTCAGCCTCAGTTCATTCAGTCCTCCATAGGATGCTGGAAGAAGAAATAGTCAGGTGGGAGTCGGGGGTACAGCAAAGCCAGGAAGCAGAGGGAAAAGGGATGAGGTAGCAAGGCAAGAGTGCACAGCCTTCCAGGGCCTTCAAGGGGCCACCTTCAACCGGGCCCCGTCTCCTGCCATACCATTGGACTGTAGACTTATGAACAGATACATCCACCAATGTGAAGAACACCCCAAGATCCAGTCACCTTCCAAACTCAGGAGACCTTTGAGGAGCATTTTAAAACTGAACTGTATCAGTAGCTGATGTCAAAAATAAGAAAACCATTCCATAAATAATAATAATAATGATCATCATAATAATAATTAATAATAATAAATAGATTTCCCATGGAATCACTTGAAAATCATTGCTAGGGAACAAAATATTTTCGTAACATTGATTTATGAGTAAATTTGTCATAAGAATGATGTCCTATTTCTTGCTGTCTTTTTCCCCCCTCTAATCTGTCATGTGTTATTTATTTAATTTCGATGGCCTTACATGGGTATAAATGACAAAAGCTATATATTTAAAAGGTAAAATGTGATGTACTGGCATGCGTCATGCATGGGAAGGGATTGGCACAGTCACTCAACATAACATGTGCAGAACGTCACATAGTTAACTTTGCGTGTGGGGTTTGTATGCTTAACCAAGGTAATATAATATAGCATTAACTAGAGTCACTATGTTGTCTAATAAATCTTGAGAACTCATTCATCCTGAGTAACTGAAAGTCACCCTTATGTCCAGTTTGTTTCCATTTCTTGCATCCTTCAACTCCTTGAAACTGCAGTCTACTTTCTGTTTCCATGAGTTTGGTTTTTTAAACTTTCACATGTCAGTTCAGTCACGCAGTATTTTTTGTTTCTTTCTGTGCTTGCCTTATTGCCATTAGCATATTCTCCAAGTTTATCTCTATAGTTACAGATGAGAGAATTTCTTTTTAAGGTATTCATCATGTATTATGGTGTGCTTGAGCAGTTAGCCCATTTCTTTATTCATTTAATCGCTGGTGGATGTGGAGGTTGACTACTGCCTTGGATACTGTGAGTCATGTACACCAGAGCACAGCTCTGGCTGAAGGAAAGCGATGTGGTTCTCGTTGCACACATATACCAAGACGTGGGATAGATCTATCATATGGTACCTCTATTTTTAACATTTTGGGGAACCTGCCATGGTTTTCAGTTGAATATAATATATGGACACATTTGAAATTTGCAGTTTTCCAGCATTTAAGTCCTAAAACATAACTTTTCTTGTTATTTGCATAATTTCTCCTGATGTTACAAGATTTTGTTTGCAGCAAACAAGTTCATTTCAGGTACTGGTATGAAATAGCTTGCTTTGAAAGTTATTATTTTTAACATTTATATTTACAATATTAGCTTTAATTCTTTCTATTAAGAAATCAGTATTATTTATTTTGCATACTGTCTCTTACCAAGACTCATGCTTTGATGAATTCAAATGTTTCCGTATATATTTCATTTGATGAATTAAAAAAGATGTGTTCACTGTTGAGAAAACGAAGTTCTTCCGAAACTCTGCGTTCCTTGTTTGAATTCTTTTTTCATATTCCCATGAGGTTTATGATGCTGTTGTACCTGAACCCAGAATTTGTAGGTTGAATTTCTCTCTTTTGTGCCTTTTCATTTTGTGTGAGTAGTTGCCTTTCTTCCTGACAGATACTGCTGTCCCTTTGTGTCATTTGAATAGCTGGGATTTATGCAAAGAAAAATAGTCTTAACAACTTTGGCTTGGCCTGCTGTGGTGAGCAAGCTTCAAGGAGCACTATGGTCATTGGAAAGGGCTCGGATTCCTCACCTCTGGGATGACCCTGTCTCTAGCACACTCTTTCTAGCGGAGACTATTATCTGTTCTTGTTTGGAAGCATGATAATGTCATTTAACAGTAACCTGAGGGAACACTTACAGAGCTGGGGAGAGGGAGGGTTACAGACACAAAACCTGCATCTTGTATTCTTTGTTACTGACTTTTCATGCGTGTAATGCATGTGAAAATGTCTTCAGGTTTTCCTTTTAACCAGGAGCACTAACAATCCAAGCTGTGAGGGGCAATGTTTTAGCCTTGTGATTGCATGAAAATGAAGAACTCAGTCTAAGCATACACTGAAAGAGAAGATAGACCATCATGTAACTTGCAGATTTAATTATATATCGAACTAATATGGAAAACTGTAACTTGTTTTCTAACAAAATTGGGAACCTTTGAGATACTTCAAGCTGTACCTTAAGCATTTTTAGAAGAGTAAACTCTTTGGAACTTGATGTTAGTTTGAAATTTTATGCAAGAAGCTAAATATAATATTTTAAGTGCTTATCCCAGTGAAGTCAAAGAACTTTGTACATTATAGAATATGGTACAAATAACTACTTTTACTGCTTTAGAAAATGTATACAGATTGCAATCATTTTGTTTTTTAATAGAACTAAATGTGCTTACAACCATAAAGAGAAACACTTGAGTTTTATATTACAGAAATTTTATGTTTTTTTTTTTTTTTTTTTTTTTTTTTTTTTTTTTTTTTTACTTTTTGGGGGTAGATAGGTCTACAGGGTGTTCAGAGTCTCACTACTAGATCAGACTCATAGTGACCTGCCTGTTTACAGACTCCCAAGATCTGGGATTAGAGGCGAGTGCCAGCAGGCCCAGTCTTAGCTGCCTTTTTAGCATGTCTCGGGGAGGGACTGGTACTGATTGAACCCGGTCCCCGCGCTTGCTGACAGGCATGTAGCAATCTTTAAAAAGTCTTCTGAGGGGCCTGGCGGGATGGCTCAGTGGTCTAAAGCGCCTGCTTGGGAAAGCTTGGGCGGCTTCAGGGACCGCGGTTCGATCCCCGGCACCACATGCTGCCCCAGCCCGGCCATCAGGGTGGGCTGAGCCAGCCATAAAAATGAGTGAATAAACAAACAAAGGTTCTGAAACAAGAAAAAAATAAAATTAAATTTAAAAAAAAAGGTCTTTTGAACTGAAGGATCTGGTATATCTGTGATTGTACCATGTTCTCAGATTGAAGTTAATCTAACTTTATTACATTGGGAAATATGTTTTTTCCTAAAGTTTATACTTTAAGAATAGCTCAATAATCTAAAGAGAGATGCTCCTAAATTAACAAATATTTTTCAAATTGAAGTCATCTTTTATTTGTAAACCTTATCTTTAAGCAACAAAACAATTATGTAGGTTTAAATAAAAAGCCATGTGACAACAGGTTATAAAATTTCCCATGTAGAGTTACTTGAAACTTGGAAATTTTGGGTTAGCAGCTCTTAACAATCTATATATCAAGTTTTTATTAGAGAAGTCCCTTTGATTCATGTATGTGTAGCTAATCCCTTTACCTCTAGCTCCTTGACATCTTGTTGAACTTTGCTGATGTAAACGTATGTCCGTTCTTCTAAGTGGAGACTATTTTCTGTTTTTGTTTAGAAGATTGAGAAGGTCATTTGATAGCAAGCTGAGAGTGTATTCACATAGCTTGGGAGAGGGAGTAAAATAATAAATGCTATTTATTTTATTTTTTAATATTTAATTTTTAAATTACTTTTAACAAGAAATAGCAATGTGAAAGTTTCAAAACCCTTTAGCAAGACAGCTATAATAATTAATACAATGCATATTGTTGTTTTCATAGTAGTTGTTCAGAGTACAAGATGCAGACATGATAACTTTTCTAAATACTAATAATACAAATCTCATGGAACTAAGGGAAAGTAGCTGTACGTATAGTCCTCCTTTATTCTTTTATTCTTTGTTACTGACTTTTCATGTACACAGTACATGAGAAAATGTCTCTCTCTTTTTTTTTTTTTTAAGAAACTTGGCTGTTATTAAAACATGGAAGAAATCAATGCCCATTCCAGAATTTATCAGACGTGTACATTTATTTAGTTGAAAAACTCTCCAGTGTTCGATAAAACATTTTATATTATATAGAAAAGATCTTTGAAAAAAGTATATACCAAAAATTCAAGAGAACTTGAAAAATGCTGAAAGCTAAAGGAGAAGTCGTGCATTTCCTATTTTCCAGGCAGAAAAAAATGAAAAAGTGCACACCTTTCTATGTTCCTCAGTTACTTTTGAGATATACTAGGGATGTCTAACAAAAGCAAAGTCAATTAAATGTAATTGGGAAGCTATTTTGGAAGTTACTACCAAGTCTATGAAACAGAGAGAAAAGAACTTTCAAAGAATCACTTCAGTGGATGACATTGTTTCTGAAATATGCAGACAAATTTCAGGAAACCAGTGTCTTCCATTTAGGTGGTTAGTCTGTTTTCTGGTGCTGTGAAAAATAAATGGGAGAGATAAACAGTTTTAAAATGAAGAAATGTTTATTTCATAGGATTCAGAGGTTTTAATCCAGGGTTGATTGTCTCTGTTCCTTTCAGGACTGTGGTGAGACAGAAGCATAGACCAGATACAAGATTTTGACATGAACTTCTGAGACACTGAGAAGTGAGGGGCAGGGAGGAAGAGAGAAGACAGGGAATGGGCCAGGTCCCAATCTCCTCTTCAAGGGACACACCCCGCCCACCGCATTTTCATCTTATTAGTCCTGCCTCCTAACAATTCTATTATTTCCAAATAGTAACATCAGCAGGGGTCCAAGCCCCAGTATGAGTTTTGAGAATAGCTAAGATCCAGACCATAACAACTACTTTGGCATTTTAATCAACTAACTGTTATTTTTAATATAAAGATAAGTTTCTATAATCCCTAACTATAATAGTCATGTTATAGTTACATGACTTTGTTTAATTTGTGAGTTAATTGCTTGACAAGTGTTGAGGATTAAGGATAGAGAAAATTAAGACACTTCAATACGGTGTGGGCATAACCTAAGAACAAAGGAAGGAGAGAGAGAGAGAGAGAGAGAGAGAGAGAGAGAGAGAGAGAGAGAGAGAGAGAGAATGTTCTACATTTCTTTTTTCTTTTAAAATCAAACAGTCCACTATGAACTTTTAAAACTATGTTCACCTGTCCCTCAACAAACCATTGTAACATCTTCCTAAATTAATACTATTATTCTTCAAAGTTTCTTCTCTCCCACAGAAATTAACTTTCTGAGATCTATTTGTTATTTCTGAAGAGCATCTGTTGCTAGGCACTGCTCTTTTTTTTTAAAATTCCCTGCCTCGACGCTCTTCTTAATGTAGAATCATGTTTTCTTATCTGGCGTACGTAAATTTCCTTTCAAGTGTTATAAGCCTCTTCATTTTGGAAAGACAAGGATTTTGAGAGATGCAGTAAGCCAGTATGACAATGTAGTGATGAACTTTGGTGAAAGTTGGTTCCGGTGGAGCTACAGGTCAAGTCCTAAAAGGAAAGCCAGAAAATAATCTGTCTTCTCAGAGCAAGAAGGGTTAGCGTGACAGCCCTGCCTCCAGAGATCAGTCTTTCACTGGTTATTGTGAATGTAGTTTTCACTCTTTCTTATGTAGATAATGGAGAAAGAGAAAGTTATTTTTTAAGGCATTTGGTAAAAAGGCTCACTACACAGCGCGGACTCATAATGATCCTCCTGTTTGCAGCCTCCCCAGTGCTGAGACTACAGAGTGTGCCAGCACCTGGTCTCGCTGGCCATCCCAGTGCAGCACCCAGGGGCAGGGCTGGTGCAACATGTGGTGATGAGGATTGGACCCTGGTCTCTGTGCTTGCCTAAGCAGGTGCTTAGTCAGCTCAGCTATCTTGCTGGCCTGAAAAAGAAAGAAAAACTTATTCTAACCTAGCTATTTTAGGTCAAATTTGCATTTTAAATCATTATCTTTATAGCTATCTATTAAATCACCAGAGAGGAATTTTGTTAAACAAGTAAGGAAAAATTTTTCTAGTGTGCAGAATACAGACTCTTTCTATTGAACAAGATTGTTACAATCTTTTCCCATTCTTTAACGAGTAGATTTTTAAAACCATCTAAGGGCCAGCCAAGTAGCTCGGTGGATTAAAGCACCTGCTTAGGCAGAGCACAGTGCCAGGGTTTGACCTGTGGTGTACCAAGCCAGCCCTGCCCCTGGGGTGGGACTGGATGAGATGGAGATTAAGACTCGGTGCAGTGGTACATGCCTGTAATCCCAGCTCTTTGGAGGCTGAACACAAGCAGATCACTACACATTTCTTCAGTTTTAAACTCAAATTTCTCTTTACTATAAAATAGCAAAAGATGTATTACACTTTATGTATATCTGTTTATGCTGAAGGCTGAACAAGACAAGCACTTGTGTGAATTCACGTGCATGATTGTGAGAAGGAAAAGTTTCTAGCAGCATAATTTTCACATCTGTCTTTTTACTTCACAAGTGCAGGTTTTGGCCCCTTAGTTTAACATCACTTAAAATTCAGTAAAGAGATTCATAGATATTCTTGCTAGCTATAGCAGCAAGAACAAATGTAATCTATGTAAAATTTTCTGAAATAGCACAGTTTTCTTTGAAGTTATTTTTCAAAGAACACTCAGAGTAGGTAAAAGAGGGTTTTCATTCCATAAATATCTGGCCATTATCTTTTATTATTTGTCAAAATTGTTTCGTTGCACAAAAATTGAAAATTATGTTTTGTAATTTGGAATTTCCAGGTAAAACTTGAAATGTTCTTCATTTTCTAGTGAGCTTTAATTTTTTTCTCCTTTTCGCAAGTCAATCATCTTGAACCTGAAATTGGCTTTTCACAGCTTCCTTATAAATTCTTGGGAAATGGCCTTTATAATAGAAATGCTACCATAACTTTAAATCTAGCAGTGCTGGGAGACGGCCTTCAATCTTCATGATTTGCTGACAGAGGAGAGATTTGTTTCCAGATACATCTGCGATGTCTATGTTGAGCATTCCAGATTGCAAGGAATGAAGGATATCCCTCCCTTCGAGAACAGAGAACGTATTCATTGTGCTGAGAGCAACATCAGTGGAAATTGGTTTAGTATGCTGTGCATATGACATAATGCTTCTTGAATTTAGTTAGATTATGTTTCTTTGCAACATGGGACTTCCCACCTGGTGGTTGTGTATACATTTGCTCTACTTTCTTTTCTTTCAGAGCCTAGGAAAAGGAGTCACGTCATCTCTAGAAATACAGTGAGGAGTTTCAGGTTGCTCTTCTTTAAAACCTTTTGATACATTCCATTCTTAGGGAAAAGGCCTAGTCACTAAGAGTTTATAGTGTGAAGGGATGCTTGTATTGTTAGTCCATGTATACATGCTCAAATAATGACCACAAAATAAGAGTAGCAAAAGTAAATCCTTAGTTTACTTTTAGCTCTGCCAGTTTAGGGTTTATGTGAAGTTCATCTAATTCAGTCAATGAATATCTGAAAAACAGTTGTGTGCTCAAGTGTTTAGATTATCTGATACAGATCATCTGATACAGAAGCTGACTGAAGCTGGCCCTCTTTCAATCTGTTCTTAGTACTATAGCTCAAATCGTTCCCTTACTATCATGCTTGCGATTATCTCACGGTCTTTCCACACTTTCTAGGCAACTGAAATTTCTTCTGTGACATTCAATTACTCCTCATATAAAATCTTCCATGGTTTGTCTTCTGCCAATTCTTTCTTGCTCTATCTGATTCCATTCTCACCTTTCCTGGCTGCTGCAGTCACTTTTCTATTAGTGTTTATAATGTACCTTTCCCTAGGGCACTTTCTCAATTGATTTCTTCCCACCACCTAGAGCTGACTTTCATATCATTAAGTAATGAGCTGAGCATTTACAAGTGATCTTTTGGGAAAGGGAAGATTTTGCAAGTTTCTGAGAATACAAATTTTATGACTCAGAAGCTTGTATATAGATAGAATTTCAGAGATGTTAAACATTTACCATGACATGAAAAATGACCACATGGGTTCCAGGTGGACACCTCCAGCGTCAAACAGGGAGCTTGCTCTGTGCGCAGGTCACTCAGCCCCCTGAGCTTCCCTAACACACAAGTTCACAAGGAGGGAATTTCTGTGAACTCTGTCAGATGAGGAACACTAGAATTTTATAACTACCACTCAAGAACTTCTTCCTTTTTTTCCCCTTATCTTCTAATTCTTATTTAGCTGTACAATATTTATAAAAAGAGAATACATTGGGCTGGATTTCACTTTTTATAACCCTTTCTGATCCCTGTAGCTACCTAAACCTCTTATACATAATCCACTTATATTAGCTTATACTCACAACTCCACAAGATATTTTTCTGTTGTCTATTTAAATAGAATTCTGAGATCGTGTGATAAGTTACATCTTGCAGAAGTAATTCTCTACTAGAATAAAAGCATTCTACTCAAGGCTGTGAATGTCAACAAACATAACCTACCCTAAATATACATTTTTAATTGAAAACATTATGGATTTTTTTCATTTTTGTAAATAACCAAGGAAATACATGTTCTCTATTTTTTATTTTAAAAATCAAACAATGCAAGACTCGGTAAAAAACATGAAAAATCACCAGTCACTTCAAGCCAAGATAATTTGTTGATAGCATAGATATAAAAAAACAAAAATTAAAGAAAGTTTCCATTATATCTCTCACAGATATATTGAATTGATTATAACTATCTTTCCTCACATTCCCTTAATCCTATCATTAATATATGATCATTAGAAATATTTCAATAACATTGTATATTGGTATATATTTCTGTAATCTAGGTCATTTTTTCACAAAAATATTCCCAATTCTAATTTGTGCAAGTATGAAATTTACTTTTGCTGAATATGGTTATAGGTCATCTGTGTTCCGCTTTTTGGTTTAGAATGAACTGTAACACTCCTCCAATCTCATTAATGTATAACTAGTTTTATTGAATTTTAATAGATGTGCAATTGGAGGACCCTATCATGTTTTATCCAATCATTTCTACTGGAAAATAAGTTTTAAAAATGCACATTTAGTGCTGTTTACTTGCAGTAATTATAGTTCTATGTATTTATTATCATCACTGAGAACTATGCCTTGACAAGATTGTTCTGGCATCATTGTATAGAAAGAATGCAACCAGGTTCCAAAAGAAGCAGTTTTGTTTTTGTGGTGACCCAGATGTAGCACAGAGAGAGGTGGAGGGGATGTTAAATTTACAAGGAGGAGCGAGCAGAGTATGACTAGGAGTGCTTGAGAGGACAAACAGAACTTCCCAAGACCTTGTAAAAGACAAGTGGAGAGGCTGCTGCTCCTTGATTCAGGAATCTTACCTTTAGGGCAACATGGATAGGCTAAATGAATTTTTGGTCCCTTCAACAATGTAGCACCCCATAATTTTAATAAAAATCTCTGCATTATATTTACACAGTGTTTTCTCTGGAACTAAACTGCTTCTATAGATAAGGTCATGGGAGCTCCAATTGCAGACTAGAAAATCAATCTCAAATATTTGGAGAGCCTTAATGATACTTTTAATAGGAATAAATGAGACTCTGGTAAAGAAAAAGTTATTTCTTAAAACAATTTTTGGCAAAGATGTGTAGAGCTTGGGCCATGAAAATGAGTGAATAAACAAACAAAGGGTTCTGAAACAAGAAAAAAAAATAAAATTTAAAAATTCTTTAAAAAAATAAATAAAAGGTTGACCTTTTTTGTCAGTTAAAAGATTGAAAGCACCTTCCTTTTTCCTCTGAATTTGGAATATATCTATAAAGACTTAATTAGATAAAAACATTTTTAGTTGTTTTTTTAATGAAATGATTATTACAGTGGAAGACCCATTACCTTGAATCCCTCTCTAAGTCCTCCCTGCACTCTGAGCACCCTGGTCCCAGTGCTTGGCCACTTTCTGCTCCAGTTCTGGGGTTCTGTTTCCTGAGGGTCTCTATTGTGCCGCTATGAGCACCCCAATGCCCTGCATCCACTGACAGCATTTCTTTTCCATGGCCATGGTCTGGCCCTTGCTTGCTGGCACCTTTCCTAGGTTGGCCAAAGGGGTTTGTGGATGGGTTCCCTGGGTGGATATAGGTTTTAAGGTGACCACTAACAAGGCTGGGGAGAAGTCTGAAGAGCTAACAGATGCCAAGCCAGGCAGCTGAGACTCCCAGGTTGCTGGTGCTGCCCATACCCGAGATCTGGCCACACTCACCCAGAAAGAAGCTCCACGTTTATCAGGAAGGTGGGGTGACTGTGGGTCCCTGCTGAGACTGCCTAAAAACATTTTCATAAGGAAAGAATTTTATGTTAAATAAAATGAGACTCATTTCTAGTGAATTCTTTGCTAATAAATAGGTATGCAAGACTATAGCAATTGACACATTATACATGCTTTCAATTTGCAAGTCTCTAGCAAAGAACTCTAGTGGATTTATTAAGAATGTCACCAAGAGCAGTAATATTTCACCTCTAGCTTTGAAATGACTTTAATTCGATATTTGGTAGATTGTTTACTTCCATCCTACTTTTATACTGAAAAGTGAAAAGAATAGCAGAATAATGGTACAGAGTATATCAATTGTCATTGGCCATAACACAATCCATTGGTATAAAAGGGCAAGGTCCTATGTAAGCCATGTGACTACCCCTCCCCCACTGCATCCCCGCACACCACTCCATGTTGGTGCTTTCCTATGTATATTTCGAGAAGAGCAGCAAGAAAGGAAGAGAAGCCGGGTGTGGTGATGCATGCCTGTCATCCCAGCACCTGGATGGCTGAGGCAGGAGGACCAATGTGAGTTTGAGACCATCTGGACTACAAAAGTAAGCTCAAGGCCAGCCTGAAGTAGAAAGATCCTGTCTCCAAAAGACAAAAAAAAAAAAAAAAAAAAAAGGAAGACAAAAATATATTTTCTATTAACTGACTTTTCTACTGTGAATATCGGTAAATGCTCCTTTATTCCTTGAGAGAAATTGTAATTGATATACAGATTAGGACTGACACAACGAGGTTGGTAATAATAGTTCCTAAGGTCACAGTTTGGTAGTCAGGTCTTTCTTTTTTTTCTACTTTTCCTCCTTACCTTGATTTATTTTATTAACCAGAACTCCTCTACTACACCTTTAGCTAACTTCTACTTTGTTCTGTTGTTCACCTAGGAATTCAGTGACCTATCTTGCGGGAAAGAAAAAACAAAAAACAAAAAAACAAAAAAAAACCTTTCACATAAAAAAATTGGGTTCATGTTCAGAATTTCAAGACACAATTATTTTAATTTTAACGAGAAAAAATAACAATGAGACATCTTCAAAACAGATAAATAGGACAGTTATGATAATTTATACATTGCATATTTTCTTCATAGTTGTTCAGAGTTCAAGATGCAGACATGATCTCTTTTCAAAACACTAATAGTACAAATGTTTCTTCTCATGGAACTAACAGAAAGTAGCTGTACATATAGTCCAATAGTCCATAATAGTAGTGGGTTCTCAGCAAAACTGGCAATGTTGGAAGCAAGACACGATTATTTTAAACATGTTTTGACCCTAGGGAGAAGCTGGGAAATGGTTCTATAGGGTTCAGTGTTATCTTTTATCTGCAACTTTGAAGTTCTATAGAAGCCTTGCCTTTTAGATAGACAACACAGTGGTGATTTCTACACAGTTGGGGCCATTGATATATATGAAAGGTAACAGCACAAAATTAGAAATCAGAATAAAGAATTAGAATAAAAATCATTTCAGTGAAAAGATATCAAGGGAGAACAGAGAGTTATTCTCTGAAAGTTGATGCTTAAGCCAACATAAAATGAAAGACATTTTCAGTTATTACATATATTATTTGATACATAAGTTTAAATGAGACAAATTAAAGGAAATGTTTTTGTCTTCTGATATAATTTAATAAAAAGTAAAATAATCCCTGTTAAGTTTAATAAATGGATAAGAAAACTGTCACCTTCACTGAGTGGCAAATATTGGGTGATGTGAAATAGTCTTCATTCATCCCTTAAAGGATGTGGTTATTTAAGAATATTAATATTTAGAATTTAACATCAGTGAAAATAATGATGATTCTAATACCTGTTACCATGTTATACACAAAGCAATTAGATGTCTCTATCTAAAATTTTATTTATTTATTTATTTATTTATTTATTTAATTTAATTTTATTTTTTTTGGTGTATAAGGGATCGAACTCAGGATGTGCGCTCGCCAGGCAAGCACTTATTCCATTGAGCTATCTCCCTGGCCCACTATCTAAAATTTAAATGTCATAAGATTCTTTCAGAAATATGGATGATTTGAAGTACTGAGGATGATGTTCTCATTTCTTCTTTCTTTACAATGTGCCCTTCTACTAAAGTCCATGAAGGGATTCATGGATAGAGTGGCCTATGTTTTGCCCCTGAATAACATTTGTATTGGATGATCTGTACTTGGTATGAATCATAATAGCATTTTAGCACTATTCCTTCCAATGTGAACTTTTGATATTTTCTTGTTTTAGTATATATAAGATGATCAAAAACAGCCAGGCTTTATTTTCATGACTTTCATTTGTTTTCAAAAGCATTATTTTATACTTATAGTATTGAGACATTGCAATGCTATCAACTCAAAGAAGGTCCAATGGAACCTTAAAGAGTAAGGATGGTGGCCTGGTGGGATGGCTGAGTGGTCTAAAGTGCCTGCTTGGGAAAGCTTGGGCGGCTTCAGGGACCGCAGTTCGATCCCTGGCACCACATGCTGTGCCAGCCCTGCCCTCAGGGCGGGCTGAGCCAGCCATAAAAATGAGTGAATGAACAAATAAAGGTTCTGAAACAAGAAAAAAAAAAATAAATAAAATAAAAAATTCTTAAAAAAAAAAGAGTAAGGATGAATGGTGGGTGAGAAAACTGAGGGATAATTATGGTCTGAACTATATGCCATTATGCAGATCCATAAAACAGACTGTGTTGTGCCTTTTTCTCCATAGTATACGTGAGACCACGTGCTGTAAATCTCAATGTATATTTGCCCTTTTTTAAGTCTGTGTTTTGGATGTGGTCATCCAGCCTCAGGAAAAATCCAATAGCATTGCTTCAGTCTTTACCAGTCAACATTTGAAAGTGGAAGGTTATGAAGCTTTGACGATTAACCACTTATTGAAGCTGAAGATACATGCTATGAAGCATGCTGGTAGGTTTTAATAAAGCTGTTTGTTTTGCCTACATTCTCCAGAGACCTACAATTTGAAATAGGATTTATTTTAACCTGTGATAAAACTCTGGCTTCATGCCACTTCTGTCTGTAGAGCTCCTCTTTTCTCTTTTCTTTTAAACCAGTGAATAGATGGGAGCACATAGCTTTTATATTTCTTTTGTATAGACACAGAGGTGAAAAAACTTGGCTTTGGCTCTGTTTTGATGTTCCAGGCTGAGAAAATGTAATTGTAGCTGTGAAATGAAGTGGGTGTAAAATGAGTTTGATGGTTCAGTCAACTTCAGTAGACAGATGTTGATTTTATCCTTTCATGGGAAAAGGTTATTATGTAAAAATCACTGCAAAATTAAAAACACAATAAAGTTGCAGGTGGGTAGGCATCATTAAGGGAAGTATGAATTGAACGTTTTAAAATATCAATTAAGATAATATGCTTGTAAATATTTTGTCTCTATTTTTCATAGTTCTCTCTAATCATCTACCAAGTATAGAATATTTGGTTCCTTAAGTGTAGTGGTATTTTTCTTTTTTAAAATGCATATACTGACTACTAGAAACAAGTTTCTGAGCAATGTGAGCCAAAATTATAATAGAGTTTTAAATTTAAGTCCATTTGTATGTAATGGGTAATTTTTATCAGAGACATAATCTCTCTCCATAGGAAGTCTTCTATAAAAATATTGAAATTTTTATATATGAATTACAATCTCATTGCTATATTTTTTATAAATGTACTCTGAGAAATTTCCATATTAACTTTGAAGAGAAAAGTTGTTTTAATAATCAGTTTTCATATACTAATTATAGACATTAGTTGTTTTGAGGATAATGACATGTAAAAATATAAGATAGGAAGGTAAAGTGCCTCAGGCTGATGGAAATTGTCCATAAATTGTAAGAAGCTGTTAATAATATTGAAACCTTAAAGAGACAAGAATTAAGCAAATGTCCAAACTTAGCTCTAGGTTTTAGACCAGTCAAAAATTTAAATTCTAGAATACATATATTGCTGCTACTAAAGGTGAATCTTTCATGTAAAGCAAGGGTTGTGGGATTTAACTTTTTGCTGTATAAGGGAATGTTGTTTATTGCATATGAAAAAAAGAAACTTTAGCATAAGTGATTGGGATGTCTTAGTATAATTTCTAGCTTGTGTAACAAACAGGAATATTGAAAGGAGGAGTAGTGAAGAAGTGCATTGAGCTTGAATTTTTGTTTAAGTTGCTTTGTCTGTTAGAAACTTTTTTTTACCATATTTGCTTTCCCTCTCAAAACATGAATGAAATATACCATTAAAAATACAATATCTGATCAATACTCTCTTGCATGCATAGTCTTTCTGGCTCAATTCATTTTGCATCCTCAGGAAAATAACACCAAGCAGAAATCAAAGGAGAACTCCTAACAGTCTTTCAGGTTTCTAATCTGAGTGAGGAAATGGGTGTAAAGGGTAGAGAACTCAGTCTGCCTCATGCAGCATGGCAGAAAGCGAGCTACTCAGGCACCTCCCACAGCTGGGAAACTGAGCCATGCTCTGCAGCTGTGTGGTCTGAGGTTTGCAACAAGGGGTGTATGCACAGCTGGCAGCTCCTGCTAGGCAAAGGCATGGGGCAGATTCCCAGGGCCTGGCCCTCTCTCCTGGGATCCAGATGATGAAAATGGGGACTGAAGGCAGAAATGATTTCTAGAATAATTTAGTGTGATCAGAACAGAACTTGATGATGGTTTTGAGCAACGGAATCCCCAGTTTGGGAGGAAAACCCACCTTCTGTGAGCTATATATAGTAACTTCGTAGGATTCACTATGCAAGTATGTATCTCTTTTTGATGGTTTATTGTCTTTTTCTTCCTGCTCTTTTCTTCCTTTCTTGTTTGTTTCTCTCTTCTTACCCCATCTGTTTTTCTCTCTCCTGCCATCACTTTCCATCCTCCTCCCATTTTTCTTCTTTCTCCCTTTCATGTTTGGTTCTTAGTAGCATCTGAATTTGAAAATCCAGTATTCTCAGTCATTCTTGCAAAAAAAAAAAATTGAAGAAAGTAAGAAAACATTTAAGTCCACCTATCTGCATGATAGATTATATATTATCTTTCAAGAACAGCAGTAAATAACAATGATGCACAAGTAAAGCATATAACCTGAACAAAGGATGAAATTACTTTCTCACTAAAATTGTTTAGTAAAGATGGCTATTAATCTGATAAAATCTAAAGTCAGTAACTGAACATTCTTTGTTAGCAAGGAAATAAATTTCACATCGTTAAGAAAAATCCCTTTTCTTTAACAATTATTTTTTGGCATTATTGTATTTTATTTTATATAAATAACCTAAATCACTACTTCTTATTGTATTTGTACATATGATTTATATTTATCTGTTCATCTATTTTCATACATTTATCATGAGGTCTACAGGGTCTCCCTACACAGATCATACTCATAGTGATTCACCTGTTTTTAATCCTCCCAAACTCTGGGATTACAGGCAGGAGCCATCATACCCAATCTATTCACTTATTAAGAATTTATTAAGTTGGGCTTGTGTGGTAACTCAGTGGTCTAAAGCACCTGCTTAGGTAAGCATAGCCAAGCTTAAGCAACCACAGGGACCACAGTTTGATCTCCAGCACCACATGCCACACCAGCCCCATTCTCAGCCATGGGCTGAGTGACCATGAAAAAATAAAGAGAGAATATATTAAGTCATTGAAACATGTCAGGACACTCCACAAAAAACATTGCTTCAGTAATATTATATTACTGTATTAATATCCTTGTATTACCTTATAAGGGTAATGGCTTGCGTTGTGAGTCTATTGACATATGTAAGACAGTTTCATTAATGTAATATATAGCCTAATATATAGTACATATTTATATGTGCATGCACAAATGACCTAGATAATTTTTTATAACTTCAGTATTTTAATTTTCTCAGGCAACTAGTGCAAAGCATGAAACTTGCTTAATATATCTTAGAATAGTTCCTTCAAATTCTAACTTCATAGTTTTCTTTTCTTTATGACTCTGCCACCCTTAGTAGCCCTATTGAAGTACAATTCAAAAATCGCCTAACTTTATATTTGTTTGATTATTTTCTCAAAGGTAGAACAGGTTAAAGAATTTTGACAAGAATGTCACCTCTATGAGATTCTTTAATTGTACAAGGGAACACTAATGTTAGTATGTTCCATCACTGATACTAGTGCCAATCAAATAACACTGAGCTTAAATAGATAAAAAATTACATGTTGTCATTAAACTCTTGAAAATACACCCTGCTGCTTTAAATACATCTATCTGATTTTTCTTGATACCTTCTGATGTAGTTCTGAAAGTCTTTTATGAGTGTTTTTAGGGGGAATGATCAAAAATATGGTGATTATTGCTACTAAGGTCATCCAGGAGGAAGAGAGATTCATAAAATCATTATGGGAGGTCTTCATCCAATTTATTCATGGAATCTAGAGTTTCCTCTGTCTGAGACTTCTGGTTCTTCCGCAAAGTCAGAATGATCACCAAGGATAATCATTTGAAATTAATTAAGGACACCAAGGCTACCAAGACAGAGCAACCAGAGAGGAAGGAGGGTCTGCAGCCTGCTCTGTCAACATTCTTCAAGAGTGACAGAATAAGTGCATTTTAAGTGAGAGTGTAGGTTATTGGGGGGGTAAATGACACTGTTCAATAGATCTTTAAATTAAACTTTTACCCACTTACTGTATTTTTCAGTTATATGTTTAATCTGTTAGCAAAAACAACATTCATTACACATTAATATTTAAAATATATTTTTCTTTTTGTAAATAGTAGGTAAATAGCAAATGATATTTTAACATATTTGTTATAATTATGATACCTGTAAATATCATTATCAATACCCTTGATAATCCTTGAATGGAAAAATCATTATATTAGTGAGTGTAAAATTTTTATTTCCCAAACATGTGATCATGTGATGCTTATAATCTTTTAAGCCATTAAGTTTTGCTGTAGTAAATTAGAATAATTCTTTGTTTCTGTGTGTGTGTGTGTGTGTGTGTGTGTGTGCGCACATGCACATGCTACTGGGATAGAAACAGGGCCTCATGCTTATGAGGCAAGCACTGTACCACTGAACTGTAGTCCAGCTCTGTTCTTTTTGCACACTCTAATTTCTAAATTGTCCACTGAAAGCTTTTCCAGTCAGCTCCTGGGGTTTTTCTGATGCCATTCTCCTCTGTGTACTTCTTGCCTCCTAGTAAGTACGAAATGTTCTAAGCTTGCTTTGTACTTTCCTATCTCAGACTCAATCTAATTCGTTTCTGGTGAAACTAGCCCTTTATAATGGAATACATTATTATAACACAATATATTACCATGTAGTATTCCTGCTACATATGATCCTTGTGAAGGGGGCGGGATATACCTAGATCAGACTTGTAAATAAAATAGGTCTTATGGTCAGAATTTAATCTGATTCCTGATGTTTATGTCATATTTTATTAAAACAGCTATCCTGTTTCTTTTACTTGCTATCTACTGTTGCTTTCAATATACAATGGGAAGGTTGTTGGGTTGAAATGGAAACCATGTGGTCTATGATGCTCAAACTACATGCAATATAACCCTTTACATAAGCTTTAAAATAATTGCCAGAAACAAGGTGTTGGCAGCGCAGTGATAGTAATAAGTGGCTCAGAATGTTGGCAATTCATCTTTCTCTTGGCAAATGGGGTAATTGATTCTCCTCCTGCTGGAAATAACCAAAGAACAAGCTAAACAGAACTACATAGGCAAAACATACTGCAACAAGTTTTTTTTCTTTTTTTATTACTTTTAATAAGAAATAACAATGTGACAGTTTCAAAACATGTTAGTATTACATTCCCAATAATTGACATAATGCATGTTGTTGTCCTCATAGTAGTTATGCAGAGCCCAGGGTGTGGACATGATGATTTTTCTAATCATTATTGGCACAAAAATTTCTTCTCATTGAACTAAGAGAAAGTGGTTGTATGTACAGTCCAATATTCCACAATCACAGTGGGTTATTGGCAGACCTGGCAATGTTGGGAGCTGGTGATTGAAACCTTTTACAGCTCAGCATAATAATCTAGCTTTACATTTTATGCCTTATGGTTAAACTTTTCTCCTGGGTGGTTAAAGACCCAGTTAAAGCAAGACCTACATAAAAAAAAAAAAAAAAAACATGTAATTTTTGTATCTGACAAGGTCAGTCAAATTCGCTCAGGATTTACCCTGAAACGACATATAGCGTTTTATAGAACTTTTGTCAGTGTCAGCCATCTGGATGAGTCACAGCCATTGCTTGATCAGTTTGCTCCCTGTGAAAACCACAGAGAATGTTTTCTCCCTAGGCAACTGTCCTTAGGCATACTATACCTCTGTGGTGCCAAAAGCTCCTTGAACAGCTACAGAAAGTTTTTGAGAGAATGGGTATAAGGCAGTGATGCAAGGCAAAGGAGAACAAGCCTTGAAGAAAAAAAAGTAGTGTTCCCTACCACTGAGACACCATCTTGCCTTGAGGAAGTTTCCAGACCACTGCAGAGAAAATGACTTGGATGGTACACACTTGAGACTCTGAACTGAGGGATGCAGTGTAGAATACTACTGAGGCTTACGTTTAGAGATAAGACAGTCTTCGAAGGAAAGAAGCTCAGAAATCGGGAGTCCTAGCCTGAGTATTGAGCACAAAGATTAGAGCATGCATGAAAAAAAACTTTTAGAATAGAGAGGAATAAATGTTTAAAATTCTTAGACTAAGCAATGTTAAAATTTGGATAATTATTTGCTCCTAAAAGCTAAAACAGCAAATTGAAAGTTCTTGAGACATGGGAATGAATTTTTACAGCTTTCTTTATGAGTGGGAAATAATGAACCATAGTCTGAGAAGTTTTGTATCTAATACTTCTTAAAGCAAGAAGCCATCAAATGAAACTGTTTTCCTATAACTTAATACACTCCAGAAAATACTTTGAATTATTTTAGGAATGGATAAGTATCCATTATCAGTCTGATAAAGTTCGATATATTTGACATCTAATCAAAAGTTGTGAATAAGCTAAGTCACTTGCAGGAAATTGTATCCACGTTGAGAGAGCAGGCTTAAGTGAATACATCAGATACACAATTTTACATACCACAAGATTTATATGAGAAACCTACAATATCACCAAATTATAATACAAAATAAAGCATAGTGTGGAAATGGAGATAGCTCTTTTGTAAAAGAGAAAAGGATCATGAAATTGAGAGAAAGCAGAGGACAGGAGAAGAATGGTGGAAGAGAGGATAAAAAATGAGTTCCAATATATATGGTGAGTTTCATACTCTCCATTATATCCTGGAAGGATGTACTAATATAAAGGTTTAAGCATTATAAAGAATGAACAGTTGAAGTATGTATGCATTGCTTTTAATAAGACAGTAAATTTATTGACATCAAACTAAAAATGAGAATATATTAAGGTAGCATAAAATATGCACATAAATAAGCTTACTGTATTTATACAATATATATATATATATATATATATATATATATATATATATATATAAAAGAGACACATAAGACACAATACCTACATGAAACTTCTAAAAATGAAAATTACATTATGTAAGGTGAAAAATACACCGAATATGGTTGTGAAAAACCAGCACTGCAAAAGATAAGTTATAAAGTTGAAGACATAGTAATTAAGACAATTCATGTTAAAACAAAAGGAAACAGGAATTTAGCAAAATGACCATAGCACTGATGGTCCATGAGAAAGCTTAAGAGGCTTAATATGTACATAATTTAATTGTGTGTAGCATAAAAGAGACAAAAGCATTACAGCTAAAACATTTGCAGAAATAATTGTTGAAAGTTTTCTAAATGTGATTAAAACAATGAATTTATGAATACAAGAAATTACATAAGCCCACAGTAACAAAAATTATGATAATTACACCATTGCAGGCACTTCACACACATGAAGTAATGTTGATAAAATTTTCATCAGAAACAATGTCAGGAAACAATAAAAAATACTGCAAAGTACTTTAAAATAAGTACTGTCAATTTGAAACTTTCTATACTCAATCAAATATCTTTCAATCAGAACAACAAAGATCTTTTCAAAATCCAAGCAATTAATCAAAGATTACAAAAATAATAAAAGAACTCTTGAGACAGTATAAGAACATTAATACCAGTGAGACACATGGTTCTACCGATAGAGATGAACAGCATTGCAGAAAATGACCCTGTATGCAAGAGTATAATAAGACTTCCTTTCCTGCTATGTAAATGTCTTAAAAAGAAAATTGATTGAAAAGCAGACAGTTGAATGCTTTTATAATATATGAGTAAATAAAATGCATGGCAAGAATAAGAAACGTTCAACTGAGGCAAGATGCAAATATATATTAGGGAGGAAGTTCAGATGTATGTTCTAGAACACAAATCAATGGTTGAAAAAGCAAATATTAGGGTTTAGGATACTAAATCAAAAAGTTATACATTGCAATTATAAGCATTCTATTAACTGAACAGGAGACAATTAGGAGTGGAGCACACAGACTAACTGGAACACATGGAAACAGAAGAAAGCTAACTATATCAATAATCACAGTAGTGGCAAATGGTGTAATTCTTCCTTATGAAAAGGCATATGTCCTCTGAGTAAATAAAAATGCAAAATTAAAACATTTTGTTGAATAAAATAAAAATTATTTAATGTAGAAGCACAGGATATATGCAATGGCTTTATTAATATTAGTTACATCAATTCTGCAATTCTGTTTATTTTAGGATGAAGTACATCAGTTCTGTATTTGGTTTTCTTCTTTCTCTCTCTCTCACTCTCTCTCTCTCTCTCTCTCTCTCTCTCTCTCTCTCTCCCTCTTTCTTTCTTTCTTTCATTTTATTTTGGTGGCACCAGGTTTTAGTTGGTGTTTCTTTAACAATAATTTTTTAACTAGGGCCAGAGTTTCAATCCCTGAGTCTGCTGTGTCAGCCTGTCCCCAGGGCACTCTGAGAGGGCAACTGAAAAAGGGCATGATGGTGCGTGACTGTAATGCCAGCATTGGGAGGCTCTAAACATGTGGATCACTAGAGTGTGATCTAGTAGTTACACCCTGAACACCCTGTAGACCCTTCCCTAAAGATACTACATATATCTACATATATGTATATCTTTCTGTATATATATAATATATAGATGTATATAATATATAGGTATATATATATTATATATTGATAATCAAACCCCACTGAGAAAGAGAAAAACCCAGCACTTCAGTCAAAGATTACATGACTGTTTTCTCTGTAATTGATATAGGCAGTGTACAGAAAGTCAACAAGAATATAAAAATTTTGAACCATTAGAGAGACATCTTTCAGTGGTGACTCCACCCCCCGAGTCGTGCTAAGACAGAAACTGAGACTGTGTGATGCTTCAGTAATCCCAATATTCAGGAGGCTGAAAACAAAAGGATCACAGCAACTCTGATCTGTGTAGTGAGACCCTGTAGATCTTGTACTAAATACATAAAAATGATAATAATAAAAATAAAGAAATATCTTGACATAACTGACACACACAAACAGAGCTGAGTAGTTTTGTGTCAGGCTTATAAATATTTGCTAATATAGACCATGTTAAGATTTTTCTTAACTCTTTATTAATTTAACAGGATTCAAATCATGGAAAGCATGTTTTCTGATCTCAGTGAAATTAAATTAATAATCAATAGGAGAAAATCTTTGGAAAATCGCCCAATATTTAAAATTAAAAGACATGGTCATAAGCAATTGATAGTGAACAGGTAAAAGTATTATAAACTGAGTGAAAATAAAAACACAATGTTAGAATTTATGTGTTGCCTCTGAAGCCAAGCATAGGCAAAAATGTGTAACAATAATTCCCAGTTTTAGAAAGTAAGTTCTCAAATTATAGAATAACTGCAAGCTTTACCCAAGTTTAATATCTAAATAGGAAATGTTTAGGGTTGACTCTAACAAAAGATGTTAGAGATTCATATTCTGAAAATTAGAAGTATTTTCTTTTTTTTTTTTTTTTTTTTTTTTTTTACTTCTGGGGCCGAGACAGCACACCCAGGGAACTGGGGCCGAGATGGCATGCCCGGCATATGGGGCCGGAGGATTGAACTCAAGTCCTTGTGCGTGCCAGATTGGTGCTTATTCCTCTGAGCTATCTCTAAGAGAACTCACTAAAGCCAAAGTTATTTATCATTTATCAGAATGCACCATTGTTAAGGTTTACTTTTTCTCTAGTAATTCATGGTTTTATGCAAGGCCAATAAATTATAAACGTTGTATAAATAAATTAACAAACTGAATATCAAGTTTATTTCAAAATACAGTGTATTATCAGCTTCAAAAAAACTTGAAAAAAAGACTAACAGAAGAATGATAACTAAGAAAACTAATATTTGATTTCAGAAAAAAACTTACCAGAGAAAAGCTGATAAATTAGATTTCACCAAAATTTTCAAACTTTTGCTCATAAGAGGTCTTCCTTAAAAGATGTCAACCATGCTACAACCTGGGGAATATATTTTCAAATTGCAGCTCTTTAAATTATTTACGCAAACCAATTAAAAACACAATAATTAGAAATCATAATACAAAATAAGAGCTGGTAAAATATTTGTAAAACATTCATAGAAGAAATGTGTTGAAGGAAGATAGCTTGGTGGAATAAGTACTGTCTTGCAAGGACTTGAGTTTGATCCCTGGTATTATCCCCCCAAAAAATAATTAGAAATAAGTGCATAGGAAGATGTTAAGTATTTATTATTCACTTATAAAATTTACATTAAAGTAAAAATGAGGTACTGTTTCGTGTATTCTGTAATACACAAGTTATTGTGACTGAGTATACCTCATCAGTAAAAGATATAGAAAAATGTAAGTCCTTTATACTGTTAGGAATTTAAAAGGAAACAGTGATTTTGCAAAACAGTTGATGCTTAAAATAATAATGAAATCCCAATATGATACTAATTATTAATATTTTAATCAAGATTCTATGTGAATGTCCACAGAAACTTTGTTTATTGTTTGATTTTGTGGCACATATACATAGAAACTATTCACTGCAAATCTGAAACATCTTAAATACCCATCAGTAGGTGGATGGATAAAGTAGCTATTCCACAAACACAATATGGAATGCTACTCAGTAAATAAAAAGAAGAACTATTAACGCAAGCAACAATATGAATGAATACTACAATAATTACGTAGAATGAAAAAAGGCAGTAGGAGACATTTTATCAACAAGAAAATGTACTATATCACTCCATTTTTATAAAACTTTTAAAAATGCAAACTAATCCATAGCTTTAGAAAAATACAAATGCTTGTCAGAAGGGGAAGCTGTTGAGAGAAGATAAGAGAGAGTGATTACAAGAACAAGAAAACTGAAAGGAGTGAAAGGCATAAAAAATTATGCTGAGAATCAGCAAAATGAGATCACGTCAAATTAATAAACTCTGCATATTAAAGAAAATAAAAATAGAGTAAAAAGACAATGTTGATGATGGGCAAAATATTGCCTGTTGTTCCTCAGACAAAGGACTCATATCTAGAATATATAAAGAACACAAATATATTAGGTCCTATAATAAAATCCCCAGTCAAAAACTGGACAATTGAAATGAATAGACACTTTTTAGAGGTAGAAATGGCCAACGAATACACGGGGGAAGTGTTCTATATCACTAGTCATTAGAGAAGTCGAGATAGAGATGCAATATTGATTCCAGCAATACTTATATGTCTATATCAAAACTTACCAAATTATACAGTTTAAGTATATGATGTTTACTGTATGTCGGTCAAATTTCAACAAAGCAACTAAAATATGGAATTGCTATTAGCTGTAATTAAAATAGAATGCCATAGAATTCTTTTTTCTATTGCCCACATTTTTTATTTTAATTTTCCTCCTATCCAAAACAGGTTCTAATAATATCAAAATATGCAGTAATTATTCTCCCACATCGCATTCACACATAGAAGAGAGACAAGAAGTTCATGAACTTGTCATGTGTGTATGTCTGTATGTTGAATGCTCTAATATGTTTTATTTATTTATTTATTTATTTATTTATTTATTTATTTATTTATTTATGGGACTGGGGTTCAAACTCACGACCTTGCACTTGCCAGGCAAGCACTTGTGCCATGGTACTGTCTCCCCAGCCCCATTTTATATGTAATTTAAAGTAAAAAAGAAAATTAAAATTTGGACCCAGGGAGATAGCTCAGTGGTGTAAATACAAGGTTGTAAACTCAACTTCTGGTATGAAAAATAAATTAAATTAAATCAAATTAAATTAAAAATTTAATAAATAAAATTTAATATTTTATGTAGCTTTTTTTTCCTCCTTGAGTTAGAAAATACCAAAATACATGAATGATATTCAGTTAGTAAAGTATGTTACTTTACTTATGTTATACTCTTTATGCAGCACAGCTATAAATGTGAATTTTGGTAACTGTACATTTATTTATATTTATATTGAGCTTCATGATTTACATCCTTTCATCCTCTTTTATTTTGAATATATAAAATTAATATTGAACTTCAAATAAACTACATAAAATATACTTAAATCATTCTACATAATATTTCACTTTTTTACCCATATAAAATTTATTCCTAATGACTTTTTATAACAAAAATGATTTTACATATGTGTACATGTATATACAATCTTATTACATAGAATGATAATACTGTATGACAACTATTATTTTAAGTGTTGTGTACTTAATGACATACTTTTCATATAAGTCTGAGCTCATGAACATCTTCTCATACATTTTTTTCTGCATACATGCTTTTGTACAAATCCGTTTCTTATGGAGAACATTCCGATAGTCTCCGCTGTTTATTTTGTCTTTGCAACAATGTCAAGATGAACAGATTTGTACATTCCTCTCCGAGGTTTATCATCAGGGTAACTTCCTAAAATTGGAATTGATTTTGTTGTGGAATATTTTGTCATTTTAGCTCTATGGTCACATGTGCTGTACGTTTCTTCTAGTAGTCTGTATTTTCCCACACCACTGCCTATGTATTTTTAAATTTTTGAAATTTTGAAAATCTGATGGACTAACAGTGCCAAAATTTTTATTGTGAAAAAGAAGCAAGTACCCTTTAATGCATTTTAGAATCTTGATCATTATCTCTGTAACTTGGTTGGTTTGGATATTAAAGAGGTAGAAGTTCTCTGTGACATAAATAACAAGTAGTGTATCCTAATTGCTCATTTGATTTTGTCTTTGTAGTTCATTTTAGACATCTATCATTGTATACTTTCTTCTAGCTTTTCTTTTTCTTACATTTTTCCTCTCTTAAATTTCTGTCTTATTTTCAATGCAATATGACTCATAATTATATTTACATATTCATCATGCATAATTAATTTGATTCTTTTCCAAAATAATTCTAGATATACTTTATGTGACAAAACACTCTTGTGAACATTTGTTTCACTGGAGAATGGTTTTCCTTGAAGTGATTTGAGAGTATTTTGGGGGGCATCTAGACTGCTACTCCTGTTATTCTCTTACATATATATTTTCTAATTATTTTTGCTCCTTTATCGTCGTATGTAAATTTAGCATATGAACCCCTTGGCCAGGAACCAAGGCTTCTGTTCAATAATCCTGGCTGAGTCAACATGTAAATGAGTTTTCTTAGAATTTTATCCTCTGGTGCTAATAAAATGACCCAACTGACATCCATGAAACAGAAAAAGTCAACCAGACTTTTTGAAATGAAGGTATATTTCATGAAATTACACCCACTCAAACTTCAGATTTATCAAACAGAATAATGAATGACTTTCAAATGTTACGGTTGTTCTATGCTAATAATTATCTGATCAAGAATTAAAACTAATTTCTACCTTTCATAAGGTTGACGTTGTAAATGTTTTATACTTTAATTAATGTTAGTAGGATTATTGTGAAATCTATTTAAATAAACAATTTAATGTTGAACACATCAACATTTCTTGTTATACTTTATAAAACACTGATCCTGAATAGTATTATAGCAGACTTGCCTTACAACAAATGACACTGACAGTTAAAAGCAATTTGGTTAATACATTTATCCTATCTGCTTCAAATGAATCTTTAGGCAGTTAAAAATCTACACATTCGCAGAACATTTGACTGTGTATGTATCTGCTTCCTCTTAGTCCAAAGAGAAGTATATTCTTTTCCTTTTTTTTTTTCTAAGCAACATCAATAGGGAGGTGGGTCATGCCCACACACTGTATTCTGTAAAATGATTGTGAGGTCAATATGAAATATGTCAACTTTCAAAGAAAAGAAAGGGGAAAAGAAAAAAAAAGTAATGTTTATTTATAAGGGTTAATGTTTACTTGTTTGATCAATCTTATATACCTATATGTATTAATCTAAACTGATCTGATAATGAAAATATGTAATATAACCATGTTAAATTTAAACAATAAAAAATTGAAACTTAAAAAAAATCTACACATTCAAGAAGGGTGCGAGACTAGAGGGATGGGATTTCTGAAGGATCATACATTATTATGTTACATATATTATTATGTACAAATTACTGATCTAACTATAAACCACATGTACTGCAAACACGTACTAATAAAAACAGTAATTCCGTGCAATATACCTTCATTTCAAAATAACTCAGTGAAGAGAATAAACAAGTAGAAGAATCTAAAGTTTGGCCATTATCTAACTGATTTTGTAAAAATTGCTAATTAGAAAATTACATATTCATTTCTTAATGTAACAAAATAAGTTGTAAAATTAAAGATTAAATTATAACATTATTCTATGGTCTCTATATTTCTTTCTTTTAATGTTTAAATGTTTTTGCAGTTTGATGCTTCTAAATTTTCATGCATACATCTTTGTGCAGTTTTTCTTCTTCCCTACAAAATTATTATTTTTTAAAAAAATTTATTTTATTTTCAAAAGTGAAAACATAAGCAAAACAAATATAAAAATGATATAAACAGGGTAACATACAACAGTACATATGATATATACTTTCAAAGGAGGAATGGCTAAATATCAATGGTTGTCATATTATCTATTTTTATCATCGAACATAGTTATGCAAGATTGGGGAATTAACTGAATACTGGAAGTTTTTTTCAATAAATCTAAAAAAGAAGAAATCTTAGTTTTTTCTTGCCTTTTTGTTTTAATTTATTTTAAAAATAATATGGTGATTGATGAGGCATTAGAAACAATACACGTTTTGAAGACCAAGAGGAGAAGCATTCAAACAAGTGTATTATATTACACATTATTATTTTCATTTTTTTGCAGTACCAGGGATTGAACTCAGGACCTTGCACTTGCCAGGCAAGCACTTGTTCCATTGAGCTATCTCCCCAGCCCTATTACACATTATTGTCCTGAATATACTTGCTCAGATAGCAGATATCAGCATACAAGCTCAAGGAGCAAATTCTACACATTTATTGCTATTTTCAGAAAGATGGAAATTGTTAGTACAATCATCTCACCCATTCTGTTTATATATATTTGCATATTTTCCTTCCTTACTTTTTTCCTATCTTTTCTTCTTTCTCTTATCTTCATTATTTAAGCCTGAAATTCAGTTTCTTTTCATTTTGCCATGTCTAGTATGCTTTTTAGGTTTTATCTCTGCTTGTATTTTCTTACACAAATAGTACTGCATTGTATAAAAACACCACATTTTTTTCATCCATTCCTCAGGTGATGGGCATTTTGGTCGTTTCCAGCATTTGGCTATAACAGATTGTGTTACTATAAACATGACTGCATACATATCACGATGGTTTTATGTTTTCAGTTCTTTTTGGGAAAATACCGAGTAGGGGAATAGCTAGATTGAATGGGATTTCTAGTCCTAGGTTTTTGTGTGTTTTTTTGCGTCTGCATACTGATTTCCATAATGGTTGTACCAGTCTACATTCCCACCAGTGGAGAAGGCTCCCCCCACATAGCCCCGCTGAAATTTGTTATTAGTTGTTTTCTTAATAATAGCCATTCTTTCTGGGGTGATATGGTATCTCAGTGTTATTTTAATTTGCATTTCTTAAATTTTCACTGTTGTGAAATATTTTTATTTATTTGTTTTATTTATTTATTTATTTATTTTATTTATTTAATTAATTTATTTATTTTTATTTATTTATTTATTATTATTTATTTGCCACTTGTATTTCTTCCTGTGAGAAGTGTGTATTCATCTCAGATACTCATTTTATGATTGGATCTTTAAATTTTGGGGCCCTAATATTTTTTAATTCTTTATATAATGTAGAAAGAAGTCCTTTGAGTGATTGTTGGTTATGATGTTTTTTCCTCTTTGTGGGTTGTCTTTTCACTCTGTTGGTGATTTTTTTTTTTTTTTTTTTTTTTTTTTTTTTTTTTTTTTTTTTTTTTTTTTTTTTTTTTTTTTTTTTTTTTTTTTTTTTTTTTTTTTTTTTTTTTTTTTTTTTTTTTTTTTTTTTTTTTTTTTTTTTTTTTTTTTTTTTTTTTTTTTTTTTTTTTTTTTTTTTTTTTTTTTTTTTTTTTTTTTTGGACATGCAGAAACTTCTCAATAACAGGAGATCCCAGTTGTTGGTTATTTTCAGCATTCCCCATTCCTTTTGCTTTTTGGTCATAAACTGTCTGCCTTCTCCTATGCCTTCAATATTTCTACCTACTTTCTTTTCCAGGAGAGTTAATGTTTCTGTTTTAATTTTTAGATCTCTAATCCATTTGACTATAGTTTACTGCACAGTGACAGACCTTGTCTAATTTTAGGTTTTGGCATGTCATCCAAAATTATTAATCGTATCAATGAAATGTCTTAGGAATGAGGAGTATATATTTCAGAATTCATACATCCTAAAATACTTCTCATTTCTTTATGAAATAAATTAATTATGCATAGATGTTCAGTATCCACACCAACACTGTTTAAATACTATGTTGGAAATAGTATATCAGAATGATAGACCGATTTGTATAGGAGATGAGAAATTGGTTGAAATTGTGTTCATTGTTTCTTTAAGAAGGCAGATAGACAGACAGGCAGACAGACAGACACAGCTTCAACTCAGTACAGTGTATAGTAGTCACAGATTCCAAAACTGCACTGCTTGTGCTGAGATCCAAGCTCTTCAGTAGTATACAGATGACTTTCAGAAATTTTAATTTCACCAGATTTTTCTATGAATATTAAATAAAATAATATTAATGAGGCAGACAGGAAGGTAATTGCCTACAAAACACATCATGTAAAAATATGGTAAAATTAAATAAAACTAAAATGCAAAGAGGATCTCAGAAGGGAGTAAATAGTTAAATAAGTACTGTATGAGGGGCAGAAAGAAAAAAAAATCATAGCTGCTATTTCTTTAAATCAGTTCTTGTTCACTGACAAGTTGTATCCCTGTAGCAAGTATGAAAGGTGCTTCTGCAAACTTTTGAAGCATCTGAAAGTTCTAAGTTCTAAATTCAAATGAATCTGTATTGCAGCAAACCATTCTGTTATGTACACATTTTAGTACAGATGGCTATTTTGAGAAAGTGTAAGCAAAACTGGTTATAACAAATGAATTTTGCATTCTTGAGACTTGTTTTTCTCTCAGTATGTTATCATTTCAAGCTATATTTTTGGAAGCATAGATGACAGGTGTACTTACCAACTGTGCCTGAAAGAATTAATGCTTTGGAAAAAAAATTCCACTGCAGATCTCTAGCTCCCTGTCTTTTCTTCATGTTGAAATTTTTCTTGCATTAATCTGTTTCCTTCATATTGTGTCAAGATTTTAGCTTGGTATAGAGGCACACACCTGGGAGGCTGAGGCAGATGGATGGGTGTGAGTTTGAGTCCAGCCTAGGCTATAAAAGTGAACTCAAGGCCAGCCTGAACTACGCAGCAAGACCCTGTCTCAAAAAGACAAAAAAGATTTATACTGTGGCTTTTGTGGCTTTTTCATAAATGATTATAGGATGGCCTTTCAAAAGTTATGTATGATAAAAATCAATAATTAAGATAAAAATGCCTGACAGTCCCACAGATATGAGTACGTGGAGGGTGAGGTTCTCACTGGAAAAGAACTTGGTACAATTTTGTTTTGTATTTCTTACTATTCAAGATAAATATGAGCACTGGTTATAAGATGTAGTCCAAGTTATTTACAGTTACTGATACTTTTCATAAATTCTAAAAAGTATTTTTTGGTCTTTCCTATCTATTAAGGAAAAATATCCTTTATTGAGATTAAAAAATGTATAAAGATGAATGCTTCATTCCAACTCAGTTTTGATCAGAGTCAAAAGTAGATATAGTGGTATTACTTTCTGAAACTGAAATGTAGTGAAACTAAGTTTTAGTTTGTTGCTTCTACTTTTGGAGAGACGTGGCTCATTTGCTCTGTTTGTGTTTCTTTCCACTGGTGGTAAATTACATCATTTAGTACATACATTGCAAAATGCTTCTTCCACAATCTACCCTAGAATTACTTATATAATTTGTCAAAATACATGCTCTGGACTTTACTTAAGTCTAATTCATTTGGAATCTTTCAGACAAGGTCATTTTAGTCACACTCCTAAACGATTATTATGAATACCCAAATTGTAAAATAACTTACTTAGGAAGTTAGACCTATTTGAAGGATTCAAAGAGCAATTTAAGTTATAGTAATATGAATTTTGAAGACATTGAATAGCACCATTGAAGTCTTTACAGTAAGTGTCAACTCAATTTCCTTCTTATCTAAAAACAGAGGAAATTGTTTTATTTTACTCACTAGAGCATTACTGTAAGAAATATACTGCACAGTAAGTGTGAACATACTTTGAAATCCATGAAATGAAAACATGACAGTCAATTCTCATTAGAACATGTAGCTTTATGATAATGCATCTCTAATTGGATGCTCTATGCTTTAGAAGTTTGGTGTCTTGTTATGCGATTTATTCCTAAATTCTACTCTTTGTGATACCTAAGATAAAAGAGTACATTTGAAGGAATTTGGATACCCTTGCATATTAGTTGTATCTCTGAGCACTCTTACTATCTTTTGAGTTTCTATATGCACTATTCCAGCTACTTGTGTTTCTTATTTTTAGGGCATGTAGACCTCTACAGTTCAAATAGGATTGGTTTGTCACTTTATTTTGTCTGTATATAAATCCATTTTCTTACCTAAGGACAGTATCACTTTTCTTTCTGTGTTTTAACTTGCAAAACAGTGCTACTGTCTTACTTACATTTGTTTATTGTGAGAGTTTTTGTCTTTCAAAATTCCTTTCCTATTGTTATAAGGGGTATTAGGCAATAGGAACATCTCCTAATCAAACTTTATGTTTTGAATTTATTCTCATAAAATGTAAATGCTTCCATTTAAAAATAAATACCAAAATACTGGATTCACACTATCACTGCAGATGTTTTATAATATGGCAAGAACATTTAACCTTTGCTTTAAAATAGTAGTCATTCAATGCACTCTCTTCATAATGGTAGCAGTGGATAAACAAAGGAACAAGCACTTTTGAGAAAGGAAACCTTGTATGGTTATTGATTTAATGAAGCTGTAGATAGTGATCATTGTCAGTAATGATCTTTTCACATGCTTCTTAAAGCTTTATTTATTTTCATGAAAAGCTGATAAATCTGACAGCAGATACCTACTTGACTGTACTATGAGAGTGGTTAACCTGAGCATGTAAATGCATAGAGAATTTTATCAAAATACAATAAGGGTTGCCTGCCTGGCAAGCGAAAGGTCCTGAGTTCTATCTACGGTGACACACACACACACACACACACACACACACACACACACACACACAAATACAGTAAGGGGACTTGGAAAATGTTAGGATAACCCGCCAAATAAAATTTGGGCAATAAAAGAAATAATGATGGTATGGTTTTGTTTCAGTGCTGTACAAAAGTATGTAAGTAGAGGCTCAAATCTACTGGAGCAAATTATTATTTTATAGTTTATAATATATATTAGAATCTATATGTTCATAGATTCTCTATGGTTTATATCCAGGTATAGAATGACAGTTCATCCTAAACATGTCTGCAAAATTATTTTATAAAATAAGAATCATTCATGGAGGGAAATATCCACAAGATGGCCTTATAGCTGTCCTCATCTCTGAAATAGTGAAGTAGAACTGCAGGAACCTGGTGCTCAGAATTTCTTCACTTTGAGGAAGGCCGTTAGCTTCCATTGTCTCTAATTTTACTTGTCAAAAGAATCATAGGTTGGCATTAACACAGCTGTGAGCAATACCAAATCCAAGCAACAATAAAATATACTGTAAAAAGTAAAACAGGGATTTAATGAATTTTTAGAATTTAAATAACTACCAAATTCAAATGCATGTATGTGTATATTCAATAGTAATGAGAAATTAAAGTGAACTAAGAAAGGGAATTTCTAGTGTAGATTTTTCATATGAGTAAGTGGTGATTTTGTAGACTGTTCTATTTGTTGTTCTCTTTTTGCTGAGTTGTCATCTTCTCTACAGCTGAAATGACAATCACTGCATGACATAACTGTTCTCCTAGTGTGTACAAGGATATGTCAGAAATATTAACCATATGGGAGTCATCTATAAAGGAAATAAGTAAGAGCAGGATCATGTAGCACTTAAAACCTTCCAGAGCAGCAGTTCAAAAAGTAGTTTTGGGCCACAGGGTCTACTTTATCAGATAGCATATTGGGTTTATCATATAAAAGGGACACAATGATATCTTGATCCCCAGTTCCCAAAAGTTACAGTACTGCCAGCTTTAAATCTTGATGTATTCCTTCTTTTGTTCACTTATGACTCTCTGGACATTGGTGTGCATTTGGGGGGTGTAATTTCTTTCCATTTTAAAAAGAAACAAACAAAAAGCCCAATGAAAATGATACATAATTTCAAAACATGAAGGTAGGAAGTAACCAATGGTTATTATATTGTATATTGTTAGCTTCAAAGTAGTTGCTCAGATTACCAGGTATGAGCATAGAGAATTGATCAAATAATACAAGCACAAAGTGATCCTTTCAATAAGCTAGTAGAAATTAATAGAACAATTATCTTAGCTATCTTGTATATATATATATATATATATATATATATATATATATATATATTTCATTTTTCCCCTTCCCCTTTTCTCTTTTCTCCATCCCAGTTGTTCATTCCTTTTGAGCAGTTTCTTTCCCTTTCAATATACCTCTTGTGCCTTTCGGTTCTTATTTACTGTTTCAGTTTCCTACTCAAGGGTGACAATACAATTTTTTTCACATGTTCATCTGGTTTATTTCACCTATGAGTATATCTGTAATTGAGACCATTTAACTATAAAAGCCTCAAGTTTCTCTTTCTTTATGACTAAGCAGTACTGCATGGTATTAAAATAGCACCTCGTTTCTATCTATTGCTCAGTTAATGGACATTTGGGCTGTTTCTAAGATATAGCCATGAAAAATTATGCAGCTATAAACATAAATATATTGATTACTGTACTTTTTTTCACTTCTTCTGGGGAAATCCTCAGAAAGTTAATAGCTGGGTCAAATAAGATCTCTAATCTTGGAACTTTTTTAGGTATCTCTACACTGATTTGCACGGTGGCTATAACAGTGTGTAAATCACACTTCCATCAACAGTGGAGAACTGTTCGTTTTTTCCCCCACAAAGCTTCTAGCATTTGCTATTGGTTGATTTCTTGATCATATCCATTCTTTGTGATTGGCAATAGAATCTGCGCTGCTTTAAATTGAATTTCTTGAATGAACAGTGCTGTTGAACATTTTTTTTTCATATATTCATTTGCCATTTGTGATTTTCCAACTGAGAATTGTGTGTTCATCTTGGGGATATGATTTTTCAGTACTCAACATCTCGGTGACGTGTTTGTGTTTAATTGAGAGTGATACGTTTGTGAATATTTTCTCAAAATTCTAATTCATGATGATTCTCCACCCCAGTATTCATCTTACAGGGTTAGCTTGATATCTGAAAGTCATATGTACTTTATTCTAAATATGCTTAATTGCTGGCTTTGTTCTTTTGACTTGTGTAGGTCACCTATCTTTAGGACAGAGCAAGAGAAAATGTGACACATTTTTTAGTAAAATGAATGATTATTCTTACCATTTTATAGAAACATCCATGGTACACAGAATGAAGACTTATAAATTATACTCCACTATATCTGCCCCCAGATAAATTCAACTTTATCATTTCTATACAGTGAAAAAATATCTAGAGGTAATGAAAATAGTTTGTATTGCAGAGTGAGCTGCTCATTAAAGTCCATTGACATCCATGGAACTCTTGTTTTAGTTATCATAGCTATGAGGAAAGTGGCATGGCCATCAAAGAAAGACAGAAGACCACACTGGGTCAATTATGCCCTTAATGTTATTTGTAGGTTTACAAAGAATGTATTCAGTAGTCTATTAAATGCATTTTTTGCTTATAAGCATTAAAAATCATGTCCCTCAAGCTTCAAATATTGTATTATAATTATCTGAGTATATTTTCATTATTTTAATCTCTAACTAAATTGCTTGATAAATAGATCAACATAGTTATAGTCAATAAATATGGACAGATTATTTTGAGCAAATTTTGGATTTTACGCATTAATTTATCATGGGCAGGGGGAAAACCCGAAAACTTGCATGGGATAAACATTGATTTGATATGTGGCTTCCTAAACTTACTACTAGCATGAAATGAAGGTAGAAAACCCAAATACATGTTCTTCACAGGGAAGTCTTTTTGATAAGAGAATATACAAGTTCATATAATAGTTAGGTCCCTCACTTAACCTCTTCACTTCATAATTAAAGATATTGTGGTGTGCTGAAAAAAATAATGCTTCAATTTCAGACTTAGCTATTTAATCTTTATGCATTAATGATCTTTTCCAATATTTTTACTTGTGATCCTCAAGTGTGCACATACTGAAAACATTTGAAGATTCTGGAAAACAGATGTGATGAGTAGCATTCAGTTAAATGCATATCCCAACACTCCACTTGAGAATGTGTATGTCTTTTACTCAGGGCAGTATCAACAGAAACCATAGCACAACTAATTAAAGAAATGTAGAGATGAATTGGATCATATCGATTGAAAATACAACTGGAAAGTTGGAAATGTTAGGGTTACCTTAGATTTCCCAGAAAATGAAGTCAGTTGATGATGCTCTGATAATTAAAATACTTCATGTTTACTTAAAGTTTCATGCCTATGAATCCTAACAAAAGATGAATAGTATTACATACTTTCTGTACATGGATATCTTGAAATCAGAGAAGCTAATATCCTTGCCCAACATTACACTGGTTATATGTGGGAACATGCAGGTGCAACTCTACATATATCTGGAGGAAAAAATCTCATTAGGTGAAAAGTTTTCCATACTATGAAGGAACAGATACATTGTTAGTATGCTATATAGCAAATAGTAAAGGAGAAAAGGGTAGACTACTGAGTTTATCCTTTTGGCACTTAAGAACAAAGGATGTTTCTTTTATCAAATGGTAACATGGATGTTTCTAGAACTATGTTTTGTCAAACCTAAGCTTATTTCTGATTTCTTGTCTTAAGCTAACACTTAAAACAGCTGCAATGCCTAGCCATAAATTATGAAGTCGTTCAGTAGATAGCATAATCCAGCATTTTTGCCTAGCTAGCAAAAAGTCATTAGAATCCCATTTAATTGATTAAAAGAGAAGTTTACTGGTACACTTAATAAGAGAAGAGATCTATTTATGTCATGTGTATGGCAACAGCAAATCAGAACATGAAGCAGTGCTTGCAATAACATTTGGGATTTCAGCTAATCACACAGCAGTTGCTTTATATTAATTAAATTTCCATGGGTTGATTGTTAGAAGTATTATCCTATCAGAACTCAAATGACAAGTTTTATGCAAATATACATATATGATAAATTCCTTTGTCATTTTGCTCTTGATTGTATAGTTTATAATTCAGTGATGTTTCCACCAAAGGGTAAGCAAGTTCTCCTTCCCTTTACTCCAGGTTGCTGGATTCGTTTTGGCTCACATACATTCATAAAAACAACATTTTGGGATCTCAAAAAAAATAGATATAAAAACAGTCTGCTCCATTGTCAAATAGACACTTGGGTTATTTGTTCAACCCTAAACTTACTACATAAGAGGAGAATACTAAACTAAACTCAGATGACTTATTTCTAGAAAAGGTTCAGCTATGTTATCATTAGTAGAGTTGAAAAATTTAACTTTGACTAAGGTAGCTTAGTTTTCTCACATATCAAAAAAGAAGTCCCATGACTTAGGTATTTTTCAGTGATAACATCCTAAGTCCAGATATCTCACTATGTTTAATTTACAAAATACATTAATGATTGTAATAATCTGTACAGATCAAGGTTGGTCGATTTATCCATATGAGACATCTAGATACTCCCTCCTTGGGAAAGGTGGATACATTCTACTATACTTTGACTTATTTCTTATGAATTAACAGATATTGGATTCTGCAAAGGATATTAGACAGTTCTTAGGTATTTGCATGTAACTGTATAAATTTCCTTTATTCAATCCATAGCTTCCAAGTATAGATATTAGCAATGTCTGGAAACATGTTTGATTGCCAAAATTTGCCCTACATTACTGTTGTCTACTATATTGCAGAATTGTGGTATTGTACCTTGCATTTTCAAATCACCAAATGAAGCTTAGTTGTTAATAATTATTCTCGGTTTTTATGAGTAACATGGATTCATGAGTAGACAAGCACAGGCTCATACCCTGACTTTATTATCTCAATGTCATATGACCTTGGGAAAATTACGTCTGTTTTACTATTGATTCAACTAAAAAGGTGTTTCACATTTTAATTTCATTCTTGTAGTACTTAAAAGAAAATTAAGTACTTGTTACTAGAAACTATTTAAAACTGCTATGTGCCAAAGATTGGGTTAATGATGACAGTTTGATTGTGCTGATGATTTACTGAAAATAATCCTATAGATGAAAGATTTCTGTGCACAAAGTTGTTTGACTTCTGTAAGGTTTTATAACAGAAAAAAATTAAGATGTACCTCTGTTGAAACAAGTAGAAAATAGGACAAAGACAACTTTGTGAGAACTTTTGTCATTTAAAGTATAGAAAAAAACAATTTCATATGCTGTAAAAAGGAGAACGCTTGCATACATACGAGATGGTGCCAAAATAATAAATAGCTTTGGGAAGAAACTGTAAAGAACAATGCTAAACAAAAGAAGCTCCTAAGGATATTAAAACCACCCACAAATGAATCAGAAAAAAACAGTTGAGAGTTGACTAGAATTGTCTTGGAAGCTGAGTTGGGAGTAGTTTCCAACATGCCCCTTTCTAATCATTCCTTCTTTTCTGTACTAAAAGTTCAGGAACGGTCAATAATTTTTAAAAATGATCAAATAGAGCGTCGAAAAAAAAATTCATAGGTACCTAAAAGCCAAGTTCCTTGGAATGATAAGCTTAAAATCATGAATCTGTTATTATTTTTCCATTGGAGCAGCCTTTTTCCCAAAGGAATCCTGCCTGATGAGTAGGAGTGCATTGTTTGAAAGAATCACGAAGTATTCTTAGGTGTTTTTCCCCTTCGGCAAACTGTTGAGGGATGAAGAAGCATTCAGCATGAGGTATGCTGTCATTATATTTATTCTGTTCCTTTCAGCACTGTAATTTATTTCTGTGCCAAAACAATATGAATTGTTAAAAAATGTACTTTGCCACAAAATGAAACAATAGCATTGGATCCCTAGTTGAATCATGTATACATCTTAGCTAAAAGGATTCTATTTTCTGAATAAAAATCAACACCTTTTTTGGGAAAGTGAAAATGCATACTTTAAGGCCTTATCAGTACAGGTGAAGGCTTAAGTTCCCAGTTTGAACTAAACTGAAGGCCTGTATTCCCAATTAAGTCCAAAGTGAACTTGTGAAAAATTTCAAGGGTTCTCTGAAACCCTGGTACACCTATATAGCACACAGCATATTCATCATTTCTTATTTTTACTAAGATCATTTCTTCTACAATAATTGTAAGGCAAAGGGAAAGAAAGTTTCTGTTTCCTGAGTAATGTATGGATCACGTACTCCTGTGATGCTTCGCTCGCGCTCCCCTGGAATCTTCAGCGCGTGCAGTCAGGGCACCAGGAACAAACTCACGTGCTTGGCATAAATAGGGATGTTAAACTTGAGAGGTTACAGTATTTCATCTGCTGAGTCAAACTGTGAGTTCAAATTCAGACACGAAGTGACGTTTAATTATCTTCCCTCTAGATCACATTGCTTGCATTATTAGTTGTTATTTTATGCGTTCTTACTTTCCAAACTACTTTGACACTTTTTATGTTTTTTTTTTTTACTTAAACATTTCTAAACCACTGCTAAACAATTTCCTCAGCAACAAGTGTAACAGTTTGCATAGTTCTGTGGTTATCAACCGGCCCATTAACGAGTGACACATGGTTGGTGCATATGAGTTCTATTTATTAAATAGATGCCAGTGTCTAAACAATATGAGAAAGATCTCTTCCTATGTTTGTCAAACAAAGGTAGCGGAACGGCACAACTGTCAAAGCATTTAAATATTCTGAAGAACAATATTTGATAAATGCATGGTTATATTTATACAGAAGTGACAAGATTTACATAATTGACAGGCTCTAACAAGTGTAAATAGCGTCTAAATTAGTAATACCATAGTGTTGTGGTTGGTGCATATATACATACACATTCACAAATATAAACTACTTATAGCCACAAAACTTTGAGATCTTATATCCTCATAACTAATAACATGTTTCTCTACTAAATAGATCATTATAAACACATACAATATATACATATACATACTAATGTAATTTTGAGCTTTTGGAAAGTACAGCATAGAGTTGCAGTTATGCAACTCCACATGCCACCACTGATGATGACATTCTTTTGATATATTCTAATTTTTTGTTTATGTCTTTTGAGGAAGGGACTCACCGTGTAGTCCAAGTTGGCATCAGATTCAATATATGGTGCTGTGATTACAATCTCTTATAAGCAGGGGTTGTCAGATGTTAAGGATCTCTTCACACAGAAATATGATTAACAGATCAATCATTTCTAACAGGGACTTTCTTGATGATATTCTCTTTCTTTGAAAGTGAACCCTGATCTTTCTGCATGTGTCATAGATTCATTGCTGTCCTGAGGGTGAGCTGTCTGCTTCAGTGACAAATCAAAAAATTATTTCAGTGAATACTAACTAAAATGACAATAAAGAGAAGTTTTATCTGTGATAGTTTGCATTTTATGGTACTCATAGTAAGGCATGTTGAATTCTTAAAGTAACATCATTTTACTTGCACTATTAGAATTAATAGAAAATACAGATTAATGAACAGAATCCTCATTATCCTTATGCACACAAAAGCAAGTGCTAGTGTCTATCATTTATTATTTAGGATTAATTCCTTTGTATGCATTCAGAAGTAGGGAATTTTAGAAATTAAATTATAAAAAATAAGAGCACATATATATGTATACATAATTACATTGTTCTTTAATGTTTTTTATTTTGCTTTTATACACAATAGTAATTCTAAACATGCATGCATATCAGTACCTTTAATAGAATACCATAATTTTCCTGGCCATATGTGTGTGTGTGTGTGTGTGTGTGTGTGTGTGTGTGTGTTGTATGTGTGTAACAGAATTTAGAACTTAGTTCATTTCTAATTAAAATTTTCACACTTTGATATACTGAATGTATATGTACAAATATACCTTTTAGGGTTTTCTAATTATTTCCTTGAGGTATAACTTTATGGACAAAATTGTGAGATTCATCATTAGCGAGTCTCAATTTTTGCCAGTTTTTAAATTCAATCATATACTGCAGGGATTTGAAAAAAAATAATATAGACAACTTCAACCTTCTCCACAAAGTTTTCTCTAATTACTGGTATAAATCTAACTAGAATTCTATTGTCAAAACCAGAAAATTACACTGGCTTACTATTATCCTCTGAATTGCAAACCTTAATTTTCACCCGTTTTCTCTAGAAGGGGCTTATTTCCCATGGAATTATGGATGTTCTCAAAGAATATAAACTGATGGGTGAAATCATAGGCTCACTGTTGTTCAGAGTGTTCCCACAGACAACTCAATTTCTTATTGAATCTCGTTTGTATAATATGAAACTATTGATATAATAAAGTGAAATGGAAGTTTTTGTATATAGATTATTATAAATGCTAAAGTTATCATTATTGCATTCGTGTACAATGTTCAATTATTCCTACTGCCTTTAGAAAGGCATAACTAGGATTTAACTAAGAGTAATATGATTATAGTCTAGTTGGAATTTTCTCTATTATAAAAATATTTTCCTTGTATTAGCAATATTTTGAAACATAATAATTAATATATATTCCTTCAACCCTATCCTCATTTCTCTCACTCTTGTCCTCTTGCCTACCTTGAAAAAGTCTACCTCACTGTCTTCTTCCATCTCTCTTATTTTCATCTTTTATTTATTGTTTTAGTTTTTCAAATAAAAAAAAAAAAACTGTGATATTTACTCGTCAGTGCCTGACAGTCTTTTGGCATCCTGGTCTCCAAACGCACCCATTTCTCACTAATGACTCAAATTTACCCTTCTCTGTAGTTAGAAATAACCACTGTGCCTATATCTCCCACTTTTTTGTCTGCTTATCTGTTTATCTGTTTATCTGTTGATGGACTTTAGGCTGTTTCTGTAATTTAGTCATTGTGAATTGTACTGTGATAAACATGGGGATGTAAGTATTACTGTAGTATTATGGCTTTAACTCTTTTAGGTAGATACACAAGAGAGGTATAATTGAGTTAAAAGGAATTCACATTTTTAAGTTCTTTGAAGAATTTCCAAACTGATTTTCAAAAAGGCTGTACTAGATTACATCCCCACCACCACTGTAAAGGTCTCCTTTGCTAACACATGCACACCAATCTTATTGTTTTTGTTTTCTTGATAGTAGCTATTTTTACTAGAGTAAAATGGAGTCTCACAGTTCTTTTAATTTGCATTCCTTTAATGGCTAATGAATATAAACATTTTTAAATATGTGAATGTTAGTCATCTACACTTCTTTGAGAAGTGATTATTCTTTTCTGTTTCCCATTTTTTGGTTTTGTTTTCATTTGCGGGGGAGTCTAGTAATTTTGAGTTCTTTATATATTCTAGGCATTACTAATCTCTGAGAAGACCAGACAGCAATTTTTTCTCATGCCGTGGGTTATTTATTTTACCAATGCTTGCTTCTGTTTTTGTGTTAGAAGCTTTTAAGATTAATAAAATCATTAATTTGTTTTTGCATATTTCTTTTGTTATTTGACTTCTGTTCAAAAAGTTTTGCTGAAACCTGTGACTTCAAGAGTTTTCCTTATTATGTCTTCAAGTTGTTTTAATGTTTCCACTTTTATATCAAAATCTTTCATCCATTTTAACTTGATCTTACTACAATGTCAGACATATGTATATACTTTCATTCTTTCATATTTTGATAATCAGCTTTTCCATCACCATTTGTTGTAAAGATTCTTCCTGAAATATAGGATTTCAGTTTTTTTGTTAAAGATAAGATTTTGTTTCTGTGTCTTTTATTCTATTCTATTGGTCTACATTTCTGACACACTGTTTTCATTTCTTCTTTCTATTTTTTTTTTTTGGCGGGGAGAGGCAGGAACTGATCTCATGACTTTGTACTTGCCACACATGTGCTGTGCTATTGAGCTAAATCCCAAGGCCCCACACTGCTTTCTTTCTTTTTTAAAAAATTATGGTGGGCTCAGCCTACCCTGGCGTTAGGGCTGGCACAGCATGTGGTGCTGGGGATAGAACCACGGAGTGTAGTCCCTTCCATTGCCTGAGCTTGCCTAAGCAGGCGCTTTAGACCCTTGAGCCATCTCACTGGCCTGGACGCTATTTTTAATGATGCAGCTTCATGGAGAAGTAATACTGCTGTTTCTCAATCTCTTCGATGCAATTGAAAGGAAAGAATACTTTGAAATTCATTCTATCAGCGATAGCCATATCCTGATGCCCAAACTCTAAAAAGACCCAATGTAAAAAGAAAACAACATGCCAATATTATAGATGCAAAAGGTCTTAATAGGATACTTGAAAATAGACTACAATAAAAAATTCAAAAGATTATATATCATGCTTAAATTGGGTTTAATTCCAGAGATTCAAGTATGTATATCTGTATATCAACAAATGTAATACACTATATCAAAAGAAATAACAAAACTCACATGACCACTTCTTTGATTTGGAAAGTGCCTTAGACAAAGTCCAACATCTACTGATGGTAAAATCTTTAGTAAAAATAGATATATAAAGGACTTTCCGGGGCTGGGGAGATAGCTCCGAGGCACAAGTGCCTGCTGGGCAAGTGCAAGGTCGTGAGTTCAAACCCTGGTCCCACAAAAAAAAAAAAAAAAAAAAAAAAAAAAAAAAAAAAAAAAAAAAAAAAAAAAAAAAAAAAAAAGGACTTTCCTCAAACTGATAAAAATCATTTATGACAAACCCACTGCCAACATTGTGCTAAATTGGAAAAACTGAAAACATTCCTATCTAAAGAAAGGAATGAGATAAGACTTTCAACTCTCACCTCTCAACATTTAACTTAAAGCAGTCATACAAGAAAATAAATGAAAGGATTGTGAAGAAGAAAGGAAGAAGTCAAATTTTATCTATAGATGATGTGACCCAAAAACTCTATCAGAAAACACTTAGAGCTAATAAACAAATTCAGTGAAGTGGCAGGATATGAAATGTACCAAAATCAATAATATTCCTCTACACCAATAATAATCCTGTTGTGAAATTGGGAAAATAATTCCAGTGACAGTAGCTTCAAGTTCGTAAATACCTGGGAATCAATCTAAACAAGAAAGTGGAAGACTTCTCTAATGGAAACTATACTACTATGAAGAAAGAATTTGAAGAGGACATAAAAAAATAGACATTCCTTGTTCTTGTATAAGGAGCACCAATGTTACCAAAATGGGTGTATTAACAAAAATAATAGATTTATTTTAATTCCTATCAAAATATAAATAACCTTCTTCAAAAACTAGATATAAGAATCATGAAATCTATAATCCTATATAATCCAAACCCAGAATAGCCAACAGAATCCTAAGCAAAAAGGTAAAGGGACAGACATAACCATCCTGGATTTCAAATCATGTGTTTTTCACTAAAGGTGTTATAATATGTAGCAATTTTTTTTTTTTTTGTGGGAGCAGGGTTCGAACTCACGACCTTGCACTTGCCCAGCTTCGGAGCTATCTCCCCAGCCCCATAGATTTTTTTTTTTTTTTTTTTTTTTTTTTACTTTGCAGGACCAGTGTTCAAACTCACAGCCTTGCACTTGCCAGGCAGGCACTTGTGTCACAGAGCTATCTCCCCAGCCCCCAAAGCGCAGGCTGTAGCAATTTAAATAATGACATGAAGAAACTTGAGAGACCCTGAGACTTAGGAAGGCATTTCAGGTTTTTTTTTTTTTTTTTTTGTCTTTTTGAGATAGGGTCCCACTCTGCATTTCAGGCTGGCCTGGAGGTCATTTTTTGTAGCCCAGGCTGATCTCAAACTTGCACTGGTCCTCCTGCCTCAGCCTCTCAATTGCTGGGACTACAAGTGTGTGCCATCACGTCCAAGCCTCAATTTTTAGGTACGTACAGGATTATATGGTGCAAGCATCTATACTAGCTTTCTAGGGCTGCAGTGAAAGAACATGACAACCTAAGTGGCTCAGAGCAACAGAAATATACTGACACATAGCTCTGGGAGCCAAAGCTCTGAAATCAAGGCGATAGAAGGAGTGTGCTGCCGCTGCAAGCCTTATGCAAGGATCTGTGCCAGGTTTCGGTTCTAGTTTCTGGTATTATTTGCTTGTAGCAGTGTAATGCCAACCTTTCCAAAATGTTTCACCTGTGTGTAATTGTCTCTTCAGATGGCCTTTAAAAAAAAGTGAAGATGTCAGTCATATTGTATTAGGAGAACAACTCTACTTCCAATATCATCTCATCTTAATTTAACTAATTATATCTGCAACATATTTACTTTAGAATCAAGTAACATCATGAGGTGCTTGGAATTAGGACTTCAACATACGGATTTAACCCACAAAATTGTTTTTTGTGATTTCATTGTTAAGTGGTCCTTTCTAGTCATACCCTGGCAATGTAGCTTTTCACTATTGTATATGAGAAGTCTTAAATACATTCAGTTATAATATGTTTTATAATAAGACTAACTCTACCCAGTGGTGTTAATTAAACACATACCTTTCAAGTGTTAGTCAAATGAGATGGTATATATAACTTGAATAGACTGCTGTAGACTGGTCTATGTCACTGCTATGTACATTCTGTGGTTTTCCTCCTTTTTTTTTTTTTTTTTTTTGGTACAGGAAATTCAAATCAGGACCTTGTACTTGTTATGCAGGTGCTGGGCCACTGAGCTATGGCTTTGACTCTGTACATCCTTAAATAAGTCAGGATAAAATTTTCAAGTGGTGAAAGGCATTGAAAAACAATACATAAAACCTATAGGATAATTAACATATGTAACTAATCTACATTATGTAAGTATCCAAGACTTATTATACAAAATAGTACTGGTTTTATAATGGCAGTAAACATAGTGAATAGTTTTTCTATTTTCTTTTAGGTTTTTACCTTGTAAGTAAGGAGAAATGTGATAGATAAATGTGAAGCATTAGCTAATTTATTAAATTGGTTGAAAGCTTTGAGCTGGGGCAGTGATATATACCTTTAATTTCAGTTAACCAGAAACTATATATAGGCTAAGTCAGGAGGATGATGAGTTCAAGATAAGCAAATTAGAGAGACCTTGACTCAAAATAGAATAGAAACAGAGGTCGTGGCTGAGTAGTAGAATGCATGTAGATTCACAAACAAATAAATAAAGTACTGTGCAGGGACACACTGACCTTATCTAGTCTGAAACTGAAAAATGTAGAGAGAGAGAAAAGCAGATAGACAGTCAGACAGACGGACAGACAGACAGACAGACAGGGGAGGGAGAAAAAAGCGAAGGTAAGCAAAATAAACAAAGGTATGTCATTCAAACATTATTTTAATAAAATTAAAAAGGTTAGGGCTATAGCTCAATAGAAGAAAACTCAAAACTCAGAGCTTGATTCCTCTTACCTCAAATACAAAAAACAACTATAAATAGAAAGATTTGGGCCCTAGACCTTGTTTTCTATGCAGTTGGAAAACAGGCAATGATATTTCTGAGCACGCAGAGCTTCACACATACGTGATGTCTTCAACTGACTATTGGAATTAATTGTCAATGATATGAAGACTGAATAGAGCGTAGGTTGTATCATAGCCTGGAGTAAAGATGAAAATGTGGGCTGCTTCTCATTCACTCACAGCAGCATTTAGAAGCACTATGGTAAGATGTTTGTGTTGGAAAAATAATTTTAAACTCAAAATAAAAATGCAGTGCTTTTGCAAGCTTTAAAATGAAAAATAGATGTGAGTCACTTAATTGTGAGTTATTAGTACTTTTTCCAAACATTCTGTAAGTTAGCTCTATTTAAAAATAAAAAATGGACAAAATATATGAAGTTATTTTTGAACTAAAATGTCATTCCTAAGACTAAAACTGTACTTTTTCATATTCTGAACTAATAAATAGTTCAGAAAGTCCTTCACAAATTTATCAAAATGTCATCTTCAGGTACTGGGTCGGAAAATTAGTAACCACTGGAGTGTGTGACTATTGAAAAGTGTCACTATGTGCCAGAGCCTATCAGCTTTTAGCTTCTGGCATAAAGCAAAGATCTTAATCATTAGTGTTGGGATTTGAAATGTCAGAAATTCTTAGAATAAAAACAAAGGCTAAAATTGAAGTATCTTAGGTATTATTAACTCAAATGTACATAAAAGAAACACAGTACTCAAAAAATACATACAGTATACTCACATTACACTATTGGACTTACAAAAATGACATAGATGTGAGATAATTCATTAGTAAAATGGTGGTTTTGTTAATTTAATTCTTATAAAAAGACATAAAATAATACGTCATTAGTACCTGGTGTATATGTGTACCATTCAAACTTAAATACGTGCATGTTTGTTCCTATGCTTGACCATATATTTTTCGGTCCTTGACAAAATTTCCAGCCATTGAAAACAGTAGCATAAAACTTCTAGTGAGAGGACAATGAAATTAGATTTAGCTTTCATATGCTTAACCAAGTTGGAAGAAAGAAAAATTTAGACACAAAGAACTCCATGTTCTACCTTACTTGCAAGGTACCTACCCACTTGCCTTTGGCACTCTGTCCAGTCTCCCAACCCGTCACATGTACCCTTTTCTTTTCCTCCCCATGATTAGAGCATAGGTCATGTCACTGGATAGGTATGGAAACTAAGTCTCTGATATTTTGTGTATCTAGCAACAGGACAAACACTGCTTAAGTCCTTCAAAGCCTGCAATTGGAATTTGAGTCTTTCAAAGTCGGCGTCCCACTACACATCGCTGTCGTGAAAGCCTTGCTTTGATGCAGAATAGGGACCCAGTGCTCTCTGTAGAGGTCAAAGAAGAAAGCAATGGGTTTCGATAGTCATGAAGTTGTGCCAGTGTTTAAATACTTACAGTTTCTATGCTGACTTTGCTCCACAAAGAGTACAGGAATTTTTCAAGTGCTATGATGTATAACTATGAAATAGGAGGTGATGACCACCTTAGCAGACTGCAAATGTACAGTAGAGGAGGAAGGGGATAATGAGATGGGGGAGAGGAAGAGGAAAGAAATATTCATCATTTTAAAGTACTGAGGATGGTAAATACTGTAAAGTACAATTCAGTATCTGTAGGTACAGGATCTGGCTTGTTAGACAGTGTAGTAAGATTTAAGGGATGAAATCCTTTAAAATTTTTACAATAAAAGAAAAAAACCCTAAAGTTGGAAAACAGTTTAGTGTGCACATAAATGTCACTCAGATTTAAACTATTATGAAAATTAAACTGCTACTACAATGTCCTTTGGTATTTACTAAATCAGATATTCCAATGATTCTTACTGGCAATAATTTACATTTTAGAACCTCAAAATAAGATATGGTCATCAAAAACAGTCCATAATCATACTATGTGGCCAAAATGGTCTTTCTTCTTAAAATAAATTTAAGCTTTTAACTTTAAGTTTTTCAAAGATGGTGACATGGTGAGCAACAGAGAAAGAGCTTCTCGAAGGTTTGCTCTCCCTGACACTGGAATATCACAAAAGGAGAGAGAGAGAAAGAAGAAACGTGGGTCTCTGCACGCGGCGGGGTGGGGATCTGAAGTGAGGCCTGGAGCTTGGGGAAAGCAAAGAGGGAAACTTCAACAAAAGGTGGGGTGCAGTGCTTTCTTCCAGAGCTGGGACTCAGCATGTTATGAGGGGAGCAGTTCACAGTCCAGATACAGGATGACTGCTGGTCACCCCAGTGTCCTCCACAAAGAGAGAGAGCAGTGCAATATCGCGGAGGGCACTGTAGGCTGCCCTGTTGGTGGCGACTCAGATTTGGCCATTCCTCAGGATAAGGCAATTTCCCGAGAGACATCTTGGAGAGAGGCCAGCTGAACGTAGAACACAGACAGCTGTTACTTCAATCCAGCAGATTCCATCTGAGTTCAATCCTGAACAAGGTGTGCTGAATGATTCAGGTTGAATAGGTCTGGCTGGTGCTTCCTGGCTAGAATGAGTCTGGACTTCAAGGGAAATAAAGGTGTAGGGTGAGCACCATCACCCACTATACTTCTATGAAACCCTGCGCGCTTACAGGGGTAAACCAACACAGACCTGAACTGTCTCCATATGTCATCTAACATTGACAGCAGAATCACACCCTGAAGGGGACAATGAGTCTCTCTCTCTCTCTCTCTCTCTCTCTCTCTCTCTCTCTCTCTCTCTCTCTCTCTCTCTCATCTTTCTATCTCCATCTCTATCTCTCTGTGTCAGGTTTGTGTTTTCCTTCATTGTACGCTCTTGTGTTTATGAGTATGAACATGGTTTCTAGCTTTTATCTGTGGTTTTCATTTTGCTTAGCTCTGCTTTTTTGATTTTTCCTTCTCTTTTTCCCTCCTGCCTTCAGTATCATCCAAAGTTTGTGTGCTCCTGTTTTATCCTTCAGTCTTCCCTCTAATTTCTTTTTCTTCCTTCATTTTTGTATCTTCCCCTCTTTTTCAGTTTTCTCCCCTGAAGTTAATATTGCCATATTGATGCCTTATTTTACTGCATACATTTTTCTTGTTTGTTTTAGATTTTGTTATAGAACTACAAATTTAATTCATATGATAAATGATACCAAATTAAAGTTTATCTCAATTTGCCATTTTCTAGGCTGCATTTGATGAGATTGTTATTACTGATTGTACCATTTTAGACAAAGTGACAAAATTGTTCTAAGCATCTGTAAAAAGGCTGAGATAACCTAAAGGTCATAGCAAAGACTGTGGACCTGTGAAAATAACCTGGGCCTGGGCCAAGTAGGCATCAACTTTCATCCCCAATACAATTGGAGAGGTAGGATCTTGCCACAGAGTTGAAGTCCAAAAGCCCACTATACTTGAAAGACACCTTTGAGAAGTATACTTTTCTAAGAGTTTTGAATCCTAGCAATAAACTTCTTCACCACAGGCAATTTACAAGCATGTATCCAGGAGTTAATCTAAAAATAAAGCTGAAAATGAGAAGATGCTTAAACAAACTGCAAGCCCAGACACCCAGTTCACCAAAAGCAAGTCCAGAGGACAATGAGGTGAGGTAACCCCAGAGCCACCTGGCCTCTCTGAAGCAGTAATGACAAAGCAAATGAACGGGGCATTACAAAAACTTGAACCAGAAGTAATTTCTTAGATAACTACAGAGATGGTGAACAATGTGAGAAAAAGAGTGTATCTAGCACTGTTACAGATTTAAAAAACATAGAGAAAAGCTTAGAAAAATGATAGGAACTGTGAATGCTCAACCTAGGAAAGAAATAGATTGCATAAAACAGATTCAAGCACATATACAGGGGATTAAAAATTCCATTAAAAGTATCCACAGCAGAACAAATGAATATGAGAGCAGAATCGCAGATACAGCAGACAGGACTAAAGTCAAGGACTATGAAAGGAAAGATTTCTTTAAAAAGCAAAGGATCATGACATATGATATATGCACACCCATGTCTATGGAAGCACAATATGTAATAGTTAAATCTTTGAAACAACTCAAATGCCAAGCAACTAAGGGATGGATAAAAAAGATGTGGCTTTTCTGTACAGTGATGTACTAGTTTTCCTAAATACTAGATTTTAGGCATTCCTAAGTTAATGGATATACTTTGAGACTACACACTTAAGTGGAATAATCATATGCATTCGTGTAAATGTCACAATGTTTACCTGGTATGAGAATCTAAAAGGGTAAATAAGGGTCAGAAATGTACAATATTGTGAAACAGGTAGAAACTGTTGAAAAAAAAAAAGGAGGAACTAGGAAGGTAGAAGGAAGGGAAAAGAAAATAAAAGGTGAAAAAGATAAAATGGAAACAAAACTTTATAAATGAAGAGGGGATGTGGATTGAAGGTAGGAGAGGGAAATGGGAAATCAAGAGGAGCTAAGATATGCCATGTATAGGGACAGATTTTCTACGATGAATGCGATCATTACATCCATTGAAATTGCACCAACCAACAATAAAAATGACGTGCTGTGCACATTCACAAACTTCTCACAAGAAATCTAAATTATGCAAATGAACTAGTACACTAAACTAAATAAGTACTAAATGAATGAAATACTTTGAAACTGACTTTAATATTGAAAGGATATGTATAAGACCAGTGTTTAGAGCAAGACCTATTCCAATACGTAATGGCATAGAAATTCTTGCATAACAGACAATAAAACGCTTACTGCTTTCTCAGTGGTTTTGGACAAGTTATTTAACCTTTGGGAAACTCTGTCACTTCCTTGGTGCAGCTGGGTTGCTGATAGCACCCAGTGGATAGTGTTGACAGAAGAATAAAATGAAAGAGACACGTAATCTTGACGCATTTGAGAAAACAGGTTTTGCCATCTCCTCTTTGCACCATGTAAGATATTTCTTTATTATTTCAGTTTAGCTTACCTCCATCAAGCTTTGTTACTATTTACTCCGTTACCATATTTTTAGCATTTCATAGTTTTATTCTTCATTTTAAAAGCCTATTACAATTTGTCTCTTTTGACATTATAATTTTGTTTTCTACGTTGAGAGGTCAATGTCACTTTATAACGGCATAAGCAATTATATATTATTCATAAATCAAGGAACATTCTAGCTGGAAGACATTTAAAGAGGTTCTCTGAGTTTTGTCCTAGTTTAAGCATTGTCAATAAACAATTGATCACTCATAACAAAGGGATGTAGAATGACTGTATTACATTTTTAAGAGCTTTAAGCATATGACATGGAAGGCAGTTTGTGATCAATTTTGAGTATTTTTAAATGCTAAATGAAAAACTAGGAAATTATATGGGTAATTTATGTTATCTCCATCAGATTTTCACTCTTGTGGATATTCTGGGATAATAATACATGATCAAGATGACATTGCCATGTGACTAAAAAAATGTATCTTTATATAAAAGAGTAAAATACTAAACTAATTGGGACTAGCTTTGTATTAAACATAACTTTAGTGATACATAGGTACCAGTATTGATTAATGCCTAACGTAATCTCTAACAAAACTAAATATAAATGATAAGGCCATGCTCTGCACACAGAAGAAGGTAATACTTTCTATTTGCTGTGGAAGGGTACTATACATTTATTCTACAAGCAGTATCAGGGCATTAGGGTATAATTAAGAAATCAGACATTAGAGCATAACCTGGGTTACTATTTTGAAATATTGATCTAATGTATAAGCGTTCTTCTTTTGGCCATCATTTTTGCAGTGATAGTAAAACACTAAAAAATGAACAGGAACACTAACTGGGATTCACATATCTTCAACATTTCATTTATGTCATGTGGTTTTATTGTATTTTCTACATGAGGAAGTGAGGGAATGGAGAGGATAACTTGTCAATGTGTTACAAGTAGTTTAACATCATGATATCTCACCACCTTTTAGAGCCATTTTTTTTTAGATTATACACAATCATTTAATAAACAGCCTCTGTGCATCCTGAAAAATATGCAAAATTATAAACTTCTGTTGGCAGATATTTATAAATTGGTAGAAAAATCTCATAATCCGTAGCCAAATGATTTTGTTTGAAATTTAGCTATTTCTTCTTTAAAATATTAAATATTGTAATAAAAAATTACTGAAGTGTTATTTTTTTATTGATTCCTAGACATCTACTTTATTGACCCAATATTTTAAATGAGGGGACTGAGGATAAGATATTTTAAATAATTTCTCCAAATAGAGAGATGGAAATTAATCCAATGTGTGGTGGAGGAAAAAGTCTCTGCCTGTAATCACTATGTCTAGGAAAAGATACTTATATGGAAAAAGAATTATACAGATTTTGAATAAGTTATTCAAATCTATGGGGAAATTATTAAAGAAATAGAAGCTATTCTTTCTTAAATGAATGGATGACTGTAGAAGAAACCTGTACTGAGAAATTAATTAAGATATTAAGGATTGAAATTTAGTAGTCATTATGGAAGTTTTAAAATGTATAGTAGAATGCCCTTTCCTAATGTATTTTATTAATTTCGGCTGATAAAATTTAGACTTAGGTTAACACATAAGTTCATAAACTTGTAAAAAGTTATCTAGATCAAAATAAGGTTTTCTGGCTCTCAGAAATCTTCAACTATAACAATGGGGACTTAATATATACTTTTATTGACCCAATCACTTTAGTATTTTTCCCTGGTTTTGTATGATTATTCAAATCCACATATTTATTTGTATTTATTTGTATTTATACTTATTGCTGAGCATTTTAATACATCTAAGAGTTTTCAGGTAGCTGGTATAGTCACAGAAAATTTTTGGAACAAATAAACCAGAAAAATTCTAAGTTCTTACAGAGAAGCATTCATCTAAAAAGGAAGCCACAGGCAAATAGTGAAAAAATGATCAAAAGTGAAAAGATTATCATGATACAAATATTTTAACAATTCTTTGTTTGGGGTGGCTAATAATTTTATATTATTTGTCACCCAATGGATGCCTCAGACCTTGCTAGATACAAATTTTGCAAATAAGGGCCAGAGATACAGCTCAGAGGCAGTGCCTACCTGACAAAAGTAATGTTTTGAGTTCAATTTCTGTTACAAAAACGCCATATTTTGCAAATAATCAAATTTAAACCTCCCCCAAATAATGCATAACTTGAAGTTGAACACACACTTTCATGATGCACCAATCTGTGGTCCCGTCTATCATGCTACCTTTCCATTCTGAGGGTGTAGTGATGCCATCATAGTGCGCTACTCAGTAATAAAAAATGAATTATTGCTACAAGCAGCAATTTGAATGAATCTCAAGAGAATTCTGATGAGTGAAAAGCCAATCTCAAAAGATTACATGCTGTTTGATTCCATTTATATGACATCCTTATAATGACAAAATTAGAGAAATAAAAACAGAATAATGGTTGCTAGGGGTGATGAGTGGGGGGTGGGCAGAAGGCCACTCAGTGTGGTTACATAGAACATAGTATGTAATGAACAACATAAGATGTAAATGTTTCACATTTTACCAATGTGGTGGATGCATATATGGCCATGCACATGTGACAAAAGTTCATAGAGCTGCACGCATACACACACACACACACGCACACACACACACACACACACAGAGTGTACAAAGTGAACTAGATAATCTGAATCACATTAGTGGATTATACTATTGTCAATATTCTGAAATTAGCCCATAATCTTGTAAGATGTCATCATTTGAGGAAACTAGCTACAAAGCATCTCTATGTAATATTTCTTTGAAATGCATATGAATATGCAAATGTCTCACAATCAAAGTAATGATGCTTTGGAGCACAAAAATCTTTTAGAGGGAAGCTTTCAGTGTGTTTCAGGCCCACTGATAGCCCTTGGCTTCTTGACAGTCAGACAGCTGAGGTAGTGATGCCTTTGGAAGACTGTAGAATCCAAGAATGGTAGAAAGCAGAACAGGAGTAGAGCTTAATGAGGACTAAATTGAAATGGTACAGTGAGACCCAAGACCTGCTTTGTTCCAAAATGGTACAAATCTCAATTGGAGATTTTACCCTTGGTCCCATTGAAGAATCCATGCTTGGTGGTCAATCAATCTTTACTAGGTTGTGACATAGTCATTCAAGTCCCAATAGCTGCTAACATATAAGTAATGTGTAGGTTGGGTTTTCCAGATAAAAGGAAAGTTTGTGTGACTACTGAAGTAAATATATTGAATGAATAACTGAATTTAAGGGTGTACCTTAGAGTCATTTGCATATAATTTCACATGTTGAGAAGTATTGAAATGAAATGAGGATTTATTGTGAGTATACAGTTACCATATACAGGCAATAATAAGTAAATAGCTATTCTAAACTTAAAAATTTCTAAAGTTATATTATATATTTCAATATATCCCCCAAAATAATTACCATAATTTCTTATAAACTTTTGTTTATATATTTCTCTCCTGTATACACACTGAGTCTACGATGGTTGAACATATTTTTCTTAATTTTTGAGTCCTCTCTTCCTTTGATCACCATCACTTAACTATAGTCTTGGCTGTCTAGCAACATTTTGCAAATTGTGCATGGTTAGTATTTGCTGCATTAATTTTATAGTGAATGGTGGGAGAAAAATCTAATGATATGGCTGTGTATATTAAATTTCCTGGAAAACAGAATTCATTTACAAGTGAAAGATCCTTGTCCTCACTACAAATAATGAAGAAGTGAGGAGCATGAGATCTAGAGAAAGAACTAGTGAAGCTATCCCAGCAGCTTTAAAGTGAAAGGGTTGTCACTTGGCCAGGAGATAAACTGAAGACCAAGATTTGCCCTTTAGGCTGGGGAGATAGCTCAGTGGAGTAAGTGCTTGTTGGCAAGTACAAGGTCCTTAGTTCGATCCTTGGTTTTAAAAAAATATATATGTATATGTATATACATATATATATTCTGAATGTGTATATATATATATATATATATATATATATATATATATATATACATAAATTGGAAATAGATTTAAAGGAATGTTGTTTTCTTACTAGACCCAAATATGGTACAATCTTGTATCTACTTGGCTTTAGATGCTGAAATATTTCTTTATCAGGCCAATGCAAAAATATGTACAAGGTATAAGTCTTTCACAGAAATCCATTCATTTAATTTTTACATCTTTAATTTTTTTCTACTTGGTTTTTATTTTCCCTAATTTATTACTAAACTTGGCATTTAAAATCTTCAAGTTGTATATAAATTATTGGGGAACTAAGTTTGACTTCTTTGACTTTATTTTTAAACAGAATTTTTTCAGAGAGGGATATAAATGTTTGTTTCTCAAAAACCATTACATAGCTCTGGTAAATTTACAACCATTCAGTGAGGCTTATGCATTATGAACATTCATTAAAATGTGTTAAACACAAACATACAAAGAGAGACAGAGAGAAGGACAGACAGAATTAGAGAGATAGGAAAAGAGACAGAGACAAAAAGATTTAGCTCCATAGGAGAAAGAAACTAACTTAATTAGACTGTCTACAGTACATTAGACAGCATAGTGTACACTCTGGAATGTCATACTTTCTGTAACAATCCTCTCTGAATTTTATATTACATAGGTTGAGCAACTAAATTTTGAATTATTGAATAAACTACACAAGATGCTTTTTAGAAAAAAACCAGAGGTGGGATGATACTTGATGACTGATGGCACATCCCTATTCATTCTGCAACACCAAGTAACAATTTTCAGATAAAAAGACTTAGTATAATACAACTTAATTTTCCATTATCTACTGTCACAGGTACACTTTTCTTTCATCCTTTCCAAGAATGCATAGAGGACTGTATATGTGTAATTTTTTTTTTAGTTTTTCTTCATCTTGTTGTATATGGAGGTGTTTATGGCATGATGTGTTGAAAAGATTTCTAAATTGAAATACAACCCATCTCGTTAACCTGTGTGCCAATAGGCCTTTAATGTGAAAGGGCATGTGTATTTTCATAATTTGTAGTATTGTCATCAAAAAACATGTGTCAAACACTTTTCCCTATTAGGACTTGTTCTAGGGACTGGGAAAACAGCGACCCAGCCCCTCTTTTAAAGAAATATATAGACTGGTTAAAGAGATATACAAAAATGGTTACCACAAGGAAGTCATTGCATGTAGCAATGGAGGTGAAAGAACAGACTCATAGTTCCACAAAATTCTACCTTTGGCACACAAAGAAATGAGGGTAGAGTTGACAAAGGAGTTGATTTTTGACATATGTATAAACATTGGAGAAAGACATAACTAGGTTTCATTCCAAATGGAAAGACCTATGTCATAGCGGTTGAAAAATGCTATGAACATTTTATTGTGAGGTTGAGGAAGTCACAGAAGTTGAGGATTACAGAAGGCTACTGGAATGAGATTTTCTTTAGGAGGAAGTTTCGGGGATCAAACCCATAGCCTTGCACATAGCAGACCAATGCTCTTCTACCAAGTTATTCCTCAAACCCTGGAGTCAAGATTGAAAGTGTCATATGTGCTAGCTAAATATTAGACTCTATTCTCTTCATAAAGAGCATCCTTTCTATGATATTTGTTTCTGTTGAGAGTCTTATGATTACATATAAATTTCACAATGCTCCTTTTGAACGCAGGGCAAATAAATTGTAAAAACTGAAGGAAAATTGGTCGCTGGGTCAGCTGTAGCTTAGAAATATTGGAAGCATCAAGTAAGACAGAGAGGGTAGGTGGTGACAAGGGGCCTAGCCAGACATGGTGGCCACCACCTGTAATTCCAGGGCTCTGATATGCTGAGGCAGAAATAGCAACAAATGTTAGCTCTGCGTGAGAAACTTAATGAGCTTGGACTGTAGATGTAGTTCATTGTACACATAAGAGAAAGGAAAGATGAAAAAGAAAGGAGAGGAAAAAGGAGGAGAGAAAGGAGAAACAAAGAGAAAAAAGAAGCGGAAGAAGAAAAGAGAAGCAGATTTCAGGATTGTTACACAAAATTACTGCTTTATCACTTATTGCAATTAAACAATCTGTAATAACTGTGACTTCCTTAACTGAGAAGGATTATGTATTAAAAATTGCAACGTTAAGTTGAGAAATTAACTGCTTTCTTTTGGCATGATTTGGGGTTTGAAGATGTCTTGGAAACCACGCACTGATAGCAAGGCAGCTTGTCAGTATGGAGATTTCCATTCCACTGTGTTATGCATGTGAGATTTTAAAAAATGAACAGAAAAAAATGTTAACCTGCCCTAGAGTTGATGAAAGACCGTCATAAGAGCTAAGATTTTTGATAAAGAGAAATGTGACTTGCTAATTAGGGTGAAATGAGAAAGAGAAAGATGTAGGCTAGGATAAAGGGTGCTTGACAAGCATGCCCGTGGTCCAGGGTGAGTCCCCAGCACAGAAAGAAAAAAGGAAGAAAATGAAAGACTGGTGAGAAAAGAACATAAGTGCACAGTTAATGAAATTAGAAGCTCCAGGATATCCAAAGAGTAAGGGCAGAGAGAACTGGTGCTTGTGGAAAGTTTACACAGGCAGAATTAATTCTGAGTCATATGGTATTACATAGATTAGAGATACATGACTGGCTTGCTGAAATGAACTGAGGATAAATATAACTTTGGAAAGAAGATTAAAAAAGTGAAAAGCTAGAGAAATGGATAGGTTATTTTCATGCATTCTAATCATTCAATATTCCTATGTGAGTCACTGAAGAGGTAGCTTAGAAACCAGGAGCTATTTCTCTAAATGAATGTAGAATGGCTGGAGGATGGTGGAGGGAGAAGAGCAGAAGGAAGGACAATTAATTATGTTCTTTTAGAGTAACTGATTATATTTTTTAAGTCAAAACAAGAAGCCAGAAAAGTGCCTGGCATAGTTTACACATTCACAATTATTAAAGCTGATAACTCAACAGCATGTGCACAGGACCTGTCAACATTATCAGATGAAGAAGACATAGAGTCACGCTCTGCCTCCTAAATTTTACAGTGTGGTTCATGATAGGCATCCTTTGAAAAGCATCTGTCTGCTGGAGAAATCACTGTGATTGGGAGAATAAACCAGGGCTTGTCATACATAAGTGAACAAATAGTTGAAAGGCATATAAGATTTTGGCTGGAGAAATAGTGAAGAAAGAGTGGGAAGAAATATTTCTGAAGAGTGAATATTTTTATTTAACTGTGAAAGGAGATGGAAAAAGAAAAACTACCCCACAAGAAAAAACATGAGCTCATGAAAGAATTTCTTGTTATTATTTGTTTGCTCTTTTCCCCTCCCTTCCTCCCTCCCTCTTTCTTTCCCCTCCTCCTTCTTTCCATGCTCCCTCTCTCCTTCCTTCCTTCGTTCCTTCCTTCATTCCTTCCTTCCTTCCTTCCTTCCTTCATTCCCTCTTTCCTTCTTTCATTTCCTCTTTACCTACTTCCTTCCTTCCTTCCTTCCCTATCCCCTCCCCCCTTGCTGCGGTTTAAATCTAGGATTTCACTCTTGCTGTGGAGTAGACCACTGAGCTACACTGAGCTACATAGGCTTATGGGCTGATGCCTGTCTAGTTATTTACTTTATCTTTTTTTTTTCTTTTGTGAGACAAGGTCTCGCTCTGCACCTCAGGTTGGCCTTGAGCTCACTTTTGTTGCCCAGACTGGTCTTGAACTTGCACTGATACTCCTGCTTCAGCCACCCAATTGCTGGGATTACAGGCATGCATCACCATACCTAGCTATACACTTTATCTTTTAACAAGGGAACTGTTGTAATAAGTTCCTGACTTCCAAGTCAGTTCTATTCTAGGAGACTGTAACTTGGATTTCTTTGTAAGTCTAACAAAGTGAGTCTCACACACCTTGAACACAAACATACAACACCTGTTGCTTTGAACTTCCTAGCAATCTTTTCTGGGTATTCTGGTCTCTGCCTGAGCACTGTACCTCTGTACACTATCACACTGTACAATGAGGATACAGCACCACAACTGTGAACCAGTAGAAACATACTACTTGCATGGTTTGTTGGCATCTCTAAATATTCAAAATACAAATCTTAGTATTTGTGAAAGTTTGCAAATTGAGTGTCTGTAAGTCAGGGTCTTAGCAATATTAACATCTACAGGGTGGAAAGTGACTGAAGTAGAATTTATGAACAATTTAAAAAGATGATGAATTTTTGTTAAGTGATGTTTAGCTTTCTTAGGATTTGTACTGTCAATAAAATAATTTGCATAAAGAAAAAAGTATTAATTTGAAAAGAATATATTATTTTAGGGTTGCTAAGATCTTTAGTATTATAAATCACACTCTCACAGCTCTAGAAAATCCTAAAATGAAAGCAAAAATTAAGAGATCATAATGCAATCTTTGGGTTCATTTTGATACTAGTCAGTTACATCAGTTTTTGAATGATATTCTGTGTTGTCAAAGTGGTTATTTTTTAAATTTCAAAAAACTAACTGATTTTTAATTCTGTTTGAATGATGCGAAGAAAGACAGGCCAAGGCACAATGCTTGTGTGTGCTTACTAACACCATGTTGTGAGGATGACACTATCCTAGCATATGAAAAATATAGACGTCATGGCATTAAAGGAGAGGATGCTGCTTACAACCAAGTTAGACCTTTGTTGCTAGAAGTCATGGCAGAAATGGAAGTAACTGTGAGAACAGATTACCGATCTTTTTAAAATTCTTGGTCCTGAAAGAATGCTCTTTGACCTGAAAATATGTATTTCTTTAGTTTAGTTTAGCATAGAATCATGTCAGAGAATGTACTTGGCCAAGAACTGAAGTAAACATAGTGTTTGTTGTTTCAAATTCAATAAAAGGTTTACCAGTGGGAATTTTAGCTGCACAGTTTTATTTGAAATTTGTTAGGCTGTCAATGTAGACAACATGATTGAAAGTTTCATATACGTACAGGCTACTGTCTCTTGCAAAGGTATTCAATGTTTTCTGTCTCATTCGATGAGACAAGTGGCAGTTGTTGTTTTTAATATGCAAATGAGATAGAAATTCACAATATGTGCTCCAAGCCAAGGGAACACTCACTTTGTGGTCAGTGTTTGACTGTGAAAGAGGAATTCAAGAGGGTTGATACTAATCAACTCTTAGCTGTTCCCACTTTTGTAAAGACAGGGATGAATTTGCACAGTTGTTTCCCTTTCATCATTCCAAATAATTAATTTCTGTGAGTCTAGCAATTATCAGTAATAATAACTAGGTGTTTCTGTAACTGTCAGTTCTCTGGAACTGCAGTCTGAATCTGTCTGTGGCCTTTCCAAACCTCTGCGGCTACCACGCTTGAGGATTACCGCTCCTCATGCATGGACCTCTTGAGGTGAAATTTGCACTTCATTTCTGGAACTCTCTTCTGGATTTTAATGGGGATTTGTGCTCTGATCCAGTGCTTGGGCTTTAGACCTACACTGCCAGTAACTGTGAAGCTGGGTAAGGTTTCCCGAGTCAAGTCCTACTTCTGCAAATGGGAAGACCTACAAGTCAGTAGTAGCCTAAGTCAACAGGCTATTGTTAACTTTGCAGACATGTGTTGATCTCCGTGCAGCTAGTACATATGAAATGAGTGATTCTAGTGTGCTTATTTTAATACTTCAGAAACAGATTTAATTACGGCAATCAACTTCTTTATTTTCAAACATTTGAGCACAATGTTTATAAAGGATTCTGAGATTTCTGAAATTTTGGAACTGACACAATAGACTTTATTTTATAAGAAAGTTGGCTCGAAGTCTTTTAGACTCTCCTTAAACCTGGCCATGTCGTTTTCTGCTAATTGTCTAAAGCAGTTTGCTTAAACACCTATTTCATTTCCAAAATGGTGAAAATGTCAGTATAAGCTACCTCACAGCATTTTTAAAGAATGAGATGAGAGAAAAAGAATACATAGAGTGTGTATATATGTATGTATGTTCATATGCTACTCTGCGTAGTGGCTGATGTGTTGGATTCAAGAAATAATTCATTATTATTGTTATTAATATCAATTCAAATTTTTTTATTAAAATATAACCTATATAAAGTTGTCTCTGCTCAACTATAGTAATAATAGTTATGACTACATAAACCACTATTTTTCATATCAAAGAACATGAGTCTTTTCAATTGCTGCCTGTATCGATGATTCATAAAGAAATCCAAAGATGTTGAAACCTGTTGTTTGTATTAAATTTAGGTATTTCTTTATTTAAAGAAAGTTAATGAAGCTATTGTAATTTTAAAACTTTTTTCTAACATGGGAGAGCATTTAAACATTTTTATTAAATTGTCACCCTATCTAAGTTGCTGTTCTCGAAATTACTGACAGGGATTAAGGCATTGCTTTGCTTTATAGGGTTTTCTATGTACAGCATGCAGTTTTTGGTTAATTTTACAAAAATAAATTTAACTGTTGCCTCCTCCCATTCGGTATTAATATGCAGCTGGCATATATTTATAAATGATATATAAGTAGCTATTTTTGCTCCTCCCAAAATACAGAGATTTCTTCTGAATTGCCTTTCTTTCATTTTGATCTCTTTGTGTTCTCAGTGGAAGAGCTCCCATTCCTCTATTTTATAGTCCTTCTTTCTTTGCCTCCCCTACATCCATGACTTGAATTCTGCTTTATGCACTCTGTGTTGAAGGCATCACGTTCCGTGGCTGCTGGTGTTATTTTCCTGGGAAGTGCAGTTGAAATTTCTCGGATCCCAGTGAGCTCTCCATAGCCCATCGATGCTGTGGGAATGGAATTGCCTCCAAATGTAAGGATCTCCAAGTGACAGAACGCTGTGCCAGATGTGCATGACACAGAGAGGGCTAGACTTAGCACCACAGAGGTAGTAACTCACATGTAACTTCCTTACAATCCTCTTATAACTCAATTTCATAGTAATCAGACAACTTAATTATTTAACTTTGAATTAATCACTTACATGGGTAGGATGAATTATTTATTATTATCTAACCAAAGTTCCCGGCACATAATTACAGAATAATTTCTTTCTTTTATGCTTTCCCCTACCAAATAAGTCTAGGAAGGCCCAAGATGAACTGTGAACTTGGGAAGCATACGTCAAGATTATCCTTTGTGCCTAGCATATGCTTTCAAATGCAATTGTTTCAACTCTAAGAGATGCACATGAATACCATTTTTAGATGAAGGAACAGTGGATAAGAATGCATGCTAGGAAGTGGTTGTTGGGATAAATTTTACTTTTGATCCAACTGATTGCAAAGCTATTAGTTTTTATTTTTCTTAAGTACAACATGCAAATGTAAGATATTTTAATTCCTTACACACATAACAAATGCACCATATTTCATTCAATGGATTGAATTTCAAACTAAGTAAAAATAATGTGGAATGATTAACTTTTCAAATAAATTATTTACTTTCAAAATCAAAATGTTATCATTTAGATAAAATATTTTGTTTTTTAGCAAAAATAATTGCGATTTTTGATTTTAAAGAATTTCACTGCTGTACAGTTTTCCTGAGGATGTGTTCTGGATAGTCTGATCCCAAAATAGATTAAATACATTTGAGAAAGATGAATATGACTACTAAGTGAGGATTTAGTAGCCATGCTTTTCAGGTATGTATTCTTAATAGTATGAATCTCAAGTGTCTATAGGGAAAATATGCAAAAGGTGTTTATGCTCTAATTTACTTGAATGATAATAGATTTTCTTATGTTTGGCCTTTTAAAAATAGACTAAAGAGGGGCCAGGGAGATAGCTCAGTAGAATAAGTAGTTGCCTGGCAAGCTCAGGGTCCTGAGTTCAATCCCCAGTACAAAAAAAAAAAAAAAAAAAAAAAACAGACTGAAGAAAGAGATACCAATAAGTTTAATTTTTCTAAAGAGATCAAACAATCTCACCTTATCCTTGACACCAGATGACGTCCAGTTTAGAACTTATTGCAAGTATCAGTCACTGATTTTGCATATCATCTTCTTTTGTTAGTTTTTAAATTATGGACTATGGTGAAGATGTTTGAAAATTGAGTGTCATACGTTATTTCCATTAACTGCACGTTCATCCCATCTTAATATTTTCTGGATGTAGCAGTTAAGAGTATAGCTATTATTTCAAAATGTAATGAGCTAATAAGAAAAATGGTATTCCAAAAGCCTTTTAAGGATCCATAATCTTTGGCCTACATCACGTGATTTCAAAGTAATTGGTTTTAATAAAATTTATGTTATAGTTAATATATTTTTTCCTACTGGTAGAATGTAATTTCTGCTTCCATTCTCATCTAACCTGACACTATGTCATCAGATGACTTTAAAAAAAAATATATATATATATATATTTAATACAGGGCTCTCAGAATCTAACCACACAGATAGGACTTGTAGTGATCCTCCTGTTTGCAGACTCCCCAGCACTGGGGTTATAGCTGTGGGCCACTACGCCCAGTCTCAGTCACAATCTCAGTGTGCCCCGGGCCCGGGGGTGGGGCTTGCATGGCATGCAGTGCAGGGGATCAAACCCCAGTTCTTGCACTTGCCTAAGCAGGCACTTTAATCCACTAGGGTATCTGGCTGGCCCTCATTAGCTGATTCTTATCATAACGCTGATTCTCAATATTAGACCATCTGGCTTCCTTTTGCTTTAATAGTAGAAAGTAATTTAACAATTTATGCCTTGTGTTATATTAAAGATAATCATAGCACCTAACAACGATTTTAGCAGAAAATCAATTTGTTCTCAGTGTTGAAATAGACACAAAATGAAGTTTATTTATAATTATGACTCAAAAGCATTAAGAGCTCTGTGGATCCAAACAGAAGATATGTGAGTGATATTTTATGTATGTTTAAGACCTACTTGTAGGTTTTTATGAGCTGTGACTTGAGGTTATTAATACCTTACAAAAATTTAATGTTAAACATGCCTTAAGTACATCAATAATTTGAAATGTCTTACATACCTTTATAAAAATATCACCAAGATTCACATCCAAATAATACTGCTGAGTAACTTTTTTTTTTTTTTTTTGTCTTTTTGAGACAGGGTCTCGCTATGCAGTTGAGGCTGGCCTTGAGCTCACTTTTATAGCCCAGGCTGGTCTCGAACTCGCACCGATCCTCCTGCCTCAGCCTCCCGAGTGCTGGGATTACAGGCGTGAGCCACCATGCCCGGCTAATGCTGAGTAACTTTTTGAGGTCTGAAGCTAGTATTGTCACTGGCATCTTTTAACCCCTGCAAAGAAAATGGCTGCAGGAAGTAATGATATCTGAAGAAAACAGGGCATTCAATGCCCTTATCAGAGATAAGCTTGAAGGCTGTGATTCCAGGTGGTGAGTTCTGCATTGATAGGCCAGAGAGAAATTGTGAAATCAAAGCTCAAATTAGGGAATTACATAAATCAGACCAAGGTTGCTTCCACTGAGTGGCTCAGAAGCACCAACTGAGTTTTTCTGTACACATGGAGCCAAAACAGAGAGCAAGACGAGAGGTGTTTGTGAGTGATACTGCTCCTTCACCTCAGAGGCTAACATAGGAAACTAAATGCACCTCTCTTTCAGTTGAGAGGGTTATGGGGTGGGGTGATGGGGATTCAAGTATGAGAAGAGACATTAAAAAGAGACAGGAAACACTCTGAGCATGACTGAATGTACTGCCTTGATGAGATGGCTAAAAATTAGCAGGCTATTTGAAAGTTTAAAACATGTTATGGGGAAATGCGCTGAGATACAATCAGAGGACAAATACAATTAGAGGACAAAACAGCATCTTTGTCAAACTGCTCAATTAGAATTTATAATATCGGAGTGTTCAGGGTCTCACTACTAGATTGGACTCATAGGGCTGGTGAGATAGTTTAGTGAAATAAGCGCTTGCTTGGCAAGCATAAGACCCTGAGTTTGACCCCTGATACAACTACCAAAAATTAAAAAAAAGAAATTTATAATATCACTGGAGTAATATTGAACTTAATTGTGAACTCTTGAGTTCCTCAATTCAGAGTTCTGTTAATATTGTAGTATGGTAAAGGAGTGAACACATAGCGGTGTTTGGATTTAAAGAAACAAATGAACACAAAATCAGAAGAAAGTAAGACTGAGTGTTTAATGAGTTAAAGTTTCTTTTATTTTCTCTTTTTGTTTAATATCAAAGGGGGCTTATTTTTATCAGTTTTGTTCTACTTCAAGTTAAATTCCCTTTTTGAATGTTTGTGAAATCTGGGATGGAATCTAACTAGACAGAAATAAGAAAAACAGTTTCCTGATGATTTAACGAAGCATTCCCCATGGGACTTCTAGTGTTGGCTATTTTTTATTTTTAATCCCAAAGCAAATTTTTGTCCTCTTCTCATGCAGCTATGTTGTTAAAGCAGGGTTCCCTTATCCATACAAAGAGACTCAGTAACTCTGATACTATTTTTAAGTAGGTCCTGGAGGACAGCATATAAAATCTGAATTGTGTATGTGTGGTGTGATGATGTGTATCTCAAGCAGTGTGAGAAAACACACAGCAAGTGCTCTTTCTAAGGTAGTCTATGTATTTGGGGTTCTCTGGAGGTTGTAAGGAAACTTTGAGTAGAATCTGTAATCAGACTACTGGAGTCAAACTTTGGATATAGACACATATTTGTGGCACCATGATAGATTCCCTAGAAAAGTAATTCTCAGTAAGATAAACTCAATAAATCTTCAGTGAAAACAAATCATTTGCAATGCAGTTTTTACTAAAGTGAATAAATTGTATTTTCTACCCACACCTATGATTTTAAAAAGCAATTACAGCATGATGTACTTTATTATATAAATGGATGAGCATGTCTTCTCTAGAAGATGGATGAAGTAGTCATTTGCTTATCCCTCCTCATAGAACCACTAATATAAAAACGACTGAAATCAAGCAAATCTGAGAATTATATTTTGGGGATTCCAACCCCGGGAGCATCTCTGTCATCGATCATCTAATTTTCATAAGTGAAACTGACCTTTGATATAGCACTGAAAAATTCTTCGATTAATAAAATAGTTGTATTTGGTGGGAATTTATATTTGTATGCAGGGTGACAAAAAAGTTTAAACAGTGACATGGAAAATGAAATTGGGCTCAAATCTTCATATTTTTTCTCTCGGTATTTGAAATCTGTGTTTCATGTGGCACAATACTTCACAGTATGGGGTTGTTCCATGAATAATAACAGCTAGCAACTAGTTCCCAGCAATGAATGAAAGTCTTTCTCAAATTCAGATGCAAAATACACACTGTAGGGTAGAGGATACAACTAGCATAGGAGAAAACTATTGCTCTATGTGAGTGTAGCAGATTTTAAGATCCTGAATAAATTTCAGGAAACAGTAGTTCTCTGAGAAAAGTCTAAAACAATGTAGAATAGAGGAGGACATACTAAGACATGCTAATACGTAATGTACCTGATGTCATGAAGTCTTTACTTTGTGCATAGAACGACACGAATTCAGTTGAGTTGTGCACCTATACCAGATTAAGCTGAAGGCTAGTCTGTGCCTTTGACTTTTCAAGCTCATGCCTAGAAATATTAAGTTGCATTACCTATTCTTCCTACTTGTGAGTTTCACATAGTAATGCACATGAACATATTTTAAGTGTCAAGCCAATCATAAATGTTATCAGTGCCATTATATAAATTTCCTTAAATAGTGACAGAAGGATTTACTAATGTTTCCTGAGAAGCAACTGAATCTTCTTATTTAATTTGGTCTCCCAAGATAATAAGGATCATAAACTTAAATCAGCTTCATCAAAATGTTTCATTTCACTAGAAATGTTGGCCTCAAAAACTGGTCATGTTGTTCTAGGATCTTGTTGTTCTTTGAGTTCTGCATGTCTGGGTGGAAGACAGTCACTAAAAGATCACTCATATTTCCTTTTAATCATAACAATACATTAGAATAAAGAATTATAGATGTTTAGAGAGTCCTTTCATTATTTTGCTCATTCAAATAAAGCTGTTTATCAAATGCATACACCAGACACTGTATTATTCAAAATATTGTAAGTGAGCCACATAGTCTAACTCTTAACTGGGTATATAAAAACTGTTAAGTTGCCAGTCTGTTTTCATATTTAGGTGAAATATGATTGAATAACAATCCTTGCAGTTACCACTCATAGTAATTCATTAAAACCTCATGAACAAAATTGTTTTCTAATTTGGAAATACTTTCCTCCTACTGTCTTTCTGCTGCCTGAAATGGCATTGCAGTTTGACAAGGTGCATTCTCAATACACCGACTTGATCAGTTTCTCTGTTTCGGTGTATTGGTGTTATGCTTAGTTTCTGGGCCTTCCATGTAGGCACACCAATTATTATGGCCTAAATCTGCAGTTTATATGGTTTTTCTCCCTCTTTGATAGATCCTATTCTGCTACGATTGGCTTCTGTGGTTCTACCTATCACTATGGAAATTGAACCCTAGATTCTGACCTGGATCACTTTCAGCCAGTGGTGCGGATTCTTCTAGATTACCCTAGAATACAAGCAGGACTGGAACTCCTCAGTTCAAATTAAAAAAAAAAATTAATACAGGGTTTACAAATTCTACAGGGTCTCACTATGTAAATCAGACTCATAGTGATCCATCTGTGTTCAGCCTGCCAAGACCTGGGATTACAGGCATGTGCCACCACAACCAGTCACAATCGCCATCTCAGCATGCCCCATGGCTAGGGCCAGCCCTGCTTCGGGGACTGAATCCTGGCCTCTGCATCTGTCTAAGCAGGTGCTTTAATCTGCTGAGCTATCTGATTGTCACTCATTTCAATATCTTGGCCATGAGGAATTTTTTGCAGTGTGATAAAACCAGAGGTTAGGTCTTTTTTTTTTTTTTTTGAGAGTATTAACTAAGCTGGCTTACAAGACAGTAAATCTTTAATGAGAATTCTTCAGAAGTGCAGAGTCTAGGGCAATGGAGAAGTCTAGGAGAGCAAGGGCATCTGCTTACCAAAATGACTTTTCACATTTTCTTTCCTTTTCCCTGTTCTCTCTGGGACCAGAAAGATGCAGGCAGCATTTCACCCTGCAGCCTTTTCTTATTTCAAGAGCCAACTTTTTGGCTATGCTTTTTCCTTAAAGCATAACCTAAAGGAATTTTACATTTCTGAAGATCATGACCTAGATTACAAGGTTCGCATAGGCAGAAAAATCACATTTTGAACATATTTTGAAAATGCGTGTTTTCTTTTCATATTTATCTGTTTTGCCTGTAATGAACTTCAATTATCTCACTCCACTTTTTTCAGCTAGGTACCTCGTGTGGAGTGCATTAAAGACCTTGATCTTAAAAATGTAAACTACAAAGCACTTTAATGCTTTCCAAAACACAACCTTCAGTACACTCAACACTGTAGAAACAATAATAAAGAGGATAGACACTGTCATTTATCTGCAGGAAGTCAGCATTCTATTTGTAAAGAAGAGGTATAAGAATGCACAAATAAAATAAGCTGTAGTAGTGTTATCAGTGATAAGTTAGATTATTAAGCTAGAATATATCAGGATATTTAAAGAAAATGACTGGTTTTGATCAGGATTCCAAATGTTAATCATTAGGAGTGAAGGCAAGACTGAAGAATCCTTAGTGAGTGGTCGTTTTATAGACAACACCTAAAATATGAAATGAAATAATGATTTTGACATGGATCCCTCTAGGATGGCTTAAGTTAAATAATGTAAGGTAACCTGCTCAGGAATTCTCTACTTTAACTAAACAGGGTTATTCCTCATCCCTACCATACCTTACATGTTCAGGATCTTAGCATTTTCTGTTTCTTATCACTGGAATTTCACCTCTCATTTTGAAGCACATAATTTCTTCATGTTTACACATGTCCTTATTGATAAATCCAACTCGGATGATGATCATAGCTAGAAATGAGCTGTCAGCTTTTGAAATTACCTTATGTGGTATTTTCATATACCACCTAAATTATACTTTGATTTCTCCCTGAATTGAAAGCTCTTTGTGGTTTAAATAACTTATCTATGCTTTGTTCCACGTTATCTGAAAATATTTACTGAATGAATACATGAAGTATGCTGTGAAACACCATGAATCTAGATTCCATAGAAATCTCAAGTATGTAACAGGTTCGAGGACCTCATAATTTCATCTGTTTTTGCTTTTGTTTACATCAGCAATGAATGCATTTAGCAATAAAAGCACAGTGACACATAGACTTTAAAAAAAGATTAAAAACAACAAAAAGCAGAGATACGTGACTAATTACAGCTTGTATGTAGAGCAAAGCATGGTTACTGGAGGGAGCCAAATGCAGGAAACTTTGAGCTTAAACCATTTCTGAAGCACAGGCTGTGAACAGGTTTGGTGCCTTAGGGAAAGTGCCTTAGGAGAAGCTGTAAAAACTGCAGGAGTTGTAGAGGGGAGAAGCAAGTTGTGTGTAGAGTATATTAAATTGATGTGCCTGACTGAAGTATCGGCTTGGGAATCTAGAGGATGGGAGTAGGAGCTCTGAAACTTGCAATTGGGAGTCTTAATTATATTCAAGGGATAATTGGGAACCATTGTTGGCTTCTAAGAAGGGGAACTTGAAATAGCATTTAGGGAATAATACTCCTACTCCCATCCTTTGCTCCTGCTGTTTTCCCATCTGGAGGGTTTCTTTTCCTTTTCTCCCAATTTCTCATTTCTTTAAGCTCATTTCTTTAAAGCCTAATTCATGTTCCTGTGTCACTCAAGATTCTCTCCTGATTCCAGTCTCTCTGTCTCTGTCGTCTCTCAGTCTGTCATTCTGTCAGTCAGTCAGTCAGTCTGTCTGTCTGTCTGTCCATCTGTCTGTCTGTCTGTCTGTCTGTCTTTCTCTTTCCTCCACTTTTCATTGTGTTCACTGCCAAATTAGAAACCTAATACACTATTTTTTGATTTGTTTTAAAAAAATACGGTATTTTAGTATCTCTGAAATTCTTTTGTTTTTGTTTGTTTTTTCTTTAGTTCATTTTATTACTTATTTATTTTCATTAGTGTTTACTTGTGATACATAATGTGTGCATTTACTGTGTGGAGTTGGTTTATAAATGTCTAGCATCTTGATCCTCTCTTCTCTCCTTGCTCCCCCTTTCCCTCTCTTTTCAGAACTCTCCCTTGTGCTAAACGTCTAGGGCTATTTTCCGTTTTATTTTGATGTTTAAATTATTTATACCTTTTGTCCCTACTATAAGAGAAATTGTATTAAATTTAACCTTTTGTTCCTAATTTATTCCGTTTACCATTATGGTCTCAGGTTGCATTCATTTTCCTACAAATGGCTTACATCTTTCTTTTTTATGACTGAATGATACTCCATTGTGTAGAAGTACCACAATTGCTTTATCATTTCATACACTGACGGACATGTGTGTCATTTCTAAGATTTGGCTATTATGATTTGTGCTGTCATGAACATGTGCTTTCATGTGTCATTCTTACATCATATTGTTGCCTTTTGTGTAGATATGTAGATGAGGGATATTTGAATTGAATTTCAATCTTCAGTTTGTTGTGAAGAACCTAATTTTACAATTTTGAAGATTTCCATGGTAGTTGTACTAGTTTAAATTTTCATAGACAATTGGAAGTCTTCCTCTTTTCCCCCAACCTATTCAGCTTTTTTTTTTTTTTTTTTTTTTAATTTGGTCATGACAGCCATTCTTTTTGGAGCAAGATGAAATGTCAGTGATGTCTTGATTTACAATACTCTAATGGTCACAGATGCTGAGTATTTTTTTCCCTTTGTAATTGTTCAGGTAGCTGATTGATTGAGTCTTAATGGGAGTTTCAATTTTATTTTATTTACTTTTTTAGTTGTTTATATGCTATTTAGTGTTTCCTCTGAAGAATTGCTGGCAACTTTTCTCCATTCTGGAGGACAAATCTGTACATTGTTGGATGTTTACTTTGTTTTGAGAATCTTATTAATTTATACCAATTCTTGATTCTTGGTGTTACTTTTTGTTAAATTGGATTCTGTTCAGAAAGTGCTCGGTTATGGCTATGTGTTCCTGACTTTTACTTGTTTTATCTTATAGCAAGTGGGGTATTTTTTGATATGGATGTTTTTCAAATTTTATTTTATTTATGTAATTGTGAAAATAAGACTTTTGCAGATCACGTGTTATGTTTTTGTCTATTCTGTCTAGCTTAGGTGACATATGAAATCAACTCTGGATTCTTGCTGGCCTCTAGCTTCGTCATACACTAGGTTCCCATACCTCGTTTTGCATGATCTTACTACGTATCAAAAACAAAACAACCCAGAACAACAAGAAATACTTGATAGAGCTGAACTGGTAAAAGTTTTTCTAATAACGATCTTTAGAGCTATTGGTTGAGGGGTGAGAACTGAAAATCCATGTTTAGTTTCTGTTTATGGAAAGACTTCAGTCATGTGAAAACCAACACTGCCAAACATAACATCCCTCTATAACAGAACTAAAAATTACTTGTATTGCATTTAGGTATGAATGCTATCTATGAGGGGCCAAAGAGATAGCTCTGTGACACAGGTGCCTGCCTGGCAAGCTCAAGGTCATGAGTTGAAATCCCGATCTCACAAAAAAAGAAAAAAGAAAAAACAAAAAACAAAAAAACAAGTGCTATCTATGATACATTGTTGTTTTCCCTCTTTTTTTTTTTTGTGGAACTGGGGATTGAACTTTGGTCCTTAGGCTTACCAGGCAAGCACTTGTTGTACTGAACTATCTCCCAGCCCTGATACTCTGTTTTTAATGATGAGAAATTAGTGCATTATTTTCAGGTAACAATAATCAGTAAATTAAGTTTCTTGTATTGTTAATTACATGAAATGGCATTGTGATGCTTTTTTAAACTTAGAGTTGTTAGAGAAATGAAATTTTATTTTCAAATCAGCATTTTGTCAAGCCTATTATAATTTCAATTATTTTGTTATTGAATCTGATACAGCATCATGCTGTGACTTATATAGTCACTACTTCCTCAAATACGAAGGAGGAGTAAGAAACAGCTCTTACCTTGGCAGGTGTCACTGCTCTACTTCCACTTCCACTTAATTAAAAGCTCAATAATCTTTTCTTTCTTTCTTTCTTTCCTTCTTTCTTTGTTTCTTTTTCTGCAGTGCTGGGGATTGAGCTCAGGACCTTGCACTTGCCAGGCAAGCACTTATTCTGCTGAGCTAGCTCCCTAGCCCAAAAACTCAGTAATCTGACACTTGTAAATGATTATCTGATAATTGTCTACATACGCCCTGAATGACCTGTGATTAATATGAAATAAAAAAGTGATCAATTAAAAAAAATATGTAAAACACTATATGCATGAAAATACAACAGTTTCAACTGCAGTTCTTTGCAGCATGTTGGTAAAATGGGACTTATCAAGCATCTGCAGTGGGTGTTGAGAATTCTTGGTAACATGCTTGGTTACTTTAACTTTTATATTGAGGATTTCAGAAATGTGTTTGGTAGCTGGGATTTGAAAGTTCACAAAAACTACAGAACCCTGAAGGGAAAATGAATTTATTGAATTTAATGTGAACTAAAATGATAATACCTTATACTTAAAAGCTAAGTTCTTTACAGGATACTTAGAAGCCTTTAGCTGCAATACTTCTGATCATCAAAATACATCTATGAAAATGGGTTCTGGGAACAGGGTTAAGTGCATTGGAAAAGCACTGATGAAAATACTTAAGGAGGTCACTTGCCCATTAGCAGGTAACTTTTTATCATGTTAAAAATATGTGCCTGATCTCAGAAAGAGCTCATCACGCAAATGTCTTCTGCACTGGGAGGACAGTTTAATCAAAGCAGCTATTGTTACTGTTTTCCACAGGTCAAGTTTGTGACCTAAAGAGATTTGATTTGCTCAAGCATGTACTGAGAGCGAGACTAAGAACTAGCTATGAGACACTGAGTGAGGAATCGTGTGTGGCAATACTGTGAAAACCAATACAGCAAGTGATTTTGACATCTCAAAGTTAAGATAAATGAAATACTGGGGCTGCCGTATTGTATTTCCTGTGCGATTGTAGACAGCATTTTGGATGACTCATATACCGTCTATAATCTTGTCCTTAATAAATTTTGGAATGTTGGACTTTATTTTAATCATAAGGTTTAAGAAGAAACTAAGATAAAAATTTACCTTCTGTTCATGGAAAACAAATGTTGCCATTGAAAATTCCTTCCTGGATAAGCAGGTAGAAAATATGTAACTTATGAGTAGAAAATAATAGACAATAATGAAACACAAGGGAAAAAGTTCAGACTTTACCAATCCTGTCAAATCCTATATAAAGTTACTTTAAAGTTGATATTGTATGAGAACTCGAAGATGTGAGTGATTCATAGGGGAAAAAAAGCAGAAGAAAGATGATCAGGAAAGGAGAGCTAGCCTTTGTGAAGATGGAAAGAGTGCTCAGGGGATGGAAGGAGGGTAAGGGAAAGGGAATGAAAAAAAGTTGAAATATTTATACACTCCAATACCCCATAATTCATACATTTATTACAGATAAATGCACATTCTAATGAAAATGTTTTTAAATATTTATAAAATAAAATTATCTATTCACTGAGAATTTATTAAGCATCACCTTGACAATCTGGTTACCCTGATGCTTATTAGAACTTCAAGTTATATTAGTAATTTTTTCTGTACAACTAAATAGTGTTAGTGTGCTTTATTTCCTAATACTAGCTGAAAGACTGAGCTAAGAATAAATAATATATAGGGGAAGGGAGAGGGCAAAAAAAGTGAACAAATATGTACTAGGAAAAATTTAAAGAATGACTTTACATAATGTGGTAACGAAATAGTGGGTTTTGTGAACTCCTTTAATGAATATTCTTATAAAATATTAGAAGTGGATTGGAAGATAAAATCCATATTGTAAAAATTTTGTGTGAGGCCTTTGAAGTCATGCTACATAAAAACATTTGTAAGTTGCAAAAGAACATTATTTAGGGGCATTGCACTGGTGGCAGTGAAAAATCAAAGGAAGTATAGGAGTATAACAGGAAGAAAATGTCCTTACAAAGCTTAAGAACCTAAACACCATGTCAACAGAGTTCATAAACTGATAAGCATTAGTGGTTTTCTGTGATATACAGTATACTAGTTGTTGCTGGTTATAGTGAAATTTTTTCTGTTAATTATGTAGGATCATTTATCAATTGTATGTCTTCTCTATGTTTTAAGTTAATGATGCACTTGGGGACACTTAGGATGAGTTCTGTCAAGCTGAGGCACCAACACACCATTAGATAATATAAAGGTGCTAAGCTAGCTGAAAATAGTTTGAATACTTTGGAGCCAACCAGGGTGCTGAAGCTTGCAAGCAGTGATGAGATTCCTGTACATGTCTTCTGTTTATTGAGATGTAGAGATGTTTACATCACAGAGGACTTAAAATCAACTGAGGCATGAAATCATTCAAGAAAACATACTTTCTTGTGCTACAAAAGAAGCGAGATGAAACAAGGGTGTGGTTATTTGTCAGCATGCCTGAGTAAGTAACGTGTTTCTGTGCATAACTCTTGGCACCCAAAGAGAAAGGGTGTCATGTTTGCATAGATGTTATTAGAATTGTCGGTTGCCTGAGAGATTCCAGCTGTACCTGTGAAATAGATGGTGACATTATAAAGTCCAGCCTAGGAGAATTCCTTATCTTCCCCGAGTTCTCTCCGTGTCCTCCAAGAGAACAAAGCCCTTTTCCCTCTTCTCTTTTTCCTTCTGCCTGTTTCCCGGCTGCGACACCGCGGAAAACCTATAAAGTCCAGCCTACAGAATACCTACAGGGCCTTGATTGGAAAATTATTCACAAGCGGAATTTGACCTGGCCTTTTATTTACTATGACACAATTCATGCACACAGCATGTTTACAGCTGATTTCTGCAAAGGGCATCAATGAAAAATAAATTTCAACTCGTCCCACTGTCAACCACCACTAAAGTGTGGACAGAGAGTTGAAATGTTAAGAAGAAAAAAAAGCCTCCAGATTTATCAGATTAACAGATTCTACATTTATCTTTTTTTCCTCTCTATTTTTCTACTGATGGTATTAATATGTTAAGCTTTGGTTTTAGAGCTTTTTCTAGAAAATTTTAACCAAATGTCCTGGGCTTCATAGCTAAAAACTTCTAGTTGAGTATTTTAGCTTTAAAAAAAAAAAACTACACATTTTATTCATTTCAATGAGACAAAAAGATAAAATAGCAATGAGACAGTTTCAAAACAAGTTAGTAGGATCGTTACAATAATTAATACCATGTATAGTATTGTCTTCATATTAGTTATTCAAGTTTCTTTCTTTTTTTTTTTTTTTTTTTTTTTTCTGGTGGGACCGGGATTCAAACTCATGACCTTGCCACAAAGCTGTCTCCCCAGCCCATAGTAGTTATTCAGAGGACAAGATACAGACCTGGTATCTTTTCTAAACAGTAGTAGTGCAAACATTTATTCTCAATGAATTAAGACAAAGTAACTGTATATCTATGCTAACTCTCTTGTGTGTATATATATATATATATATATTCTTTTTGAAGTTTGTAATATTAGGAGTTAGCTCAGTAGAATAAGCACTAAGCACTTGATTGGCAAGTACAGGGTCCTAAGTTCAACTCCCAGTAACAGAAAAAATAAAAAAATAAGATTGTAGTAAATATTTTACTGCAAGAAAAATTACATTTTCCTGAGAAAATAAGAGCATATCTATATTTAATACCTAGAATTACTCTGAAGATACTGTTCTGTTATTTCAAATATGTCATAAATGGAACACTATGAACAGTTAGTCTCCAAGACTCACAGGAGATATGGTCTGAATTTCACTTTTAATCAATAGCTTGGAAATAATTTTTTATGGGGGATATAATGTTTAGTTTCCCAGGCTGACCAGCAGAATATTCCTATAGAACAGTACAGTAGCAGGGAGTATATTGGTATGCTCATATTCAAGCTTTTTAGTTACTCATTCATTATTCTGTCATTATAGAGCTGTATTTGAAAGGCTAACCCTGATATTACAGTATTAAAGGTTCTTTTATTCCAGTGCCTCACTGTTTTGGTTTTTAATCTAAGATCCATTAGTTGTCCATGGAGTTTCTCCAAATGAATATTAGAAAAAGCCTATCTGTAAGCACAGCTCAATCTGTATGTTTCACTTCATGCAATAAAATTTAAGATGAATTAGTCTCTGATTTTCCTTTAGTTTCCTATGTACAAAGTGCAGAAAAATACTTACATCATGAGCTGTTGCCACACATTTCAGAGAAAGTGTGTAGAATGCCTAGCACAGTACCTGGAGTGTAGTAAGATATTCAAAATGGGTTTAATCACACGTTTATGATGTTTTGTGGTGCTAAGGAAGTAGGTTCCAACTGTAGGATCAAAATTCAGAAGTCTGTCTGATCACATCATTCAAGGAAAGATTGAGTAACATCACAGTGGTTGAGGTGGGAATAACTGGCTCTCAGAAAGACTGAAGTGTTCACATGGTCTCTGGCTCTTTCATGACCACTTGTCTTGGTTTCTTGACTTCAGTGCCCACCTCAGTATTCTACCAGCTCCCTATGAAAATAATAAGAAACGGCCAGGTTTAGCTCTTCTGTGTTAAGCATTATGGTTGTGGTCAATTGAATGACTTGCACTCTCAGCTCCAATGCTTTAAACTTTGTTGTTTTGTTTTGTTTTGTTTGTCTTTTTGAGACAGGGTCTCACTATGCAGTTCTGGCTGGCCTTGAGCTCACTTTTGTAGCCCAGGCTGGTCTCGAACTTGCACTGATTCTCCTGCCTCAGCCTCACGAGTGCTGGGATTACAGGTGTGCACCACCACGCCCAGCCTCCAATTCTTTAAACTTTGGAAAGGACACCAAATGTTCCCAGTGATTAAGAGATCTGCCTCTGCCAAGCCAGTGCTGCAGCCCAAGACTAAAGTTGCTGTCAATTAAAGTGACACTTGTGTGAGACCCTCCTTGCAAAACGTGGAGACTAAAGTGTCCAGAAAAGCAAAAAAGGGTGCAGGGTAAATAACTCTGTTTCTTGTAAGGTTTCTTTGTTTCTGGCTTCACTCACTTTCCTTCCCTTTCTCTTTCTTTACCTATGAAGAATCTGGCCCATTAGCAAATGAAAGAACACACATTTGTTTCTTGTGTGTTTTAGCATGTAGAATCCTTGCCACAGTATATAGGAAATGAAATTCTGCAAACTAACCACACTTTGGGGATTACATCACCATCTTCTCTACACCCAGAAGGTGTTCTGTAGACATCAGGAGATAAACATCTGAAAGAGCAGTACAGAAGTATAATACCATGCACAATTAACATTTTCATAAGAAAGAGAGTGATGTTTCTATGGAAAATAAAGTCTGCTATAAGTAACCCACAGTGTAATGACAGCTGTTAGCTATTACTGTCAATGTAGTACCCCCACTGCATTTTTAAATGTAAGCAGGATGAATATTGCAATATTAATTACTAATTTTGATCCTGGGGAAAGTCAAATGTATCTCTCCAAGCTTTACTCATTAGCATAGAGATAGGCATTTCAATTACAGGAAAAGTACACAGCTATCCATAGGAAAACCTTGATGAAAGTTAATGACACAATGTTAGAAGCACAAGTTTAGGACAGGGCCAGAAAAGACTGCATCTTTTGGGGAGGGGGGAAGGAAAGGGGAGTGTAATCAAATTACTCTACCTATATAACGCTCAGTTTCTATAGAATTTCAATAGAATTTAACAATGATAAAATACAGATGCTCACAAATGAATTTAGTGGCTACTTTAATCTTCAGTCTGATTGAATGAAATATTTTAATATGAGTAAGAAAGCAACACACAAATGTCTGCATTGGTTTTAGACAGGGTGAAAAGAAGAAATGTATTTTTAATCTACTAGTATTTTCATATCTATTGTCTTATATAGGCAAGAACCTTCTATGATTAGAAAATAGATCACTTACTTTATTTCATAAATTAACTTTTCATATTATTGAGGCCATTATGTAACTACAGTCTCTTACACACTGAGTTAAAATCAGGGATCTAAAATTATCCAAGAAAGACTTAAAAAGTGAGAAAAATTATCTTTCTATGAGCTTAATTTACAAGATATTTTAAAACTGTCTTATTATATCAGACATATAAGTCTTTTTGATAATCACTACCTTGTAGAAAGTGGCTGATTTTTGGAGATTTTTAATCTATTCTGCAACTATGAAACAGTTAGTAAACACTATTTGAAGATAACTTCACTGATTTCTTTTCCCCTAGACGTGGAAATTCAGGAGAGTGAGACATCACCCTGGTACTGAAATGTCAGATGGAAGATTGTTTTCCTTATGCAAATAAAAACAAAATGCATACTTGTTTGTGTATATTTTCAAAGACCTCTTCTCCCATTGATGAGAAACAAGAAACCTATCAAACCAGTCCATTAAAGATCATGGTCATCTCATGGGCTTAGGTACTTCCATCCAATGGAAGAAGTCATGCATGTATTGCATTTGATGCATAAACTATCAACTGATGCCCCAGTGCTTCTAAGTTAGTGGATTAATCACTTACCAATTTTCATTCCTCAGTACACATACTGCTCTAAGGCCTCCTCCATAGAGTATATGAACTATATCAACAAGGAACAACATTCTTTCTAGGTAATCACTTTATTGCAAAATTCTGAAATTTTTGTTGTGCTTTCATAAAGGAGGCAAATTTTTCTAAAGAATAAATACATAGTGATAGAAGACTTCATTTTGTGCTTTCTGGGTTTGATTTGACTCAAGTCAGAACATCACCAATCAAATGAGGAGAAACTGAAACCATGGACATTGTGAAATCTGAAGTCAAACTTTGTTTCAAATTCTTAAAAACATTTATGATAGGATCTCCCTGATCTCTTTCATCATTGAAAAATCAAATCACATTATTCAAATCTATTTGAAAGTAGTGATAAACTTTGTAAAGACCTATCTTAGTAACATTTATTCACTGTTCTATTGTGTGAGAGAAACAATTAATGCAAATGATTATATAATTCAATACTAAATGGCAGATCACAATTTGTACAAATCTGGGAAATATTTTTAACTGTCATTATAATAGTATCTCATCTTTGACTTAGTCCTCTGACTATTAAGTGTTGACAATAATAATGGTTATTTTCATAATTCTTATGAATTATTTGAAAGATATTTCTTTAATTTGAGTGGACATTATATGAATTGCAAAACTTATATATGATCTTTTTTTAATACCAGGCTTCAAGCTCATGACCTTGCACTTGCCAGGCAGGTGCTCCTGCTGTTGAGCTATCACCCAGGCCCTTACATATGATCTTATACTATAACTTGTAATACATTATAATACACTGTAAACTCTTCTAGTTTTGCTTCCTGCAGTTGAAGTAAATATGACATTGATATTAGATGCATTTGCCTCTTAAATACAAAATATGGCCTAGAAGGATGGAACATGTCATTTATAGAAACCCTGAGTAAAATTTACCTCAAAATGATCATATGTCCAATATGCTCATTGACTTTGTTCATTCACTTTTATAATTTATTGATTTTATTTTCAGATACCTAAATGTGGCCAAGCATTTGTCTTTATTTTCCAGGAAAAACAAAAGAAACATGCATCACTTCCACCTAAATTTTGTTCTATATTTCATGTACCTTATCTATTTTTCCATTCCGATGCCCAAGTTTCATGACGATTTACCAAGCATAACACAAGATAAAAGAATCAGAGGTTAATGTCACTGATACAGTTTAAATCCTACATTCATAAATATTAGGGCCAAGCCACAATCAGCTTGACATTAAATATGTTAGGTTATGCTTCTCAAACACTTCTCTTCTGCTCTGCTTCAGCCTAAATTTCCAACATGATATTCTTATCCAAATGTGTCATGAGGGCAACCAGATGGCCTGATTGTTTTAGGAAAGCACTAAGAATTATCCTGTTTTTCATGGAGTATTTGCAATATGTTGCTCTTGCTGTGAATATGAATATAAGTTTCTTGTCTCAGTGAACAAAGCAATGGAATAAAAGCTTTTAAATCACTGATTTGAATCCTGGTTGCTCACACTGAGGCACCAGGCAGCCTCTGTAATCTTGAATTCTTGTTTCCCACTCTTGAAAGCGAGAGGTACAATGTATATATGGCAGACAATATTCTATGTATTAAGATATGTGAGTACAAGGAGTAACAGCAGGTAATTTTCTGAGGACTTGTTAGTAGAAATGCTGAGAAGAACCCCACAGTCAATGTACTTTCCTGTCATACCAGTGGGGAAAGATTGTCTGCCACTGTGAGGTCAGAGGAAAATGGGAAAAGAAATGTAACAAAGAACTTTGCTAGTTGCAGAGCATAATTTTGCACAGTGCACTTCAGCTTAATTTATTAAGTGAACCTTTGCTGCTAAAAAGACTAATTCACCTACCAGACTGATCAAATTTACATTCTTCCCTTCAGAAGGAGGAGACCCAGCATAGTTAGTTATTCATCTTTTGGGAAATAACTGGATGAGACACAGGCAATGGAGTAAATCAGCAAAATGAAATGTATTCCCCAAATACTAAAAACCACATGCTTCTGGGAAATATGCTAAAATATTATTTTCAATTGTATATCTACAAAAATTGTTGTAAATGCACTCATGTTAATCACTACTGCAGAACTGCTATATTTTCCTACTTTTTATAATATTCCATTTCTTTGAAAAATACAAGATAATTTTGAAAGCAATCAAAAGAGCCAGATTAGTTCATTTTAATTAAATTTTACAGAAAATTACCTCATTATATATGTGAACTTTGGTTACTACTTTCTCAACATGAGAAATGGTATAACCAGATTTCTATGTTACTGTAATACTGATAGCTTCTACTCTACAGGTAGACATGATATATTCCACCATAATTAGAACTGTATGAAAAAAAAGTGTAATAGTGGCTTATGTTTTCATAATGAGTTTCTTATATTGGATGCATAAACTGTCATATTTTTATGGCATCTGCATAGTATATATCTATAATTAAATGCCCACATTTTAACTTTTGTCATGACATCTTTATTTATTTATTTTATTGTATTGAATTTTTTTTTTTTTCCTGTGGGGCTGGGGATTGAACTCAGGCCCTTACGCTTACCAAGGAAGCATTTATTCTACTGAGCTATCTCCCCAGCCTCTGCCATCATTAGATAGGAAGTTGCATTTGTGCTTTTGGTGTCTATTATCTGAATTTAATTTCTGTCATTTCTTATATGTAATATATTTCCAAAAAACTATAACTGATACACATCAGGGCAAACCAATAATGTAGAATAGAGAGGAATGCCTGCTATCTGTTTGGAAGTATGTAATTTAAAGACGTTTTTAAAACTCCAAGACTACAAAAAAGGTGTCAGAAAGAGATTCAATTGAAATTTATCAAAATATTTTTGTGAATGATATAGATAGAATACTGCCCCTAACAAAGACATCCATATTTTAAACAATGGACTTTGAATACATTAGCAGAAGTAGCACAAAGGATGGAGTACATGGGATTGAATTTCTGGAGACTGAAAGATTGTGCTAGATTGTCAAGATGATTCCAATGTAATTAACAAATCCATGGAAGACAGAGGCAAAGAGGGTCAGAGTCAGAAAAGAAAATGTGGTAGAAGAGAAGTTAGTGGACAGAAGCTACAGCCAAGGAATATGGAAAATTTGAACAGTTTCTAGAAGCTAAAAACACTGAAGAAGTGATTCTTTTAAAGTCTTTAGAAAGAATAAATCCTAACTGATTTTTGGACTTTATTTTTTTATATTGGGAGCTGAACCAAGTGCCTTTGTCTACCCCAAGCCTTTAATTTTTGTTTGTTGGTTTTATTTTAATTTGGAGACAGGGTCTCCCTCAGACTATGAATTATTGGGCTCAAGGTGGGCTCAAACTTAAAATTTTACTAGAACAATAAGATATCACATTTCTGGCATTTAGGCCATTATATTGTGCGAAATTGTTAATTGAAACTAATACACAGAGATGAATCTGATTTCTGTATTTTAGAATAAAGAACTGTGATATTTAAATTAGTCTATAGTGACCCAGATATAAGCTTTTTTTGAATAGAGATTTACAATGCATCTTGGTGATTCTAGTCCAGTGTATTTGAGTAATTAGAATTTGAGCAAATAAATGACTTCATCATAGAAGCAAAGTTTGTGACAGAGCTACGTAAGGCTAAATCTGGGACTATGTGAGACTCTCAGATCATTGATACTTCATTTCTACAACACTGATTCATGTGTCATGGTATGAAAATTGTTGTTGCAAAAATTTTGAATTATTTTTCAGTGTGATGGTAAGGAGCATGGATATAGCTAACTGAAAAGACAAAGGAATAGGGCTAGAGGGGGTCATTTCACAGTACAATTTGATAGGCTTCTTTCTAGGTCCAATTGTAGCAATCAGTAATGAACCCATTGATCATGACCCCTGCTCTCTACACGTATTTTGCAAGACAAATGTAAATAAATATAATCATAATTGATAAAATACTTGCAAGAGAGAATGTACTACCAAGTTCCAATCATTATATTCAAGGATTTTTCCTCTTCATATACCATCTTGAATAAGATGGTACTGGAAAAAGAGTTGGATTCCTAAAGAAATAACATGATCATGAGCTCTTCTTGTCCAGCAAGATGTGAATATGTGCCTTTTAATTCGGTGGAGCATGCACACATACGTTTTTCCATGTCTTTGGAAGTGTACTTGTGTATATTTTAGAAGCCTGGGTTTGTTGATAGCACTTCACTGCAATGCCATCAGTTTCTATGGAGACACTAACTATTGTGCAGTTAGCAGGGGGAAAAAAGATCCTTCAGCTTCCTTTGGCTTTCGAACTGTCTTGTCTTTCTATTCCACACATTCAGAAATAAAATTAAAATGCTATTTTTTGAGTACTTCTATTTGAATGTCAACTGGATTCACTTTTATTTCATAAAGACTATCAACATTAATGAATTAAACACAGTCTCACAAAAATGTGAGATATTCCTTGGCTATATCATTTCAATCCCAAACAGTAAGTATTTTCTTGGCACGCTTATAAATGTATAACATTTTTTCTTGTGATGATATGTGAGATTTTTAAAATGATTTATACCCTAAAAGGTACCAATGTCTTCAAATTTGTTCTTTGGTACAGCTGTGGTAGGTAGATAACTTCCATTCATACTAACTGAAATTACACTTGCATGTTAGTAGGAAAGCACATTTTGTAAAACTAAATTAGTATTAAGCCATTTGAGAGAATGATTTTTTTTCCTACATACCAAAGGCATGACAATTCAACTTCGTAAAGAAATTCTACATTAGCAACTTTTTCCTGATTTATGATGGGCCCATTTTTCCCTCTCATTTTTCATAAGTTACAAAGGTTTTAATTTTTGATAGGGCCACAGATAACATTTCATGACCCACACTTCTTTTTTCTAAAATTACTACCCATTTTCCTAGTAAGAATTCGATTCATTTTAATTTCTCTTACAATAAGTTTGACATTCTTCACTAAGCTATTCTTTTGTTCTAGTAAGTACTAAAACATAGATAGGTAAATAGAACAATTCAACAAAATGTAAAATTGCTTCAAAAAATAATTTTAGGAAAGCAAAAAGTAAAAAATAAAAACAAGTTCCTGGATTCAAGTGTACTCTAATTCCAAAGTTAAATGTTAATTGTTAACAGTGAATCCAGAGGTAGTGTCAGACTTTGCGGTCTAAGTACTTTTAAGTAGCACAAGATCTTTCAACATAATTAGCACAGAATATTGAACCTTGCCAGAAATATGGGATTCGTCATTAAATTTAGAGGCTTCTTTATCTCTCTAAGTCTAATCATGTGTGCAGAAGACTGTTAATGGCAAGCTCTTTATTGCTCATGACTTTCCTTTATTTTAAGTGAAATGATCTGCTTTGTGAGAAATAATTAGGTTTTATAGGCCTACCTGCATAGTCTTTTGTTGAATGTCTTATGGTTTTGCCAATTCAGACCCTCAGACCAATTAGAGGCTGTGGCAGCACTGTTCCGTAAATCACGCATATTTTGTTATTGCTTACCTTTATTTATTTGCTTTTTTTTTTAACGGGCAGTAGCAGATGGGGAGGTTTCACCTGCAAGTACATGGAGTAATTGTTGACAAATGCAGAATCTTGGCTTGGGAAGCAAAACACAGGGTGCTAAACACGTTATATAAGCTGAGTATTCTACCCTGATGTTTGCATTGCCTTTCAAGAAAATTTATTCTCAAATATAGAATAAAAAGTGTTAACCAATTTCTGAAATAATTTAGTAGATTATTTGTTCAAAAAATTACCAGTGCTGGTAGACAAGTTGTAGTCCCTTTAATATGCATTTATTCAACCCAAATCATTTATTTGTTTCTCATGGGATGCTGGGAATCATCCGTTGCCCAGAACACTTTTTTTCAAAAGTGCTCACAACAATCCTAAAAAACAGCATTTCATTTTTGATAGAGTTCAATTTGTATAATGACAGGGGTTGGGGAGATAGCTCAGTGGACTAAACACCTGCTTAGGCAAGCATAGGCACCACATGCCATGCCAGCCCAGCCTCTGGACATACTGGGCCTGCCCCTGAGTCTGGGTGAGGTGGTGCATGTGTGTAATCCCAGAGCAGGGGAGGCTGAGACAGGAGGATTACTAGGAGTTCAAGCCACAAAGCGACACTATATATATATATAGTATATACATAATATATATTATATACTGTATATTACATATTACATATTACATATCATATGTTATATTGCATATTATATACTATATATTATATACTATATATTATATACTACACACTATATATTATATATCACATATTGTACATTGCATATTGCATATTATATATTGTATATCATATATTGTATATTGTATATTATGTATTATATATTATGTATTACATATCATATATTGCATATATAACATGTAGATTACATATCATATATAATATATGTATATTAGTATATAGTATACATTGTGTATAATATGTATTATAATATATGATATATGATACATTAAATATATCGTATATTATATATTATGATGTATATGATAATATATAATATATATGAAATATATACTGTATACTAATATATATATACTATGTAATATGTAACATATATATTATATATAATATATATAATATATAATATATATTACATATATACTATATTTATATGACAAGTGAGAGACCAGTGAAGATGGAAATGCCTCAAATGTTAGCAATTAGAAGAATATATTAAAAGATAATCAATCTCAATATATTTTTATTTATTATTATTATTATTTTATTTTTTGCAGAGTCAGGGATTGAGCTGAGGCCATTGCCCTTGTCAGGCAAGTGCTTATTCTACTGAGCTATCCCCTCAGCCCTCAGTCCTATTATTGTAGAAATATTTGCTGAGCTATTTTTGTCACTAGGTGAGCTTGGAATTACTTGCTAAGTAGCACAGTGGCTTGGCAGCCATTTTTGAAGTACCTTCTCAGTGAGTTTTAGTAAACTCTGTGAACCTATTGCTCCAATTATTTGAATTTAGTTTTCCATCTTCAAGGGATTATCCTTTTAGTCAATCACCAGACACTGAGACAAGTATACACTTGCTGCCCTGTAAGTGCTAACAGCCAGAGGACTTTCACTCTTGATGGGGATTTTTTAGTGGGAAATTACCTCCTCTAAACTTTTTACCATTTCAATGGCCAAGCTGTCTTCCCTGAGATCTGCACAGCTAGTCTTCCTCAGCCCCAGAGGGCTCCCACTCTTGGACTCCACAGAGCATTCCTTTTTCGGCTAATACCCACTGGAGACTATTTTACTCAAACACTGGAGGATGGGTGAATTTTTAACCTACATCTAGTGGCAAACTTGAAGCTAAGTTTGAACTATGTTGTGGGAAATTGTAGTGAAATATACTAGCGAAGTGTGTATCATTTTTGATATTAAGAAATAGGATATTGTAGAAGCAAGCAGTGATATTTATTTTGGGGGTTTCTTTTTCTTTTTAATTCTTGCATAAATGAAACAGAAATAAGCCTTTGTATTACCTGGCATATTCCATTTTATACAATGGGTTTCAGGCAGCTTTTTGGCTACTTTGAAGCATACGTAAGATTTGAAAATGTAACAAGGTCTTTACAGTTATATAAGATGTTGGCCAATTAAAATACATTTTGAAGGGCTGGCCTGATAGCTCAGCGTACTAAAGTACCTGTTTAGGCAGAAGCAGCAGCCAGGGTTTGATCCCCAGCATGCCCTGCCGGCCCCACCACTAGGGCGCGCTGAGAGGATGATTGAGACTGGGCTTGGTGGCATGCACCTGTAGCCCCAAGGCTTGGGAGGCTGAACATAGGTGCATCAGTACGAATCTCATCTACGTAGCAAGACTTTGTAGACATTGTAGATCCTGCATTAAATACAAAAATAAAGTAAAATAAAATACATTTTGAAGATTAATTTAGGAAATATTCTTTTATGGAAAAGAGATGAAGAAAATAGAAAACCTAGCAGAAACATGAATAAGCAGAAAGTTTTCATTTTAATTATTTGAATTTTCTAGCTGTGAAAATGATTTTCTTCTGTTATCATAAGAAAGCCTAATCTACTGGTACTATTTTTATTTAGTAATTCATTTGCTACATGACAATACTGTTCATATAGAGCACAAGCATACAAACCTGTACATGTTTTATCAGGCTCTTGCCCCCTCACACACAAATGTATATGCAACAGCTTTATTTGTATTCATTCTGTTCTATGAAAATCAGTTAGAATCATGTTGTTTCTGTAATGTTTAGAGAACCAAAGATAACCAAGGGAAAAATTCTGAATCAGGAGAAGATTATTTCAATAATTTATCACTTAAATTCAGAGGAGTTTGGGAAAATGCATTATAATAATTTAAAATAAGAAAACTTCAAATAATCTAATTTCAGATGTTAAAAAATAATGTGCATCAAATCAGTCAAAATATAATCTTGTTAATGAGCAATGAAATTTTTTGTAGTTTGATTTGTAGACCTCAAAGTGTTCTTATCTTCTTATATTTTCCTTTGATTTTAGGCCTATATAAACATATTTTATTCAATTTAGGTACTACATTTATTGTTCTATTCTTTTCTCTGCTCACTTAAGATTATTATGGCAGTTAGCTTTTCAAATTTTCATTTGTTTTTAGTGGGTTTCCAGCAAGTGATTACCTTCTTCATAGGAAAGTGAGCGCCTATATATAACACATTGAATTTTTATCTCCTTCCCTTTTATTCCTCCTCTCTCACTATATATCTTGGCCCCTTACCTGCCTCCCTTTTTGAAATAGGGTCTCACTACTTAGTCCAGGCTGGCCTTGAACTTGTAGTGATTTTCTTTGTCTCATTCTCTCAAGTGCTGGGATTATAGGTGAGCACCACTATGCCTGGCCCCTTTTGCAAAAGATTTATTTTCCTGTTTCTTTTTATCTACCACTTATTTTGCTTTTGATTAGTATTTGAAGTTTCTCATATGAGATACCATGCACTATTTAAGCTTGCATGTCTGAATTGTGTCCCTTAACATTTTATGATCTCCAGTTGTATCTGTTATTCTATAAGAGACTCAAGTTTATCCTTCTCTGTAGCAGTGTAGCACCCCATTGAAAAAATGCTACATTTTCTTCATCCATTCATCTGACTGAAGCCTCTTTGCAAGATTTACCTATTAGGAGGTTATGTTAAATGATGTGTTTGACTCTTTGAAGAAGATACCTAGAAGGGAAGAGCATATTTGTAGTTTTTCTGGTAAATATCCATACTGATTTCCCTAACATTTGTGCTACTTTACATCTCCACTAGAAATGTAGACTCCATACATATGAATTTTCTGGTTTTAAAAAGTACATGTCGTGGGGCCGGGCGTGGTGGCGCACGCCTGTAATCCCAGCACTCGGGAGGCTGAGGCAGGAGGATCGGTGCAAGTTTGAGACCAGCCTGGGCTACAAAAGTGAGCTCAAGGCCAGCCTGAACTGCATAACAAGACCCTGTCTCAAAAAGACAAAAAAAAAAAAAAAAAAATACATGTCGTATAATCTAAGCAATTCCATATCATTAGGATTCCAACTGTTTGCAAACGACTCCATTATAAACATTACTATCTCAAATGTTCTTTCCATATTTGTTTAATTTTATCAATAGTCTAACTCTCTGGAAATAAATTTCTGTGCCAAAGATGTTCAAATGCCTAATACAGTTCTACAGTACACTCCCACCAAGAAAAGCATCAACACTTTGTTTTGCACATCGCATGTTAATATTGTCCTTTATTTTACTATTTATTTATTCATTTATTTATTTGTTTATTTATTTGAAGACCCGGGGATTGAACTCAGGCCCATGCACTTGCCAGGCAAATGCTTATTCTACTGAGCCATCTCCCCAGGCTCCTGTCCTTTATTTTAATAGATCTAATTGTTCTGTAAATGCACTGTCTTATATTATGTGAATATACCATTCAGGAGGCATTACCAACCCAAAATCTGTAAATAACTACCTACAGATAGCAATCTACATATCACATAGAAATCATACAGAAATCAATTTAAAAATAAACATTTTTATAATTACTGAAGGAGTCATAGACACAGATGTAACTAGCTATAGACACAAAGACATATATTCAGCTCCATATCTATCCATATATACACATGTTTATGTCTTTTTTTTCGTAAGAAAGACTACTTATATAATTTCAACAACCTAAGCACTGACTGCTCCATATCTGTCTTGATTCATCCTGTGAGGCTGAAGTCAAATCCTACTCTATGTACTCAATGACACCAATTTTGATGACTGCTGTGAGACCTCTTCTCTCCCTCCTATGGCTGGTTCTTCTACAGTATAACATATTGCCTTTTTATTTCTGATTAGACCTAGATAAACTTCACCCCTTCTAAGAAATGGGTGAAGAATAAACAGGTTTTCCCTTTCTCTTTACCCATAGGTGTGTTATAATTTGATGGTGTTTATTCATTTGCAGAAGATACTAACACAGTGTTGTGTGCATCCGAATTTCCATTCCAGTCTGTCAGAGAAAGTTATTTTTGAAAAAAATATGCTGTTAAGAAAAGATATGATCCTTGGAGTCAAATGGTTTGCCACCTGATTGCCATGTGACTTTGAGGACATCTTCAGTTGAACTGATCTTTGAAATGAACGGAACCACAGTATATTTTATTAGGTAATGATCAGTAATGAACAAGATAATGCTTGACATGTGCTTTATAAATTTTTCCAGAAACTCAAATTACATCATTACCTCAGATAGGATTTTGGAATTTTTAATTAGCAGAGAGAAAACAAAAACACTGAGTTCCCCCTCTTAATATGTAACCAGTAACTTGAATCTTAAGACTCTAGATGAACAGCAAAATTCCAGATGCAAATACTGTGGGCATATGCTTCTTTTGGAAACTATTTAGTAAAAGCAGAAAAAAAAATATGAACTCACAAGTATGGTTGTACTCTCTTTCCTGTATGATAGAATAGTTAAATTAATGGCTAAATCTAATTAAGAAACTGAAAAATTACAACATGCTACTGCCAATACTAAACCCAATGGACTGTGAGATGGAGATATGGTGACATTCAAAAATTACTATACCATGGTTGAATATTAAGCAGATTTTGCCACCTAACTTTAGAAATAAAATGACCCCTGAAATTACATTTTGTAATTTGTTATTGATTCAAAATTAATGATTATACTGGGGTAAATGGATCATCACAGGTGAAAAAGCACAGTTTTAATTAACAATGACAAGTAAAGCTCCTTACATCTGGGTGAATTTAAATTAGTACTTATATAAGAAATTATATTTTGATCATCATAGCTTTACATCAATACTATGCACAAAAAAATACTATTGTATGTAGTATGCCCTTAACATTTTGTAGGGCATGGACAAATGTTTAAAAATTATGAAATATCCCATCAAGCTGTTTAATATGTCATGGCTTCCAGGCTTGATGAATGTACTTTCATCACGACCTAGAAGCCCAGATTCTCTGACTACTGTGTTTCCAGATAAATCTTTGGCTGGAGAGCAGATCCCTCTCTCCTGGATTGAGCGATTGCCCTTGCAGCCCAAGATCAGTCCTGTAACACAAGGGATCCTTAGCTTCACCTCTCATAAATCATTTGTCCAAACTCAGTCAATGTCCCTTGCAGCCTGATGAGAGCGTAAGTTAGTTTAGACTCCTGGTCTAAGAAAGAATGTGTACTGTAGTGATATCTTCCACTTTAAGGATAACAGACTGGTAAAGAAGGCTTCTTACATCCTAAATTCGGCTCAGGATCATTAGGACAAAAATGTTTTGAGCCGGGCGTGGTGGCGCACGCCTGTAATTCCAGCACTTGGGAGGCTGAGGCAGGAGGATTGGTGCAAGTTCAAGACCAGCCTGGGCTACAAAAGTGAGCTCAAGGCCAGCCAGGACTGCATAGTGAGACCCTGTCTCAAAAAGACAAAAAAAAAAAAAAAAAAAAAAAAAAAAAAAAAAAAAAAAAAAAAAAAAAAGAAAGAAAGAAAGAAAGAAAGAAAAAAGAAAAGGAAATGTCTGATTCTTGGTTATCTGTAGAATAACTCAGAAAGATACTGTACACTGCAGGGGGATACACCCATTGGATCATGCCATCTTTTGCCCCCTGAGAAAAAGCAGGACAGCAGATAGCCACAGTGAAGTTTTCTAAAGTAGAAGATCCAAGGCCTCACATTGTCTAGATGTAGTGATGGGAAGGATCATACAGAAAGCACCTGGGTGCATTTCAGAGTGACAGTCTTCCAATATCAAAAACATTTCAGTCGTACTAATAAGGTTATTATTTTGCTCTTAATTTATTTACAAGTTTTGGTATACTTGAGCAAAAGGGACATGTTTATATTTAACCAATGTATTATTCAGCATGTTAATTTTGTTTTGAAAGCGTGGTTCTCAATCACATGATTTCTATTGTACTATTTCCATTGTCACGTATTGCTGGGTGTTTCCTTCTTTAAAATTTATTTATTTATTTATTTTCTTGTTTCAGAACCTTTGTTTGTTTATTCACTCATTTTTATGGCTGGCTCAGCCCGCCCCAAGGGCAGCGCCAGCGCAGCATGTGGTGCTGGGGATCGAACCGCGGTCCCTGAAACCGCCCAAGCTTTCCCAAGCAGGCGCTTTAGACCACTGAGCCATCCCGCCGGGCCCTTGCTGGGTGTTTCATTATTGAGAAATCTTTGTTCCCTACATCAAAGACACAAAGTATACGAAGGAATGGAGATGGTAGCAAAGCTGCAGCCATGGTCGTGACACATTCGCTGATTGTTGCGCACTAGGTTTTGCTATGGTAGAAATTGCACCCAAATCAGTAATTTTAAGCAACAGTGTTTTCTTAGTATTTTGTGTGTAGTGTGAGTGAGCTCTGTTGTCCTGGCCCCTCTAACTCTGAAGCCAGTGCTGATGGATGAATTATACATTATTTTGGCCATACAAAGTCTAGTGAACAAGGCACATACAACTGTAACAGAATTGCAATGTTGTTTATTCAGCCCAGAGTGATACTTTCTTTTGGCTGTCATTTATGCGCAAAACTTAGGCGCAATGATCTTTGTGTTCCAGAGGAGATAGAATATTCATCAAACAGAACTGATAACTCATCCTTTATACTATACAAATGTACTTACACGATAAAGTAAAATAAATTTAGGAGGCATTCCTTTCAATTGTTAAAAACTGTTCTTGATGTGGATTTTTTAAAAAAACTATTTTTCCTATATTTGCAAATTAAATTTTTTTCATATGTATTTAGTATAGGGTCTACAGGTTCTCAGCACACAGATAGGACTCTCAGTACATGGATCCTCCTGTTTTCAGTCTCCCAAATGCTGGGATTACAAGCACACATCACCATGCCCAGCCTTGATGATCCCCATCTCTGGGTACCCTGGGGGCAGGGCTGGCATGCCATGCCTGGGGATCAAAGCCCTAACCCTGCATCTGCCTAAGCAGGTGCTTTAATCCACTGAACTATCTGGCCAACCCTGCAAGTTAGTTTTTAAACAAAAGCTATGAAATAGCTTTCAAGTATATATACTTAGAAAAACACACATATTAAAGTTAAAATAAATTATTTAATGGCTACTAAATTTGCTTCTGTGTTATGCCAGGTTAGTTACGGACAAAATTCAATAGATACACTGTAATCCAATACATAATGAATGAGTATATATAAAATGGTAAGGAAGTTAAAATGAACACATCAAAACATACATTAGAAAATATTACACTTAGATATAATAGAAAAGGTCCAACAAAGTACCCTACAATTTTTGCTTGTTTTGTCATTATAGATCAGGAAGCTAACTAACACTATAACACTTAAAATTTTATTTAATTTTGTATTCTTAGCACTGCTCCTACTCACATGTAAAAATAAATTTCAATATGAATCTCCCCGGACTCATGTATCTCTGCTATTTCAAACATTTCAGTGTTTCAGCATTTGAGTATTGAAGCTACACTTTTAAACTTTTGAATTATTTTCAGGTTTTACCTAAAGCGAGTCATATTATTTAAAAGTAATTTAATTTTCTAAGACTTGGTTTATGAATACTTGATCAGTTTATGCCTGAAATACCATTAAATGCCCCACAGCACACAAGTGCAATGTGTCTGATAGCAGAGGTTTTGTTAAAATAATGAAACCTTAATAATTAAATTTTAATTGCATTTGTAAATATTTTATTATTGGAGGACTTTTAAGAAGGAAGTCTATTTTACCTGGAATATTTTGGAGGCATCTAATTCAAACTTTGCAAATGCAAGGCATAATAAAAAGCAATAAAGTGCCACAAGAGAGTACACTGGTTAATCTCTAAGAAAATAGGAATTCCAGGTTCATGCAGTTTCCTGAGAATGCAAGCTCAGTTTACCAGCACTCCAGATAAAACTAATTTAAGGCATTCTTTCGGCCATACCATATATTCTCACGGGCAAGATCTGAACACCTGACTGAGTTTGAGTTTCTAGAACTCAGATCCTTTATCTATTGCACAGGAACATTTATTATTTAATATTATCTCATTGGGCATAAAATGCTGTGCTGTAAAATATTCATCTAGGCAAACATAAAATTCAGAGAAGCAAAAATTTTAGAGGGGATAATGGCATTGATTGTATGCTATGGACCACAATATTTTGTTGAGCATTTTGGCTTTAAAGCACTCCAAGTCTCTCACTTTAGGTCTTTTATGACTAAGAAGCAAGAATGAGTTTATTTCTTTCTGGTGACAGTTTGAAGAAAAACCATGAGATAACTTGCTAAAAGATCAGAAGGGACTCAGGAAATCCCAGAAGTAGAAACATGGAATACAAAGCAAAAGAAGTCCCCAGTGCCACAGGAAGCACAAATGGTTAAAGCTATCGCTGTCCTTTGTGGTTCCTCTGCTAATCATGAAAAGAGCAAGGCTCACTATGCTGCCTTCCTCTTCCTAGGATGGGGTTAGTCAAGGGGTTTAAAGCAAAAGTAGTGAAGGAACTTCTGTTCCACAAGAACCTTGCTGTCACTCTGATCTGTCACCTCTCTTGGGGGACAGGGACTAAAGCCAGTGGCTTTTTATGCTTGTTACTGAATTGATCTACCAAGGAGTGAGTCATCCTGAACAAGAGGCCCAGCTACTAAAGGAGTTAGGTTCCCTGACAAGCAACAGGGCTCCCTGGATGCCTCTACACTGAGCCATGGCACTTTGCAATCCTCGGGGGTAGGGATACTACTTGTTCCCAGCCTGAGATGGCACTGAGACCAAGACTCACTGCTAAGTGGGTCAGACTGAGCAAAAGGAGGTGAAGGATGCAAAGCAATGCAGGTCATTTTACTTCGGAATTTGTCGTTTGTTCAAAACTAGAGTGTGTGATTTTCTTTTTGGTGTCTGAAGACCTTAAAACTGATTTCATGACAGAAAAGGAAGTTCAAGAATCTATGTCTGGGACTGTTGAATGATAGTTTTGTTGCATGTGGCCTGTGTTAATCACTAGGCTGAGTATTTTTACTTTAATTCTTTTTTTTTTTTTTTTTTTTTTTTCTTTCCCTCACTACTTCATTTAATTCTAACGCTTACCTGGAGATATAACTATTATATTTGCATTTCCAGATAAGAGAATTGGATCTTAAGGAGCTCATGACTTGAAAGAAGCAGAGAGGGGATTCCAAAATATTTCTGTTTAATTTCACAGCCTGAGGCAACTTCTGAGCAACTGTCAAGCTAGTTATCCTTAAGCTTCCTTCTTTATTAGTACATGTTTGGAGGAGAAAATAATTGTATACATTGGGGGCACTTAGTACATGTATGTAATATGTCAACTATTTTTTCAACCCTTTCCTTTCCTCCCCTCTTTATTCTTCACTTTCTTGGTCCCTTTCCATCATGTAAAAGATCTATCACTCCTTTCAGTTTTTTTTTTTTTAATGTATATTAAGTATTTAGTACAGGGCCTACAGGGTCTCACTACACTTTGAACTCATACTGATCCTCCTGTTTTGAACCTCTCAAGTGCTGGGATTACAAGTGCATGCCACCACACCCAGTCTTGCCATCTCAGTGCACCCTGGGGTAGGGCCTGGCAGGGGTCAAACTCTGAACGTTGAGTCTATCTAAGCAGGAGCTTTAATCCACTGAGCTATCTGGCTGGCCCCACTCCTGTTTTCTATTATCTATATTTTATTTTGCCTTTTGGTTTATTTATACTTTAGGTGTCTTATAAGAGAGACCACATGATAGCTAAGCTCGTGTGTCTGCTTACTATTATGGCCTCAAGGTGCATCTGTTGTCCTGCAAATGCCTCTCGATCTTGGGGCCAAATTTATGGTGTAGTGGAGTCCGCTTGGACACAGATTCTGGCCCCATCAGCTGTGGTCTGTGTGACCTTAAGGAGTGATTTTACTTGGAATCATAAATGGGTTACTAGCCGGGTGTGGTGGCTCACGCCTGTAATCCCAGCACTCGGGAGGCTGAGGCAGGAGGATTGGTGCGAGTTCGAGACCAGCCTGGGCTACAAAAGTGAGCTCAAGGCCAGCCTGAACTGCATATCGAGACCCTGTCTCAAAAAGACAAAAAAAAAAAAAAAAAAAAAAAAAAAAAAAAAAAAAAAAAAAAAAAAAAAAAAATGGATTACTGTAAATAATAAGATGATAGCATTTCAAACCCTAGCATTTTCATTAATATTAAATGAGACATTCCATAGAATGAGCTCAGACAAAACAGTGTCTGTCCCATTAATAGGAGTCCATGAAGACTTGGCATTGTCATGGTCATATCTTTATTAATTGGCACTAGATATTCCATTAATCCTACATGTCATTGCACTGGCCTTATGAAGGCCTTATGAAGAAATAAATGAACACATTATGTATTTTTCCCTAACGTGATATATTAAAATTTTAGTTTTAAAAGTTAAAATGAGTAGAAAATCTATTATACAGAAAAGTAATTTTTAAACTTTAAATAAATAAGGAATAAATAAATATAAAAAATAAGAAAAATGATTCAGAGAGAGAGAGATAAAAAAAGACAGAGCTAGAGGCAGCCCTGAGCAGGAGCAGCCAAGATAAAATGAATGAAATTCTTTAAAACAAAGAGACGCTAGACCTTCTAAGTGCTACATTCATCAAAAGACACAATTAGCTTGTGATTTCAAATGTATTACCCTTCAAACAAAGTAACATTTTCATAATATCAGTCAAACATGAAAATGTTTTTTGTATTTACTCAAATGGATCCTAAAATTAAGTTTTCAAAAAAATTAGCTATCACAGTTATCACTGAACACTAAGTTATTGTAGAATGAGAATAAAGAACCCAAAATCCCAAGTAAGCAAAAATATATACATATATATTAATATATGTATATGTATATATGCATATACATATCAGTTTCTCTTTATATTTAAATACTTATATTTAAATATTTTCATATTTTGCTTTATATACATTACAGTGGTATGTGGCTTTATCATTTAGTGCTCCTGTATTTCAAAGTTACCTAATTATTTTTATCTTTGGGGAGAAAAATACTAATACAAGTTAAGGAAAAGAGAATAAGAGCATATTAGCCTTACATTCTCAATGTTTGTGCCTAATTCAGTGAAAATTTTCACTTTGAAAAGAGGATTGCAAATAATTTCCATTGTAAAAATCATAATAACTCTGTGTTCCCTGACTAGCTTGCCTAGTTTACTCCACCAATTATTGTGTTACTGACCTTGGACAACTGTTTGCCCTTTCTGTATTCTTCACCATTAAGGTAATATTAATGATTATGCAAGATCCTAGTGAGAATTTGGCTAACACATGCAAAATGCTTATGACAAAGCCTTGAACTCATGTGTTCTCAATAAATATTTTTTTAATTTTTATTTTATTTTTATTTATTTTTTTCTTGTTTCGAACTTTTGTTTGTTTATTCACTCATTTTTATGGCCGGCTCAGCCCGCCCCAAGGGCAGGGCTGGCGCAGCATGTGGTGCCGGGTATCGAACCACGGTACCTGAAGCCGCGCAAGCTTTCCCAAGCGGGCACTTTAGACCACTGAGCCATCACCCCGGGCCCCCTCAATAAATATTAACTGTAAACAATAGTTATGATGGTTATATTATTCAGTTTTATTTCTCTGAAATATGTAGTATATATACTTATCATATACTATTTTATACTTGCTTTATCATTTTTATATGTGAGCATTCCTAAAGAATTACATTTTTAGGGGCTGGGGAGATAGCTCCGTAGCACAAGTGTCTGCCTTGCAAATGCAAGATAATGAGTTCAAACCCCGGCCCCACAAAAAAAAAAAAAAAGTGCCTAAAGAGTTACATTTTTTATGGCTTTTTCTAACAAGTTGGGGATAGCTTAAGGGTAAAAACATAAAAGATGAAAATGAAAGACAAACTAAGCTAAGGAAATGAGAAGTGGGTCTATGAAGATAGCTCCATGGCACAAGTACCTGCCTGGCAAGTGCAAGGTCATGAGTTCAAGTCCCGTCCCTCCCACCACCACACACACACAAAGGAAATAAGAAGGTTATTTGAATGTAAAAGGCAATAACAGATTTGCAGCTAGAGTCTACTTTATCAGAAAATAATGTCATTTGAGACTATTAATTCCTTAGGTTTTAAAGAAAGCATATAATTGGTTATAATGATGAGTTCATAAAATTCTGTGAAAATATATTTTTTAAGTTATGTTTCCAGCTCAACTGATAATTATTGTAGGTTCAAATATAAGTGTTGATCAATTTAGAGATACAAGCTTTCATTTGCTCATGTATATTATTAGACATTCTTCTTAAAGTGTTCACACTGCTATGAGAGTAAAAGACTAGGAAAAATGCCAAAGGATGGACAGGCTAAAATTTGGTACATGCTTATATTTCTAAATATCTGTGCAAAAATGTATAACTGCTTTTATCACATTCGATAGAGATTTATTAGAATATCAATGACTTATGGAAAATACCAACTCCAAGTTAAGTCTAAGATATTTGATATTCAGAAACACAGTGACATTAAGCTCAAGCACCCATGTTTTAGAGTAATAGTATCACTAAGCTTCTCTTCTGGAGGGTTAAGAATGTAAGTTTACAGACCAAAAATTAGAGAAAAAGAAGGGCTACAAGGATAGCCAATATTTTGGCCCTAGCCTTTCAAGGTCAGTGAGGACTCAGCACATAAGACAACTTGTACTGTAACATCCAATAACTCAACATTTCCCAAATTTTCTGCTCAAGGAGATTAAGGGACCACAGAGGAAAGGGACTGAAGGTATATAGTGTGCCTAAGGAGAGTCAACTGGAGAGGAAACATTCTCTCAGGCTTCACAGAGAACAAACTGGTCAAGGAATGGCCGTGATTCATCCAGACAGCTGACACTGACAACAGTACTACAAAATGCTGCACATGGTTCCAAAGTAAATTCTGAGGGGATTTGACTGACCTTGCGAGATACAAAAATTACATGTTTTATTATATAAGTCTTGCTTTAACTTGCCCTTAACCACCCAGCAGAAAAATTTAAACATGACACATAAAATGTAAGGGTGGCTTAGTGTGTTGAGCTATGTAAAAGGCTCAAATCAACAGCTTCTAAAGTTGCTGACTTCGCCAGCTACACACTGCAATTATGGAACATTTGCCTATGTATACAACTACCTTCTCTTAGATCAAAGAGAAGAAATCTATTGTACAAATAACCATTAGAAAATTTATCATGCTTACACCCTGTGCTCTGTATAACTATGAGAACAACAATATGCATTGTATCAAGTATTGGGAATGTACTACTAATGTGTTTTGAAACTGCCAGATCATAATTTCTTGTTAAAAGTAATAAAAAATGTTCACCAGGTGAGGCTGTTGAGCTAAATGACTTAGTGCTCAAAACTAATTTCAATCACTAGCTGTTAAGAATTGGTAGTGAAAAGGTTAGCATAACCTGAATAGGTCTAGGAAATGAAGAGGTAAGTGTATAGGAGTAAGATCAGAAGGGTTTGTCTGTAGTATTAGGAGATTAGGCTGCCAGGGATTCCACAGAGTAGTTAAATAATGAGATCTATGCTTTAGAAGATTTCTCTTATCTTCCCTTTGATGCTAATACAGAGCCTTTAGAAAGAAGAAAATTTTGTTGCAAGGCTATCAACTTAAAAACACCTCATGAATCCACAAAGGAGGTAGCTTTGGACCACCCAAAGAGTGTACCAATGGGGTTCCAGAGAAGTGGAGTTCTGTTCAGATGATCCAAGAGAAGTTGCTATTTTTCTGCTTCCTTTAATGGGGACATAGGTCATCACTAAGATGATTGTCCTGGACCCATGTCACTTTACTTCCAGTATAAAAATCTGCATAGTGACTCATATTTGTCTCATGAGAAATTGTAATGTGCATGTATGATAGCATATATGCAATGCTATCCAGATGCTATATAGTCACACACCCTCAATCCAGCCATCTCTGAAAATTCCCACCCATGGGTGCATGAGAATTTAGGTGGATATCTAGACTTTAGCCATAATATTATAAAAGCAATGGAATTTTTCATACTGCCACTCATCTCTCTTACTAAAGAACTTCAGTTCTTTTCAGTATTACAAAATAAAGATTGGAAAAGAGGCATAGATAAATGATTTCTGCATATCAGGAGGAAAGTTTTACATTCTTTGTATTATAACAGATTACAATTCTCTTAATTTTTCTGACCCTTCAACTCTGTATAGAATTTTTATTACACTTCCTGATAATACTTTTCTAAAAAATTAAATTATTTAAATAAATAACATTCACTGCCATTACAGAGAGAGAGAATATTTATTAGTTAGGAATATGGATCTCTCCCACACAGAGTGTTTTGGACGATAACTTAAATTAAAAATCCAACTCTCAAGCTGGGCGTGGTGGCGCACGCCTGTAATTCCAGCACTCGGGAGGCTGAGGCAGGAGGATCGATGCGAGTTCGAGACCAGCTTGGGCTACAAAAGTGAGCTCAAGGCCAGCCTGAACTGCATAGCGAGACCCTGTCTCAAAAAGACAAAAAAAAAAAAAAAAAAAAAATCAAGCTCTCTTCATTTTTTGTAGTGTTTTTGCTTTTATATTATGACATTAGCAACACAGGGTTTCACCCTTCATAAAATGTACTTTTTTACTTGTATTCTGATTAATAGATTTCAATTCTTCCAGAATGAAAACATTTACATAAAACATTAAAAGGTTGTAATCTAAATTACTTGGAGAATTTTAAAAATTCTTAATGAATAAAAGCATTTACAATGGTCATACATATTTATAAAACAATTCTAGGGCCCGGCAGGATGGCTCAGTGGTCTAAAGCGCCTGCTTGGGAAAGATTGGGCGGCTTCAGGGACTGCGGTTCGATCCCCGGCACCACATGCTGCGCCAGCCCTGTCCTCGGGGCGGGCTGAGCCAGCCATAAAAATGAGTGAATAAACAAGCAAAGGTTCTGAAACAAGAAAAAAATAAAACAAAATAAAAATTATATAAACAAAAACAATTCTAACCTTGATATGAAAATTTTGACTTACTTAACCAAACAAAATGGAGTAAATATATCATTTTATTGGTCTTCTGTCATGCTCATCTGTATGTAAGAGCTCATGGAGACAGTGACTTTGGACTTTTAGGAAGTCCAAAGGAAATTAAGGGAACTAATCTTACTTCTAATTTATCAGTTTAACTTAAAATCACTTTCTGGGAACATGAGTCACCCATTTTTACATATATCTATTTTTATTTAAATATAATGAAAGCTCATCAACTGGACAATTCAAATATATATATATATATATATATATATATATATATATATATATATATCATGTGCATTTCAGCTTGATCTCTAAGAATGTGACTCATTCAAACTCCAGTCTTTCACAGACACTTAAGTACTATGAATATACAGGAAACCAGAGGCAGCAGGGTCTTAGCCTCAAGAAGACCTTCAAATTGCACCCCTTTGGAGCTCATCAAAGCCCATTCAGGTGTATCACGAGGGGTCAGTTGATGCACTGCCAGATACTTCTTCTTCCCAGGGGCTGAATGCACTGCTTCAGCAAGGCACCCACTCCTGCTGGCTTGAGAATACTGTTATTTTAATGATGATTATAATGAGCTTCAGTGTTGCCAGGAGCCAAATGTATCCTTAAACCCCAAAGATAACACTGCAATCAGGGTGAAGTATAAAGTAGCTTAGATTATTATTTAATAAGTTAGCCTTTTAATTATGATTTTCCTTTATTCTGTACTCATTTATTGCCTGCTGTTCCAAGGTGAATAATTGCCATATATCTTTACAAAGATGTCATAACACCTGGAACACATTGAATACACTGAAGAGGAGGGTGGGTGTCTGCATGTAAGCTTTTATCCTGACACATTAATTGATAAAACTGAAACTTTGTTCCCAGCACCTGAATTCACTTCTACTATTTGATTTCTACTCCAGCAACTATTGCAAGTTGTTTGATAAAGTGACTCTAGCTTTAGAAGATGGTTTTTAACTGCTCCTAAGTGAATCCTGACCGTGCATTGTCATGAGAAGAACATCTAATCAATGAAATTTCAGTCAGCCAACTCTGTATAGTGATGACAGTGAATCTTAGGCTTTGAATGACCTTGGGTCTTTATAGAATTTGACTTAGTTTGTTCTAAAATATTTGTGTTTATATTCTGTCAGGCTTCAGTATGATTGAACATTTCATGAAAAAAGCATAAAATTAAATTTTAAGATGTTTAAATGTCCTCCAGCGAAGTGCATTGACATGGCAGTTGTTTATATTCAGTTCTACAAAAAAAGTACACTAGCCATTGCAATTAATATTTGGGGCTTATAAGAGGTAGACAATTAGAGGAATTTGCTCTGGTTTGTTTTCAGCAGCTCTTGACCAGTGGCTTTAAAATTGACTTCATAAGGACAGGATCCCTAGGGGCCATTTTCATCTCCAGTGACTGTTTCTTCTCAAATCAAGACATTTTTCTAGGTCCAGTTTCTTGGGGATCATTGTATACTTTGTGGATTCTATGAATCTAAATGAATGGCAATATGGCTAAGCTAGTTTCAGTGAGATTTGCTCTGGGTAGCTGAGAAACACCAAAGTTTTCTTTTCACTTTATTTTCTATTCATTTTTTTTTTCTGGACTTAGTTGTCTCAGTCAGTCAGAAAATGTATATAATCTCATCTCTTGTTTGTCTTTCTGGCACGTGGTAAAAAGACATTTTTATTTTCAAATAAAATATGAATAGCACCCAGGCACACTAAAGTTAAAGAACCAAATACTAAATATTTTATGTTGAATGTTGTCTGTGATGACTTGTTTGAAAGTAAGTTTTATTTTCCCTTCATCAGTGTGACTCAGGTTACCCATGACATTCATGCCATATGACATGAAAACCAAGTTTTTTTATTTTTTATTTTTATTCTTTTTGCAGGACTGGGGTTTGAGCTAACAACCTTGCAATTGTCAGGCAGGCATTTGTGCCATGGAGCTATCACCCTAGTCCATGACAACCAAGTTTAAATGCTACTAACTTAGAGGAAATTTTGACTATTTATCTGGTTTATCAAAACCTGTAGACACAGGAAGCAAAGCAAACTTCTAGCATAATACAGTGTAATACAGATTACATGACCAAAAAGCACAAGGTATGCCACGATAGAATAAGAATTGATCATCTATATATTGTTCCACTTCTAAAACTATATGTTTATTGGGAAAGTAATTCTACTAAGAAAGTACAATAAAACTGATTGGTTTATTTGAATTTCTATGCACATATGTTTTAGATATTTTAAATTTTTAGATTTTTCTATTTGAGCATTTATACTATCAGGAATTTTTCAGAAGTTATTGGGTTCTTTAAATGAATATTATCAAATGCCAATAGCAGGCATAACACTATATCTGGAGACAGAGTAGTAAAGAAAGACCTGATACATCTTCTCATGTAGGTTTTGGTGAATTCGTGAAAATAATTATTTGTAAAATTAGTATGTATTGTCATCTGACTAAGTATAGTTGTGAGGAAGAGTTCACCTGCAGCAAAGTATGATTCTACCTTGTTTTAGAAATGATTTTCCTTTAAAGAAACTGTGTTCCTTGGGCCAGCCAGATAGCTCAGCAGACTAAAGCACCTGCTTAAGCAGACAAAGTGAGTAGGGTTCAATTCCCTGTGTGTTGTGCTGGGCCCACCCCCATGGCATGCTGAGATAGGGACTGTGACTGGGTGTGGTGGCACATGCCAGTAGTCTCAGTGCTTGGGAGGCTGAATACAGGAGAATCTGAGTCTGATCTATTTAGTGAGACACTTTAGACATTGTAGACCAGTGGTTCTCAGCCGTTCTAATGCCGTGACCCTGCAGTACAGTTCCTCATGTTGCAGTGACCCCAAACCAAAAAATAATCTTGGTGACTACTTCAAAACTGTAATTTTGCTACAGTTATGAATGGGAATGTAAATACCTGATATGCATTATGTATTTTCCAATGGCTTTAGGCGACCCCTGTGTTTTGGTCGTTTGTCCCCCACCAGGGTCGCGACCTACAGGTTGAGAACCGCTGCAAACCTTTATTAAGTACAGTAAAAAAAAGATACTCCTCAACAATGAAACCATTAATATGTTTTCAAGTTATTTTCTTAGAAAAATACTTTTTGCTTAATGTTTTACAATCATTATGCCTTCCCAGATAAACAAGAGCTTACTTGCATGTGGCCTTGTGTCCAATCAAAAAGTACAACACATAATTTAGCAGGTCCTGTGATTTCTAATATCCAAAGATAGTCCAACAAACCAGGATGTTTTTAACGTTTCTTGGAGAAAATTCATTTTAAGATATTTTAAAATTTCCCTGATTAATATAGACTTAAATAAATAAAATCATTTATTTATATTTTGTTTTAAAATGTTTGTTTTAGTTGCCAATCTTCATAATAAAAATATACAGGAAATAATTTATTGAAATCCTGATGATGATGATGATGATGATGATAATGATAATGAGTTCAAAGTGCTGGCTATATACTAAAAGCTGCTTGAATTGTAATTATGAGTTATTTTATTTCATTTCATAACAACCCAATGGATTTTTAAAGACAAATCCCACTATATAAATTTTAGGTAATTGTTTACACTATTTCAGAAAGCTGAAAGAGAACAGAGAATTTTAAAGGCAAGAAAATATGTTTATTGCTACTAAGAACATTATAAAATCAGTGTTTTTCATCTTTGCAGGATAGGATAACCAGGAAAACATGTGTTTCCCTTTGCCATGTACAGTTATTTGTTCGTTATAATGGCTTGAAAAAGTGGCCCCCGTTTGCACAGAAGAAAGCACTAGGTGTGCTTTGCCATAGTCAGGAAACTGGTATTATATAGTAGAAATCATTCATATTTGCTTTGTAAAATGAAGGCTGAAATGGATACAGGACTGATACTGAATTACTAGGGTTTTTAAATCTTCCCGTGTTTCAAGAGTCTTTTCTCAATTTGTAAACACTCCCGAATGAAGAATTATTCTAAACAATGGCACTTCTGAGGAATTAGTGAAACAACAGAATTGAGTATAAAAGACTGCAAAATCGGTATCTGCACATTGTGTTGACAGCCTTTGCTGTCTTGGTAACAAATTCTGCAATAGTCCCATAAAACCTTTATGACCTCAGATTTGCTAACTGGAGACAATAAGAAGGAAAGTTTCAGTGTGTAGGCATGGTAACCACAAGCCAGGATCTGTCACACCTACTACCTGAGTGACCTTGCTCATGCTGCTTCAGTTTTCATCAGTACAGTAGGAATGAGGGCGTTGTCATTGTCAATGTCAATATTAGGTAATATCACAAGATTATTACAATGATCTATTTATTCGTTGAATTTTTAAGAATGCTTATTGCTTGTCACGCATTCTGATGCATGTCCATAGGAAAAAAAAAAGAGAAACTGTTAATAGGGCAGGGAAAATTTTTAAGAGGCAGAAAAAACAATGTGAGGGGTTCAGGGATATTAAAGAAGATGTTCAGGAAAGACCTCCCTGAAGACATGTTGTTTGAACAAGCACTTAAATGAGGAAGTTGCAGGTTGTCAAAGCAAAGGGAGGTAACTGTCATGCGTTAGGTAGAAGGAGGAGTAGAGGCAAAGAGTGGGGCATTTTTAAGGCCACAGGGCATTGTGGCTAGGGCCATGTAAGCAAAAGAAAGAATTATTAGAGTTACATTCAAAAATAAATCAGGGTAGGTGCATATACAGACATTGTAAATGTAAAAAGTTCTAGAATTTACTGCATATTTTCAAATTGAAAACACTTTGGCTAGCCAGCTTACCCATCATTCCTCATCTAACTAAGTAAAAAAGCTCCTACATAAATGATGGCGTTAGTTATTTTTCTTGGAAATACTGGTAACTGAACCCAAGAGCTTCCTTATTGAGGGTAAATGGTCTTTCATGGAACTGTTTCCTGGCCAACACAATACTTTTGAATCATCTACAAATCTTATTTTGTACTTATCTTCAAGATTTGTTAGAAATTAGGCAAAATTTCTTTTATTTTCCATGAAAGTTTGTGCCTATTTTTTGCATACATAACAACTTCTCATTTCATGCTGAATCATGGAACAAAATTACTGAAGACATTAAATGCACAATGTGGAGCCCCAACAATGCTGCTGTTTCAACGGGCATCTTGACACTGGAAGTAGCTATGACAAAGTTTGTCAGGTATAAGTGCAACCACAGAGGAAAAGCTGCCACCTGACCCACAGAAATACAAGCTACCTTTGAGGGATGGGGAGATAGCTCTGCTGTCTAAGCATCTGCCTGACAAGTAAAAGGACATGAGTTCAATCCCCAGTGTGCTATGCCTGCCTGCAAATCCTGGGTGCAAAGTACTGGCCACAGAAACAGGGCATGGTGGCATGTACCTGTAATCCCAGTGCTAGGGAGGTTGAGACAGGAGAATCACTAAGAGTATGAACTGCCTAATAAGACTCTGTATCAAATAAAAATTTTAAAAATGTTAAAAAGTTAACTTGGAAATATGTATTTCTTAATGCATCTGTTAGAACCAGAGGAATGTATTCAGAAAAGTGGTGGTTATTTATTTTAGAAAATTGTTCTTGGTGCCATGAAAAGATTAAATTAAATGAATGAAATATGTAAAGATGGAGACAGAGAGCTCACTAGATTTGTTTGAAGAGTAAGAACACAAACAGATGATAGTACTTTGGCTCAGAATTCATTGTTTAGCAATAGCCAGATTCTAGTATGGTTGACAGTATTATCAGTAACTAGTTGTCAGGTATAAGAGAAAGACAGAAGTCCAAATGGCTCCCAGGATTTTGGTTTGAGAAGGTCTGACAGGTTGGGACCCAAAGTCAGGAGTCTGCTACTGCATGGGACACATTTGAATTGCTTATTCCATCTCCACCTGGAAACGTGGGGTAGGCAGTTAGAATTCACAAATTTTAGTGTGAAGATAGGAAGTAGATCAAAAACAACCCCATCCTAGTAGAGACTATTTAATATCCCAAGGCCAGGTTGCACTAACTGCAAGAGGATTTGGGTCATTATTGATACTTGAAATTACATTCTGATCACCATAGCACAGACCAACGCACAGACAGACACTGGAAAGAGGTGGACAGTTGCATGTAGCTTTATCTTAGGTACATGAAATTTTATTTTTCTTGTCCCATCTTTGCTTTGTTCAAAAGCCAAAAAAGTACTAGATATTTCTCATGTATAAAGACCCAAAACTAGAGTGGCAGTGAGGACAGGATGAGCTTCAAACACTACCCTGAATGATGTAATAAGAATGAAAAACTTCAGCAATGCCTAGCACATGAGAAGTGCTCAACGTTTTGAATTTTACTTTTGGAGGGGCTCCCCTCTCCCCAAGCATTCCTTGATTTGTTTTTATTTTCATCACAGTGAAAAAAAAAGGTTCAGGCTTCAGAGTATAGAAAAACAAGTCATTGTTCAATTTTTTGTTCTATGCTGCATAACTATTTGCCACAAGCTAGCAACCTAAAACGCACAAATATTACATCAGGTTCTTTGGATCAGAGCACTTGTGCAGTTTAGCTAATTTTTCTCATTCAAGTAGAGCTGGTTGGCAGTGAATGCACTGCCACTGGAAGCTTCACTACATCTGAGGAATATGTAGCAGCTTGTGGATGATAAGCAAAGAAAAATCCACACGAAGGCCTTTTAGCTATTGACAGAAGCCATCTTACAGTAGTCTGACGTCCCTACTTTTTGCTGACTGGTGCCTGGGGTCACTCTCAGCACCTAGCTGCACTTGCTGCTGTTTACCATGGGACCCTCCATAGGCATTCTCAAGCACCACCACATCAGCAGAGACATAGAAGAATCTGTCAGCTTCCGCTGAGCTGAGATGGAGTCTTTCTTATAATACATATCATGGTCATTGCAGGATGACCCTCACATTACCACGCAACATGACTTTCTAAGGACAGCAAAATCACCTCAGTTATACTCTGCTAGTTAGAAGAAAGTAGTTCATTATGCTCATACTAAAATGAGAACCCTGTATTACAGAAAGTACTCATTTATTGAAAATAATTTGAAGGTGTGTCTTTCTACTTCTCTTTCTCTCATCTATGTCTTTAATAGCTTAGAATTTGAGAAAGAGAAATGTATTTGTTGTTTTTATGCTTATATTAACTCCCTGTCTTAGTTACTCTTTTCTCATTGATGGAACAAATACCTAACATTCAAAATGAAGAAAATAAAGGTTTATTTAGCTCACAGTTACTGGAGGTTTCAGTTCACATGTGGCTGGTTCCAAGGCAGATGGCAGAGAGCAGCAGCTCATGGCAGCAGAACAGCAACAATGCTAACAACAGAAAGTCTGTTTCTCTGTCTCTCTTGTATTACATTCAGGCTCTTTGCCTCAGGCTAGTCACCTCAGGCCACACCCCTAGTCCCAGAAGTATGCAGACCCACAATCTCAACCTTGGATCACCCATAATCCCAGTGGATCATGTGTTAATCTCAAACTCTAGAAGGCTCTGCCCCATGACTAAAAAGGCTTTGTGGGGACAACTAGACACAAACCATAACACTCTCCCACAATGACTGGTACATTATATACTGCATACATGTACTACTAATAATAAAAATATGAAGAAAATTGGGAAAAGTTTTCAATTAGCAATAATCGCACCTCGGATAAACCTCATTGGCTACGATACTGCCACTGCGCAAAGCTAAAATATGAAGAAAGTTGGAATAAAGAAATAAAAATGAGAGGAAGAAAGAACAAGAGAGAAAGTAAGAAATAAAGCAAGAAAATGTAGAAATAGAATGCAGCTCAAGCCCTGAGTTTAGTCCTTAGTATTGCAAACTAAAGAAAAACACAACAGGCTGAGCATAGGAAGCCATAAGCAGCAGTTTCAATGTCTTCAGTTTCCTCATGGGATGTGATAAGGTGATCGATCTGTCATAACTCAGTCTTTAAAATGATGATGGAAGTATCTTTCTCAAATCCTTTCACATATCAGGCTCTCACAAGTTATGCAAAATTAAATGTTGAGCTAGGAAAAAATAGCTCAGGCTACATGAATTAATCAATTTCTACTGTAAAAATACAAGGAGAAAAATGTCCATTATTGTGATTACACTCTGGTCCTTGGAGTCTCCTTTTATGGACTAGAAAAGCAGAGCAGGATTACCAACAGCATGTGACAATTTACCACGTTCCTAATCTTGTCCACAGCAAGCTCTCAAATACTTCTGGAATGAACAAAATATATTTTTCTCCATTTGGTTTATAGCTAGTTTTGTTCATCTTGGGAGCCATATACAGTTTTACCTTCCTTTATAAAGTTTGCTTGATTTTCAAACAAATCACAAGTGTTGCACAGTGTGTGCTAAAGGACTACTTTATTGCTTTTTTATTACCTGAAAAAATGTAACAAAAGTTTAAAATTAATAATAGCCAGTCAGGGGGAACAGGAATAATAAAAGTTCTGTCCCTTTGTTTTGGAGGTAACTCACTTCGATTGCATTACTAAACCAATGTGAGAAACACTTTAAAATCTTCCAGCAACTTTGCCAGGTAACTTTTTAAAAAAGAAGGAAAAAATAAAGCACTGTAACTTAAAGTAGCATCCCTCAGTTAAGAACAGCATCGAGTACTTCACTCGCTTGGTTCTTCCACCAGCAGAATTCCTTTAGTCATCTGTGGAAGGAGAGAGAAATAGTGAGACATCTGAGTGGAAATGCATCTATGAAGGTACAACTCAGACTTCAACTATTTCATGGGACAAGTAAGTTGGTAATTGTCAAGCTTAATTTCCACTCCCTGAAATCTATTCTCACACATAGAACTAACCTCCCAGGAGAGAAACATTTTTCTTTGAAGGCCAGTATCTAGTTTACAGTTACTGAAAAGTGGAAAAACATTTATTGTACACATCTTCCAATACTACTTGCCAATATCTTTTGTTCTTGCCTGTCGGTGATCTATCTAGTTCTAGTTTTAGGCCCTTCTTGTACCTCAGTTGATCTCACAGAAATGATATTGACAGAGCCAAGTCTTGCCTTCCATCATTTGTTAGGTGTTTCCAAATGGATATTTTCCTTCCAATAACATTTTGCTTTGGTGAAAGCTCATTCCTAACCTTTCCCCATAGTTCTGGCCCAATACACTTCCCCTCTCCCTCTCTATGAGAACATCAATGCTTCCCATGGACTCTGGGCTTCCAGTCCACAGTGGTGGATATCAATCTTTTTGCCCTTCACTCAAGAAGGAAATTCCGGTCCATTTTAAAATGCTTTATTCCTTAGGACTTTCACTCAAAAAGTCTTTTGAAATGAAGGCAGAGTTATTCTGTTCACTTAGTAGATCACTTGTAAAATATTGCTATAATTTCTTCTTCCAAGCAAAAAGAAGGGAAGGTGGATGATAGGCCCATGAACCTGAAGTAAAAAGGGCTATGGGCACAGTGAACCCGAATTTACTGGAGATGAGGTGAGCCAGTACACTGTGGAAGGAGAAATTGGGTAGGTGAATAGGTCAGATCAAAAAAGTCTCCCTAGTTGTGCTGAATAGAACGTAGATTCTGCCCTAAAAAAATGGAAGAGTCACTGATGGTTTAGGAATTATGTGACAAAAATGAGGAAAGTATGCTCACAGTGGTTTGCTCTAGGATGAAAAAATCTCGAGGCAATTTTTTTTGAACGTGATTAAATTCATGTTAGCGGGAAGTACGAAGACCAAGTAGAATTGGAAATGAGATAAAGGAGTAGGCATGAGATACGTAGAGGAAAATGACTAGACTTGAAGACTTTGTAACAAATGAACACGATGGATTTAGGCTATGTAAGCCGTAAGGGGGAAAAGTAAGTCCTAAGGGGAGAAACATGAAAGACCAATCAAAGAGCAAATTCAGATAATGGAAAACTGATATTTGCACTGCTGGCCTTGGTGGACTACCATGCGTTTGTATGTGTGAAGACAGTACATAGCAGGTGATTATCTCTTGGCCACCCCACTATATTTTCAATTACCTCTTAGCTTGCTCAAAGTTATGTGACCCTTACAAGTAGTCTGAAGTCTGAAGTGGTTTAAAGAGTGCTCGCAGCATCTACATTTATAGCCACCCAGAGCCTCAGAAGTTGATCTTACTTAGAAATTATTTAGAAATATATTTGTTTATTTAGAAATATTTTAAAGATACACTGAATCATGATGAGATTTAGTATCAAGAGCACAGAGCCATGAGAGAATAAGTTCCTCTAGGTGTATGCTAACACATTCCTGGTGATTCATAACTACAGGAACAAATATGGTATTTGCACTATATGACATAATGCTTACATAGTGTTTACTGAATTGTCTCCACATGCTAACTGTTATACTTTGTTCAGATAAGACTATGGTAAAATGTATGAACAATTATTGTGTGTGTGTGTTAAAGGAGAAAAATGAAGCTGTCATGTTTTGCCTGAGGTAGTACTAGTAGTAATTGACAAAATCAGGATTCTTAAAATAGCAGATTAATTGAAGAAATAGAAATCAAGTGTCTCACTCACCCCATCAGTTGCTGAGAAACTCCTAGGAAGTGCATTTTAAGCTTTAAAATTCTCTGAAAAAAGTTTTGTTGTGTTACAACAATGAATCAGAGTTTCTAACGTCAGTGGCTTAGCTTGCTTCTTTGTGTGGCCTTTTTCAGCCTCACGTCCGCCTCCGAACCTTAGGGGTTTTATGAACAATAACTTCACTTTCAACTCAGCCCCCATAATTCTCTGTACTTAGGTATCTGAAGATTTTAGTTTCTAAATTTATTTTGTCTTTTGTCGAAAGAACTGTTGTATGGATGGTCTAAAATACACACGTTCACATGAATTTGGAGGCATGATGAACAATATGCAAAATATTTAAGCTTTTTAAATTATTCTTCTTAATTTAGAAAAATGGTTTTAATGGAATAAAGTTGGAGTTTAACAGAATTTAATTGGAGCTTCTGCTAATAATCAAAGAATGAATTGACCAGTGAATTTATTTATTTATTTATTTATTTATTTATTTTATTTTATTTTTTCTTTTTGAGACAGGGTCTCACTATGCAGTTGAGGCTGACCTTGAGCTCACTTTCGTAGCCCAGGCTGGTCTTGAACTCGCACTGATCCTCCTACCTCCGCCTCCCGAGTGCTGGGATTACAGGCGTGTGCCACCATGCCCGGCTTGACCAGTGAATTTAAAAAAAAAAAATAGGGAAATACCACCTGCCCAAAGTGAATAGAAAGCATACAATAGACTTAGTTGTATGTATTAAATGTGGCTGCATTTTAAAATTTCTAGGTCATTTGGAATATAAATGTTTATGTTGTTGGATACATAAAGAGGTGATTCTTTAATTCACACTGGAAATTTTTTATTTATTAGTAATTTTTTACATATTTAGTGTATGGTCTACAAGGTCTCACTACACAGATCAGACTCGCAGTGATTCTCCTGTTTTCAGCCTCCTGAGCACTGGGATTGTGCCAGTGCACTAGCCCAGTCTCAATCACTATCCCCAGCGTGGCCTAAGGGCTGGGCCAGCACGGCACAGGGAGGATAACCTTGGTCCCTGTAGCTGCCTAAGCAGGCTCATTAGTCCACTGAGCTATCTGGACAGCCCTAATTTCTGTATTATTTTATGTGCTTCAAAAACAGCTTTGATTACTTCATTTCTTCATCTCATGTATTTCATCCAGGAGACTTGTAGTTTTTCAAAAAGAGCTGGTTGTGGTGTCGCCTGCCTATGTTCTCAGCACTGGGAGGCTAAAGCAGCAGGGTTACAGGTCCCAGGCCAGCCTCACCTGCATAGCGAGGTGCTCGTTGGCATGAGAAGCTGTTGATTACTCTCCTGGGCAGTGTCCATTTAAGACTTTCATTTTGTTTCCTTGCCTTCTTCATTTGAGATGAAGTATTTGAATAATTCACTCACCATTTTGCCGAATGAAAACAAGATACAAAAAGCAAAGTGTACGCAGAAAAATATAGTTATTCTTTAGAAAGACTTTCTTAAAATTGTGAAGTGAACTATGTGGTGGCTATCTGTTTGTTGATTACCTCCAACAAACTTGGAAAGCATGAGTAGATAATAGAATTGGAGATATGTTTACTTTGAAGCCAGTTAGGGAGACAATATTTTCTAAGTGTATGGATAAAGCAGACATACAGAGTTGTTTTTGTTTCTTTTTGTTTATTTATTGTAGTGGGAATCAAACTCACTGCCTAGCCTTGCCAGGCAGGGGCTGTGCGGCTGAGCTCTATCCCTGGCCCTAGAAATTTGAAAGTTTTCTGGGAAGCAATGATTCATTCCCTGAGGGACTCCATGGCCATTGTAGAGTGGCTGTCCTTTCTGTAAGTGTTTCTTGACAGTGATTCTGTGTAACTTGTCACTGTTTGCAATCTGACAGCATCACCTTGCCTAGATGGCAATGTCTAGGACATTTTCTCTGGAAAATGTCATTACCATTTTACGCAAAATATATTATTACTAGAGTTTTAAAGAAGTAGACTATTATAACTCTTATTTTCCAGCTCAGGCACGGGTTCTTGCAAGTTTTATGTTTGTTAATTAAATATGACAGTGAAATGCGAAGAATAAAAAGAGAGGTGGGGTTTCTTTACAAACTAGCTTCTAATAAAAAGCATCACTTAATCATAAGGGGGATCCCATTCCTTGATATAAAAAATTTAACTTTGGAGATTCACAAGAGGTAGTAAGGACCAGTGAGATAGCTCAGCAGACTAAGTGCCTGTTTGGGCAAGCACAGGGACTGGAGATTGATCTCTGGTACCACATGCTGTGCCAGGTCCACCCCCAAGGTTGCTGAGCTGGCCACCAAGTCCTGGTGTGGTGGTGAGAACCTGTCATCCCAATGCTTGGAAGGCTGAAAACAGGAGGATCAGTACTAGTCCATGCTTCATAGTGATATCTTGTACCAAATACTTAAAAAAGAAAAAAAAGGCATTAAGTATACATGGACTGAGGAACTTAGATTGTTACTAGGACATAAGTTTCAAAACTGTGAAATGAGAATGGTACTAAAGAATTATTAAAGGCATTGAATAAAACAAACTTGTAAAGCATACTATGGTGTGATTATTACAGGAAACCATCAGTAAAGATTTGTTATCATTTCTCCCTTGCCCCAAATATTGCTTATTTTTCTGATTTAAAATATTCTTATTTTTCTTAAACATAAACAAAACAGAAGCAACTTTTTTGTTTCTACTCAAGGAAACTCATAAACAAAACCCTCACTTAAAAATATATCACATTTGTTTCCCTGTAATTGATGTCTGTATGTATGTGTGTGGTGTGTAAAACATCGCACTGGGTCTTGCACCATTATAGACATTTGAAGTAATCCGAAGGCCAAAAATAAAGAAATTACATTAATATTCTTGCTTCTTGCCAAAGGTTAAAAAAAAAGATTAAAGTCATTGAATAATTAGACCAAAATATTAACAGACAACAATAATGAAAATAATAGTTTTAATAAACATTGTAACTTAAAAATCGCTGATCAGTATTTTATTTTTTCAGGTACACTAAGCCACTCTACATTTTTTTCTTATGTATATCTCCACTTTATCAGTTGTTAGGAAACAATGTTAAGCTAGTTAAAATAAAATATTATCCATCTTTTCAATTGCTTAATCCCACTTTACTAGGACCCAAAGTGTCCCAGTAGGACATCTTCGCATAACTAGATGTTTTCCATCTTTTAATTACTATGACTAATTTTTTACAGCTCAGTTACAAACCCTTGAAAATAATGAATATGGTGACACACTCTTAATTATAATGGTGCAAATAGCACCACTCTAATTTCAGGCTTACATTGAAAAGGAATTTCTCTGGAATTGAAGCTCTTCTGATTGCTTCTCACATCACGTTTTAAACAAACACTGTGGTGCTTTAGCCTTGACTTGGTTGCCTAGGATACACTGTTAATGCAGCCCTAGGATGCTGCTACCGGTTAAGCTTCGAGTCCCTTTCTGTAAGCGCTGCACACAGTGGCTTTTAATAAATTGGAGAAATTTAGCAGATACATTTTACGATGAAAATAGTTATTTTTATTGTAGTTTGGGTTAATTTGCTGAGAGCTTCAAACATGACTTCTTAAAACAAACACAAAACTGAATCAATGACCAAATTATAAGACACATTCTCACAGAATATAGCACCTATGGTGGAAAAAGTAGGAAAATTTCAGTGAAGAAATTTTTTAAACATCTGAAATGATGGTAACTTTCATTGGTAATTTTTTATTTATTCTGTGCACTAAGTACATTTTATACTTTTTTATTAAGATGTTGAAAGTTTTATGTTTTATCATGAAAGTAGCATAATAAAACAGAAAAAATATTTGTATCTGTAGAGTATGGGCGGAAAACAACACAGTTATATGCAAATTTGAACATTATGTGTATGATTCTTTACATATCTCATACTAACAAGCTGTTTTTCATTTCCTTGTACAGTATATTGGTAATGTTTCACCAAGAGTGAGTTTGTCCTAAGTATGGTGTGAAAATATAACTCTGGTTGTACATTTTGACCAGAAAAGCTTGACTGGTTTTAAAAATTAGCAATACTTACTTCTACCAAAAAGTGAGTTGTCTTCTAGCCTAATTAGAATGCAAATACAATAGTTGTAAAGTGAAAGGGAAGATACAGTTTGCACCAGTAGGTGGTGCTTGAGTTTTAAGTGCACTTAGACTGTGGAATTTGGAAATCCTTGCACAACCTTCAGGGATAGCTGTTTTTACATTATTTTATCTCTCAGAGCTCATTACATTTATAACAGGAAAATATTAGTTAGGGCCTCTGTACAATAATTTATAACAGTCATAGTGATCATTTAGCTCTCTCAAAGGCGTCCCCTCTTCCCTAGTCACTGTTCCCTGCTCAGCAGTCCCTTAAGGCATCTGCACTGTCAGAGATGAAGGGTGAAACCTTTCCTTCAAAGCAGAGCACTTGGATGCTGGGGGCAGGAATATATTATTCCTACAGCCAGTTATCATACCTGAACTTCAGGAGTGTGGCCTGCATGTATACTATGTTCCCAGTAGGAAGAGATTCAGGGAAGTCCCTAATGTCACCTTGACACTTCCGTGCATATTTACGACTCTACTTTTCAAGTGTGATTATCTGTCCCAAGATCTCTTTTTTTGTCTCTAGAGCCAAGCATGACAGTCTCTCCATAGTAACTTCACTTTCTTAAGTCCTCAAAAAATACATATGGTCCAGAAGGTGGCACAGGTCTCTGTAGTCTCAAGATGAGGGATGACAGCTACGTACTAAATTTCCCAGAAGAGAGGTTACCCATTCTACCAAATTCAATGAGAAAATGAAAATCATGTCTTTCCAATAGATTATATACTTTCTTCTTAGGTGTATTGTCTCCAGGGAATAAGCACAGAACCTAATTACCAAAGTACACTATGTTTCTGATTACCAAGTGTTGTTTCTTTCCGTGAACATGTTGAATACATTTTAGTGTTACATTTTAAATTTTGATTATTAAATCCTAAAACATTCCTGCAAGTCTACTGTTCTTACAAAATAATAATAAAAAATCAACTTAGACATACATTTCTTTAGTTTAGACAATTCTTTATTGGTTGCTTTATTAAATAACATTTGGTTTTTGTAATATTGATAGTTTAGAATTATGATGATATTAAGATGCTAGTTTAATTTATTTGAATGTCAGATTTCCAGCATTTTAGTTATGATGATAACCATTTCATATTCCAAAAGTAATTGGTATATTGTGTTCTCTGCTCATTGTGAATTATGTTAGATAATTAAGTTGCATGGATAGTTAATGCACTTTAATAAGCAGAATAAATCACCTGTTTCCCCCTAAAAAATTATTTTTCCTTTTATTTGTTCTTCAGTAGGAAATTTCCATGCCAGAGTTAATATCTTCCACCAATTATTGTAATGGTTTCATCTTTGATTCTGACTCAAAATGATTGTCTTAATCACTTTCCGGTTGCTAGGACACAATACCCAACATGTGCAGCTTGAAAAAAGAAGTTTAATCGGGCCCATGATTTTTAGAGGCTTCAATCCGTAGTTGACTGATTCCAAGGCAGGAAGGGCATGATGGGAAGGTCTGGGGGAGTGCTTCGTGGTTCGGAAGAGAGGGAAGACTCAGGGAGAGAAATGGATTTCCAAGGTCACACTCAGTGCACTAATCCACTGGTAAGTATAGCATGACCCAACCACCTTGTGAACACATGAGGCTTCGGGCGGGGGGGTCGCATCTCAGCTCTAAAGCATAGCAGAGATCAGGCCACTGGCAGGGTAAAAGGAATAGCATAAGGACATTTTCTAGGATTTCATGAGCAAAGCCTCCATTTGTGCAGCTAACATGGTCTGGAATCCCCCTCTACAAAGGTTTTCCTCTTCTAAGTATTAGTAAGGCATTTATCAGTTATACAACTGACTATGCAAACAGAAGTCTGCTAGGGTCATGACAGAGGCCCTTCAGCTCCTCATGTGAGCCCTTTCTTTTGCATGTCATATTAGGGATCTACTTTCCAGGAATATGAGGACATAAGATACAGAGGAGAAGAGAATTCATTAAAACTAATTTTATATATATATATATATATATATATATATATATATATATATAATATATATACTCTACATAGTGAGACCCTATATATATTACATATATATATATATATATATATATATAAATATATATATATATATATAAATATATATATATATATATATACATATATTACAGGGTCTCAATATGTAGATTGGGCTCATAGTGATTCTCCTGTTTTTGGCCTCCAAGCACTAGGACTGCAGCTGTGCTCCACCACGCCCACTCACCTGGGTGGAGCTGGCACAGAATACCAGGGATCCAGCATAGACCCCTGTACTTGTCTATGCAAGCACTTTAGTCTCCTGAGCTGTTTAGCCAGCCTCCACTGCTATTTTTTTAAAGAGAGCACAAATTAGAATTAAAACAGAAAAAATTACAAGTGATACAGAATTTCACTTGACAAAGTAATTTGAAGTTCATAGTGTTTATTGTAATATAGTGTTGTCTTCCCATTGCTGTTGAGAAATAGTATCCATAACCCCAAGTTCTACCAGTCTTGGGTCCAATAAAAAAAAATCCTTTTCCTAAATGTAGGAATTTATTTAATTTTTCTTTCTTTCTATAGGTCTCACACATCAGAACTGGTAAAAATAATTTTCTCTTTTCCTGTTTTATCAATGACTACTCGAATTTATTGCAGAAGTAGAGAAAAATTAGAATAAAAACCTGAATTTCCATTTTATAACAAAGACTAAAGATTTTTCACCAGTTCATGAAATATATTTAACTTTGCACTTCTTGGCAACACGCAAAGCTGTTGTCAGTTGGCTGAGGCTTTGTACACTGGGCCAAGACGTCTGTCTTGAATCTGCATAGAGAGAAGTTTTGAGAGGAGCAGCATCCCTTTGGGGATGATATTTACTTTTGCTATTTTTGTTACTTCTTGTTCACAAGAGAATGTATAATAACTTTCTGCTCTAGGGTCTTAAAATAACATTAAAGATTGACGATTCAGTTGGGCTTGTCACTCTGAGGGCCAAAGGTGACTCATACTGCACAGGGGAGTAATGACGATGACATCCACATGATTTTTTTTTAAAAAAATCTTTTGAATATCAGCATTATTTTTCCAATTACAGGTGGCATTTTGAAATCATTTCCTGCATTATGAGTCATTCAAACATGGTATAAAAATATGTTTTATCTTGGTATCCACAAACTCTCCCTTAGGATGACTGTGGTTATTGGAATGACTCTTAGAAACTTCTCTCTAAGGCAGACATCAGACAGATGGAAGAGCAGAAAAGCTGGAAGAATTCGTGTTTGGAAGACAGGCACACATTGAAGGGAGTAGGTGCCCTAGGCTAAAGATGGGAAAACAGAGTAGAGTAAAAGCAAACCCAGCCTGAGAGACTTCTAGGTTTAATATGTCTGCTTCATGCAGTAAATGAAAGTTTGCTTCATTTCCTTCAGTTCTTTAATTCATTTTGCCTCATTTCTTCACCCCACCTTTCCCAAAGAGAAGTTGGAACTGTATACTAATTTCTGTGCTTGAAAAAGAAAAGAATTGTCGCTGTTCCCTGCCTTCCTTTCCTGAGGTTTACAAATGTGATCACTGAGCTAGGGAATGATGTGAGGATTATCTGTGGTCAGGTCTCTGTAATGTTGTGTGAAGTATAGGGGAATTTTTCACAGATAAGTATGCAAAATCCATGTTAGAGAAATGCAGAGGAAGTGCAAATGCTAAAGGACTGGAGCATACTTAGAAGGTGTGACTAGAGCTTTGTCTTTTGTTTTTGTTTCTGAACAAAAGTGGCTCCAATTGTCATGTCTAATATGAGCTATCCCTTCTTAGGAGAGGGACTTGAGGACAACTGCAGTATGGAAGGAGAGGCCTTCCAGAGAGAAAAATGGATTTTCACTCCAAAATTCAATACCTACAAGATGTTGAAAGATGATGGCAAACAAGTAAACTAGATGATAATTTAAAATTTAAAAAATAAATAAATAAAATAAAATAAAATTTAACTGTAATTTACCTATAGCATAATTATGGATGCAGGGGATATATATATATATATATATATATATATATATATATACACACACACACACATATATAACCATATATTATACATATTATATAACATATAATATGAATAAGATATGACATATACATATTTCATACACATGTACCCAATATTGGCCTAGATTTCTTGTTTTCTTTTTCTCTTTCTTTCTTTCTTTCTTTCTTTCTTTCTTTCTTTCTTTCTTTCTTTCTTTCTTTTTTGTTAGAACCCGGGATTAAACTCAGGTCATTGCATTTGCCAGACAAACATTTATTCTACCCAACCCTTAGATTTCTTTTTATTAATAAATTAAATCATAACCACTTGTACAAATCCCTATTTAATAATAGAAAGTGATAGTGCAGATACTTAATTTCCAAGTTAATCTCAAATTGTAATGGCTAGCAGTAAATCAGACCATTAATTTATAATTCTATTTTGCCTACTGTAAAGCATATGTTAATTTTTATAAGGAAATGTAAGCATAGCCATATTGCTAAGCATAACTCATTGAATTAATAGATCATACCATAAATGAAAAGCCAAAATCTACTGGTAGTTAGTTTGGCTAGGTATCATTACTTAGAGAGAGAGCTCTGTAGCTTGTGTTTGCTAGGATTACAAATATTAAGACAACTTCCTGTACTATGGTAAGATTGCTAAGATTAAACATCCTCATTTCAAAAATTAATAGCTTTGTTGGACACAATTCCCCAGTCACCACTTTAAAGTGTATTATTCAGCAGTGCATGTTGGTATGTTCAGAGGTGGATAACCATCACATAAACCACTTTAAACTATTTTCACTTCCCCTGCAAATGCTGTATCCTTTAACTTCACTACTCATTTCTTCTCCATTCCTATCCCCAAGCCTAGGCAAACCCTAACTTGTACATCTATAGATTTGCCTCTTCCTGACTTCTCATAAAAACAAAATCATTCACCATGCAATTTTAATTTTTTATTTAGCATAATTTTGTCAAGGTTCATTCATGCATCTATAATTTATACTCATTGTTAAATAATATTACATCATATGGCCACAGAAGGTTTTATGGATTTCTTATACTTTTGGGCCACTATCAATGCTATTGCATTTATGTACATGAATTTGTATAGATACATAGCTTTACTTCCTTAGATATACAGGACCTAGAAATTGAATTGCTGAGTCATATAATAAATTTGTTTAACATTTTGAAAACCCAAGTGACTGACTTTCAAAGCCAGTTTTACTGTCCTGCAGAGCACGTTCACCTGCTGTATTCTCTTGTCACTGTCTTTACATTATAGCTTCCTTCGTGAATTGTAAGAGACATGTTATGTTTTGATGACCACATCCTGGGTAGCTAGTGATGCTGAGACACCTCTCTGTACTCATTAGTCATTTGTTTCTTTTTGTTTTTTAATGTATTTTAGTACAGAGTCTACAAGGTCCCACTACACAGGTCAAACTCTTTATGAACCTCCTGTTTTCAGCCTCCTAAGTGCTGGGATTACAGGTATGCACCACCACACCAAGTCTCAGTTGCCATCTCAGTGTGCAGGGCTGGAAGCATGGCACACCAGGGATGAAGCCTTGGTTCCTGTGCCAGCCTAAGCATGCGCTTTAGTCTGCTGAGCTACCTGCTGGCCCGGTCATTTGTAGCTATTTAAGAAGTTCTTATTTAGACGCCATTGACATTTATTAGGGTTTTATATTGTTGATATTGATTTGTTAGAAAACTAAATGCTCTACTGAAATCTATCCCTGATGATTTCAACATACTTTCTTCCAACTGGTGGATGTTTTCATTTCATTTTTATAGTATTTGTGGCAAGGCATTTACATTTGGATGAATACAATTTGCAGTGCTTTTTTATTTATGTTTTTGATGTACTATGTAACAAGCTTTGCCTAACCTAAAATCATAAAGATAGTTTCTTATTTTCTTCTTCGTGTTCTTTCAGTTAGGTCTACGATGTATTTCTGATTGATTTTGGATACTCTGTGAAAAATCAATCTAAATTTATTATCTATTTGAGGATATCAAGTTTATCATTTATTGAAAAGACAATTCTTATCCATACCTTTGGAATCATTTCAAAAATTGACTACCTGGCCAGCCTGATAGCTCAGCAGGCTGAAGTGCCTGCTTAGACTGAGCACAGCAGGCAGGGCTCCATCCCCAGCATGCTGTGCGGGCCCCAACCCCTGTGTCACGCTGAAATGACAATTGGGACTGGGCATGTTGGGATGCACCTGTGATCCCAGCGACTGGAGGGCTGAAAACAGGAAGGTCACTAAGAGTCCAGTCTACTTAGTGAGACCCTGTAGACCCCGTAGACCCCTTCCTTAGTAATAAAAAAGGGTTACTGCAGTGATGAGGATTTACTTTTAGTCTATTTGACTGATCTAGGTGTCTATCATTCATCTATTAACACAATCTAAATTACTAGGGCTTTTTACTAGACTTTGAAATTAGGAAAATTTCACTTTGTTTCCAAGATTGTTTTGGCTATGTGTCATCTCTTGGATTTTTGGGTTAATTACACAATTAGTTTGTCAATTTGAACAACGAAGGCGCTTAAAACCTTGATAAGGAATGTGCTTAGTTTGTAAATAGGTTTGAAAGGTAGTGCTTTTGAACTTTGACCTATAAACTTGGACCATTTTCCTTTGATTGTCTTTTAATTTCTTTCAACAATAGATTATGGAAAAAAAACAATAGATTATGGTCTTTATTTTTTGAAATATATTATAAAGTTTATTTTTTTATTTTTTTAAATTTTACTAATTTTAATGAGAAACAAATAACAAGGAGACAGTTTCAGAACAGGTTAATAGGACAGTTATAATAACTAATAAATGCATATTGTTGTCTTCATAGTACTTGTTCAGAGTACAAGATGCAGACATGATATCTTGTTCAAACACTATAAGTACAAACCTTTCTTTTCTTTGAACTAAGAGAAAGTAGCTGTTTATACAGTCCAATAGTCCATAATGGTAGTGGTTTATCAGGAGCACTGGTAACGTCAGAAACTGTTGAGTTGAAATTATATGGTTTGCTCACGTTTTATTAAATTTACTTCTAGTATCATAATAGAGGTTTTTTCTTAAATTAATTTCTGTTTATTCATTTTTACTAAATAGAAATAAGATATATTTTTATATATTGAACTTGTATTCTGCCAAATTGCTGAACTATTTTTAATTGTAATATTTTGGGCTGTATTCCTCAATATTTCCTAAAGATAAACATCTACAACCAGATTTAGTTCTACTTTTTTTCTTTCTAAAGAAAAAAAGAACCCTTTTATATCATTGTATCTCCTATATTAGCAAAGAAACCCTCAAATGCAGTGTTATAAAACAAGTAGCTCATGCAGAACTTTCATCTGCTTCTGGTTTCATGAGGGAAATCTTTAGCATTTTGACATGAAAGTAGTGATATTTAGCTCTTAATTTTTTGTAGATGCCCTTTATCTGGCTAAAAACTTCCTTTCCTTTTAATTTGTTTCATATTCCATCATGAAAAATGATGACTTTTCTTGGATATCTTTTCTGCACTTAGTAAAAAAAAAAATTTGGTTTTGAGTTGGTGCTTTATGTAGCCTCATATTCACAGTATAAACTCAACTTAGGGTACTGCTCTTTTTTCATATAGCTAGATGAATGTAGCTAGTATTTATTTAGGAGCATCCTTACTTTTACCATGATAAACATTTATACATACCCCAGTAAAGACAATTATTATAAAAATACTACATATTTGTAAAAGGAATCCATATTTGCTTTACTTTTCTTTATGTTTGGCACCAAGAGCAAAATAAAGAGATACAGGTATCAAGTATTTGTTTAGTACTTTTCTATATTAAAGACAGTCAAAGATAACATAAAATATGAAAATAATTATCAGGTAGTAGCAAGAGAAAAATAATTTTTAATATGAATAAAGATGCCTCAGAAAGATTTCCCTACTTCTATTAAAAGTGAAGAATATAAACAAAAATAGAGATATTTCTAAATCTATCTGTGTTTTCACAAAATGCTATCATAAATTTTAGTGGCTCTCAACCTTTGTAATGCCGTGGCCCCACAATACAGTTCCTCATGTTGCAGTGAACTCAAACCAAAAATTAATTTTGGTGGCTACTTCAAAACTGTAATTTTGCTACTGTTATGACACAGAATGGCTTTAGATGACCCCTGTGTTTTGCTCTTTTGAACGCTGCCAGGTTCTCCACCCACAGGTTGAGAACTGTCTAGATCTTTCATGGAAATCTGGGATGATTACAAAAAGTTCTGCCTTGAAAGAACTGATTTTCGCTCAAAACTGTGACACAAAAATCTGTAACATAAAGCAACATAAAATAAGTGATTTAAAAGATGTGTAATTGAGCTGGGGTGTGGTAGTGCATGCCTGTAACACCAGCACTTGGGAGGCTGAGGCAGGAGAATCAGTGTGAGTTTGAGACCAGCCTGGGCTACAAAAGTGAGCTGAAGACCAGCCTAAACTGTATAGTGAGAACCTGTCTTAAAAATAAATAAATAAATAAATAAATAAATAAATAAATAAATAAATAAATAAAATGTGTAATAAAATCTTGCAGGTTCAAAGAATGATATTTAAGGAAGTCAAAAAGAAAATAGAGAGGCTTAGGCAGACTCTGAGGGAGTCAGGAAAAGAGGAATACTGGTGAAAATGCTTACCATAGGAAAATTTGCGTGAACAGAAGCTCCCAAGGGAGGAAAGCATGGATTATACTTAGCGAAGATCAAATAGCTCAGCTTCACTGTAGGGGAACATATTTCAAGAAAAATGATGAAACATTTAACAAGTAAGTTGAGTAAGGGAAATGACACTATGAGAAGTGTATTATTCGCGCTACATGAAGACTGGTGTAGGAAGCTAAGCTTTCCCTGGTAGGCAGTTTAGAAGCTCTGTGATGTTCGACTAAAGATGAGCTACGATCTAGTCTACCAAATCTATTACATGGAAAGCATCTGCATGTGTTCAGATTTTAAACCAAGCAACAACAACAAAAAACTACCTTCTGAAGTCCAGGCCATGACAACTGGCCTAGTAGATCTTTTTCTAGGAAACATTGTTTATCTTGTCAACAGAAAGGGATTGCTTATTTTAATTCAGGGCCTAGTGGTAAGCTAAGCCATACGGAACGGTGTCGAGATGAAAAATGCTGCAAAAGTCCTCCAGGAGAAGGTGCTTCTGATGTAAACGACCTCGGGGGAAGGTTTCTAGGGATTCCATAATTAAATGTCACATCACCGCAAGGGTATAGTGGGAAAAAGTTAAAAAAAAAAAAACTTTACTTGGAAAACCACAAATTATAAACAGATGGTCAAAATATACCTTGATCTTATGAAAGGAAGGAGAGGGAGAGAGAGAGAGAGAGAGAGAGAGAGACAGAGACAGAGACAGAGACAGAGACAGAGAGACAGAGAGAGCACTCTTCCTAGTGGCTTAGATTTCTAGTCAACCAGCTTCAGTAAATAAACTACTTACTAACAAGGTCATGAGTGTATTTTATCTTTGTTTGACTAGATAGATGATGCTGGTGAATTCTGAGGAAATATTTTCCTTCTGAATAGGACCATGAATAATTTAAAAGTTTGATCTTCTCTTGGTTTACTCCTTAAGAGAGAATCTAAAATATGTTAGACATGAAATAATTTAAACTTATTGTTTACATTTTTTGTTCTATTGGGGAGAGAGAGAGAGAGAGAGAGAGAGAGAGAGAGAGAGAGAGAGAGAGAACAATGACCAATGACAGCTAAGGAGGGAGTGTTTTGACTTAATGGTAGTTTATTACTCTACATGAATTCAACTCACTGTAATAAACAAGTAAAACATGAAAGCAAATCAGTCACCACAGTCCTTGTCCCTAGAGGCCATGCGAAACAGCAAATGATTCAAATTGCTGGACATCTACTAAACTAAGTAGTTGGAAAAACCGCAGTGATTTTGCACTTTCTAGATTGAAGCATACTTTAAAAGAGATGGAGAAGCTGTGAGTTATTTGTTCTTTACATTGGATTCCCATTTTTATCATCTTTTAAGTGAAATTAACAGTTAATAAATAGATCATCCTTACATGTAAAACACTGTGCACACTGATATTGCACACTGAAAATATAAATTTTTCTTGATAAATTCAGAATGTGCTAAAGTTCTCTCAAATTCCCTCTGAATCTCTTTTAAAAAAGCATACTGAATGAAGAGAATAAAATGAAATATTGATGATAAAACCAGAATATTTTAAGGATACAAGAAAAAAAGTCACAGCTTAAGCAAATTGAAAACATTACAAACAAAGGTTATGATGATAAGAAATGACATCTAAATTTAAAAATTGCTTTTTTTGCTGCTAAGATAGTTCATTGGCAAGGAAGTACCTACATGTTAAGTCCTGGGATAGTGGCAGAGTTTAAAATTGGAGGAGAAAGGAAAGAATAAATTGTTATGGAAAACTAGAAAGGCTGTAGGGGAAAGAGAAAGGCTAATTACCAGCACTGACGAAGGAGCCAGTGAAAGTGTGGGACGTGAAATCAAGGAGTCCATTCTTGGATTATCGTCTGTGACAATTTTGAGACTGACAGAGAAAAGTTTTGACTGGATAAAACATTTAATAGGGTATCAGCATTTAACAGCAAGCTTCTACATTTGTCAAACCTCAGCACATAGATATAAAATTATCTCTGAAAATGGCTGAACACTTAATGTAGTCAACATTTTGTAAACTAGTATAATCTGAAGGACTCAGGTGTCAGGTCTTAAGTGCTATATCTTGAGTCTGGCCAGAATTGATGCAGTAAAAACTCACAAACTTCCTGCTAGGTTTTCATTAAGAAGCATCAGCTGTATCGTTTGTGCCCAGTCCTTGGTCTGACACATTGCAAGCAATCTATAGCAACTACTTGTGTTAATATTTTAAAAAGTTAACATCTATGCAGTCAGGAAGATAGCTCAGTAGAATTTAAGCATTTTCCTAGTGTGTACAGGGTCCTGAGTTCAATCCCTGGTACCAGAAAAAAAAGAAGTTAACATTTATGCCTTTACAAAAAAGATGACCCATTCCTAGCAAATATTTCTGATTTTCCTGCTGTGCGTTCTTTAAAAGGAAGACGTTAATGTATAAGGGATTGGTGGCTTTGAAATGGTTTTAGTAAGCTGTTTAGCATCTTCTCTGTATATTGTGGTCTTTCATATATACTTTTAGTCTCATGGAAACATAGTCATCATCTAGCTAAACACTTCAAGCTACGAAGACTGAGAAAGGAAAGTAAACGTCCTTCTTTGAGCAAGCTGCTTTTCCATCTCTAGCCTGGATCTTGCTGGCTTTCTTCTTTAGAGGCTGACTCTTTTTATTGGTAGGACTCTAGTGAGAGAGTAGAACAGGCTCCACTTAGGTTTCTACATCAGCCAGACGAGAGAGGAGCCCGCACACTCCTCTGTCCTCCATCCTCTCTGAAATAGCATTTGTTTGTCCCCTGCCCCTTTCAGTGGCCCATTCTACTTCTGTCTGAGAATGCTGTAGTTTCCCAAGAAGGTCTATTACAGCTTGTTGGGAAGGTACAAGAAGGAAAGGAATTTGCTTTTCTTTCATAAGGTAGCTGGCAGTCTCATTTTGAAACTGAAGACTATTGAAATCATCGAGATCGCGGAGGGTTGTGCAATTAGAACTGAAATTCTGTTTTCATGTCAGATTTAAGGTCAGTGTACTAGGTGGCAAATACACGAATTATGTTTGCGTCCTGGTTAAGTGTAATTAATGCTTTTTTACAAAATACTTGTTTGTGGATGAAAACTAAAAACCAAAAGAATATTTCTAAAGTTCCTAGTATACGCTGTGCATTTTAATACAATGTTTTAATCTTTACAATAATCTGTTTAGATAGCTAGTATTTATCCCATTTTTACAGATAAAAAATCATGTCAGAAAGCTTGAGATATATTATGAAGATACATGTAAACATCTATCATTTCCTTTATAATACATTATTGCCACACAAAAATGAATGTATAATTTTAAGAAGATTAATGGAAGAGCAGGTAAGAAAGCTCAGTGGACTAAGCGCCAGCTTAGGCAAGTTCAGAGACTGGGGTTCAATCCCTGGCAAGACGCTGGTCCAGCCCCAAGACATGCTGAGCCCACCACTGAGACAGGGCATGATAGTGCATGTCCGTAAGCACTGGGGAGGCTGAATGCAGGAGGATCACTAAGAGTCCAGGCAGAGCAGTGACACTCTGTGACAAATACATTTAAAAAGACAAAGTAAAAGAAAGAATACTAATGAAAGTGATTCCTTGAGATTTTTTGTCATCTATTTAGATGTATCATTTTCAAGAAAGCAAAAACCATAATTTTGTGGCCATGGAAGTGTTTCTTGCTTTCTTTGTTTTATATGTCCTTTAAAAATTCTATTGAGGGCTCTGGAGATAGCTCAGCAGTCTAAGCAGCTGCCTAACAAGTGCAAGGACCTGAGATCAATCTCCAGTACCACATGCCATGTGGGCCCCAGAGCCCTGGGTACATCCTACCATCCTGAAACCAGATGTGGCAAGGCACTCCTGTAACCCCAGCTCTAGGGACACTGACAAAGGAGGATCACCCGGAGTGTGAACTGCGTAGAAAGACCCTGTATCACAAAAAAAAGAAAGAAAGAAAACACATTAAAAAACTAAAAATAAAAAAAAACATATTACATTGGTCATCTTTCTAAAAGTAGAGGGAAATAAATTCACTTCATGATATTTTGAAGAAATTATTTGTCTAAATTTGAGGAAACTATATTGCATATATTTACATCTAAACACATTTCACCCCACAAAAAAAAAAATACATAAATGAAGGAAGATTGGCTGAGTAGACCAATGTTATAGCAGCAAATCAAAAATGTTCCTTAATGGCTATCTGAATATACTTCGGCCACCAAAACATAAAAATAGTAGCTGTTGAATTATCTCTCTATATGGTCATTTTCTTCTGTTGACCATTTAAAGACTCACAATAAACTATACGTGAGCAAAACAAGGCAATAGTTCATCTCTACACTTGCTATTTAATTTATTTTTCTTATTAATATTTTATCACACTTTAATATTTAAAGTTATGGAAGTATGTGATAGCGCTGCCATGTATAGAATCCCAAGTCCTTTATCCTGGAGTGGAGCCTAAATTATGTTCACTGGTGAGAATGATTTCCTAGTGACTAAGTACTCACCAGCTCCAGGGACAGATACACCATTTACTGTGTCATATTATATTTCCTTCTTATAACAGCTGCTACTTATTATTCATATTACTGCAGCAACAGGGCTTTATAGTATCAAATATATCATAGCCTTTATTTGTATTTCACCACATTTTAATGAGGCAAACAAGACCTGAAACTTTTTTTTTCTAAATATTACTCATCATTTTTTTCCCTAGGTTTGAAATTGGAATTGACATTTTTTTCTCATTTCTAAGGGGAAGATCACTTATGCGTGCTTGGCTTACAAGAATAAAAGCATTACTCTGTTGGCTTCTCACTGCATGATTTAATTGGGGAAAGAGTATAAACTGTTTAAGAATGGACTGAATCTTTCAGATGTCAACTCCTCTGCCTCTTGTCAGCATTAACTCCAGCCTGCGTAACTGCCTGAGGAATTTGGTGTTCAAAGAGAGACACTTAGATTCCATTTATCATAAATTTAATATTTCATTGAGTACAACATGTTAGATAAAGGAGCTGTCACCTGCTGGATGTCTGAATGCTGCACATCAACAATTTTTTTTATTTAAAAACTAATGAGGATTTCAGAGAAGTTTCTGTTGTACTCAGAGGCAGCACATATGGTGAGGGAGGATGATGCTCCATGCATGGATGCGGGAGCAAACAGATCTAGGTGTACAGACTCGCATCCCGTCCAGGTGAGTTAGGGGCTCAAACACTGATTTCATTCTCTGAGATTCAGTGAAAAGGAAACAGTAGAACTCATCTGCAGGGTATTTGTGAGAAGTAAATACCACAGTAGGACAAAGGATCCTACACCATAAGTGTGCAGGAAGTGGTCCTGTACCTTCCTTCAACTTCTTCCTCCCTATCGCATGTAGGTGTGTGCATCTCCAGACACTGTGCTTGGGCTCAAGGAGACAGGGGCGTGTGAAATGAGATGCACTACTGCTCTCTAGGACAGCATACTGTCTGATATAGAGAGCTGCAGCAAAAAAATATATAAATAAATAATAAATAAATAAATAAATAAAATAAACCACAAGGAGGGACTCTGTCCCTGGACCAGGTGATACAGAAGGGAGGGACAGGTGATGTCAGTCAGTCTCAAGGATTTATAAAGATTCCTCCGAATGGGAGACAGTTGCAAAGAACTCTGAGGGATAAGTAGGAGATAATGAGTGTAAGAGAGAGGGCAGTTATCATCATTGGCACTGCCATCGCCGTCATAGTATAACCATGAGCCTCTTCTAGTGATTTGTCTGGAGGTATAAGGCCATCCCAAATTTTATAAGTTACTGAATTTGCTGTGCAACACCTCTTTGGCTTTCTTTCACTTTTTGCTAAGTATTCAGCCTATCATGGAAGCCACTGCTTGACAGTGGTACTGAAGACGCTGCTCTTGTTCCTCCCTTAGCTTCTCCATTGCTCTGTTGGGATGGGTCTGACATAGCTCCATCCACTACTAATATACCAGTTAAAATTTTCTCTGTCCTTCAGGAGACTTACACAAATCACTCTGTTCACATTGCCAGCTCCAGATGTTGCCTGCATTGTTAACAGCCACCTGCTTTCTTCTCCTCCTCCTCCTCCTCCTCCTCCTTCCCCTCCTCTTTCCCCTCCCCATTTTCTCTGCTTCTTCTCCTTTTGCTTCTCCTTCTCCTTCTCTTTCTTCTTCTCCTACCCTCTCCTTCTCCTCCTCCTTCTTCTCCTACTCCTTCTTCTCCTTCTTCTTTGTACAAAATTGAAACTAGGAGATACAGTTACATCACAGATGAGCATTCAAATGGCTTATTCTTCACCAGAGAACATGGGTCCTATGGATGAGGAAGACTCACAAACATCTACTATGGAATGTCTAGAGCTTGATGACTTCACAAGTCAGTTCTTGCCATCTCTTCTTTGCTTGTGATGGAAGTCCTTATTACTGACTGAATTAAAAACAATGCTAAGGAAAATCAGAAGAGAAGACAGTTTTCTGGCATATTTTTCTCTGCTTATCTCCGTGTATTCATCCAAATACATTGCCAAGCACTGTTTATCAAAAGTAGATTCTTTGAAATACTACATCACTGGCGTTTAATTTGATCAGCACTTGACAATTTTCTAATTGAATTAAATAAATTAATCAGATTATTTCCTACATAAGTATGCCTACAGCTATTTTTGTTTTGACTTTTTAACTTATGTATTTGCTTATTTTAAAAAAAAACGCAGCTATCTCAGTTGCATCAGCAATAAGGATAGAAAGTAAAATAGCATGTCTTTTTGAGGACCAGTGGGAATTCCAATGATCGTGAAGTTCACACTCCTAGTTTTAAAGATGATTTGATGTACTTGACATAGCCTAAGTCACGCTGCATGCATTTAAAGGAATTCCTAAGCCTTAGGCTAGGTGATTGGATGTGAAATGACACAACAGCTAGTGGATCCCTTAGTCCTGTGGAGCTGCCACTCCTGACACAAGGGTCCATATCTTTGTCTTTGCCAAGGGCTAACTTCTATCTCAGACTACCTATTCAAGGGAGCTCTCAAAACAAGCATAAATTACACATGTTCATTTCACAGGTAGGAAAACTGACTCTCAGAATACTTTAGTCCCTTGACTGAGGGATTTTGCAAGCAACACTGGACTTACTCAAAGGAACAGACTATTAACCTAAAAGCTTTCTGCAAGCAAGACACTGCACTACACAGCAGATCAGGAATAGTAATATAAAGACTTTTTTCCTCAATGTGGATGTCTTACTTTCCAAATTCCTAACCAAAAGAAGGAATAGAAGATTTATACTCATCTGTTAAAATTGATCTCAGGTAATTAATGTGCCCACTAAAATCTTCACCTATTTCTCATTTTTTATAAGATAACTTAAAGGACTTTAATTTGGAACCATGTGCTTCGTCAGGCTGGCCTTCGCTCTCTTGCAATTCTGGCTCATCTCTTGCTATGCTCTTCTTCAGTGTCTGGCACAGCCATGCAGTGTTTTCTCGGTCTCTCTCTTGTATTAGGACTTCGAGAAGCTCAGAATCTAACTCTGACTCATTTCCCTTTTTTGGATCTGAATCTTCACACCCTTCTGAAAAACTGCCCTATCTGCTCTCAATTATGTTGGATTTGTCATATGGTGCTATAGAACATGCTGACATGCCCTTTCTAGTCAGAGATATAACAATTTAAATTTAGTTATTTATGTAATTTCTGCCCAAGATCTGTCCTCATCACTAGACAATACATAATCCTCATGAAGCCAGTATCATGTTTCTTTTTGTCATTGTTCAATCTATCACCCTTAGCACATAGGGTAAGCCTGGTGAGTAATTGGACTCTCAACAGTTATTCAGCAAATGTCTGAATAAGTGAATGGATCCCTCTTAGAAAGGCTCGCCCCTGCAATGCTGATTGCCAAGTGAAAGTCCATTCTGACCTCAAGGGCACATTTTCTCACAATCTTTGTGAAACCCTTTAGGATATAATTCTCTGCACTCCTATTATCTCATTGATGTACATTTACTCCTTGCCTCTGACTGAGTCTTCAAAAACAAATAATGCACTCACTGTTTCAAAGCTGTTCACAGTCTTGCTCACTTAGCAACTGTTCTTACAATACTTGCAGACTTCCATGTGTGATATGAAGGCCGTAGAAGAAAATCTTTCTTGTGAAAACATAAATATAAGAGCCTAAAAGTTATCATTTGTGGGTGTGACACTCATTGGCATTGTTCTACTTTTGTTTAAGAAACGTTCTGTCTCAGCTGCAAGTAATAGAAAATTTCAGATGTAGAAGTGAGGAGACAATTTGTTCCTAAGGCCTTCCCTTGCAGCTGACCTCTACTTTTTATTAGCAGAACATCTGGACAAAAATGGACTTAGATAGTTATAGTGGAGGACATGATATGTAACATGCAGAACAATTGCTTCCTGATGGGGGCTTTTGAGGAAATTCTAGAGTAGGATGGGTTTCCCCAGAGTTGTCTCACAAGGATCTGAGAAAAAAAATGGTTGGACTTTACATCTCTGTTTAAAGAGATTGTGTACATTCTCCATTTAAATAAAAGAGAATGATAAAAGGATGAGTGTGAGTAATCAGACTGAGGGTTTTCTTTGTAAGATCAGCTTCCATTGCCTAGTAAAAACTGCTTGACTATTTCCTTGTGCTTTTTAATTTTATCTGGAAAATTCAACTACGTTAAGTTTCACTTGCCTATTAGTGTGGAAGAATCGTGTCTACGTACCTCAAAAACTACCTTTATAGACAGATTTGATATGACTGCTTATTTGTTTGGAAATGTTTGTGTCTAATATTTTCAGGATTCTGATTGGTTACCCAGTAGACATTTCTTGGTACATGCCCTAAGTACACGCCCAGAGAATACAGGTCATTACTAGTTCTTTCTTCGCAAAGCACGTGCAGTCATGACACACAGAGAGCATGAGTGAGTTTATTGTGAATGAGCAGTAGGGATCAGCTGTAGAGTGTGTTTCCATCTTGTTTGCATCTTTGTGTGTTCCATGGGATTTTTAACCAAATATCTATACCTCATGCAAAGATTCTGGTACATAAGTTAAATCTTTTCTTGCTTCATTCTTTGTTTTGATCTGTAACTACATCTGTGGTCACCTTACCCACTGATGCTCTCTCTAACTTTTCCTCTTTTTCCTTTCACTTTTCCTGTTTGAATTCTTCCTCTAGAAAACCTAAAATCTTACAGTAGAGAAAGAAAAGTGTTAAGTGGACAATGTTTTATCATAAGCCTAATTTTCCCTAGTTTTCCAGATTTAAAAATAAAGTGAAAATATTCTTTAGAGAAATTTATAATTGTATTAAATACATAACCTATTGTCAAAACATATTTATACCCCTGGCCTTTTTTATTTCCCTCTCTAAAGCATTACTTTTATAGTTTAAAAAGTTAACATGGACACAAAATCACAGTATAAACTGACAAATGTTTTATGACATGCTGTGTTTACCATATATTTTTCCTTAAGATCAAATATTTCAGTGAAGGGATAGCAACAGCCACACTAACACTGGGTTAGTCAGTTTTTATTTTATATCTATCTATCTATCTATCTATCTATCTATCTATCTATCTATGTCTATTTTGAGACAGGGTCTTGCTATACAGTTCGCTGGCCTTGAGCTCACTTTTGTAGCCCAGGCTGGTCGCAATCTCACACAAGTCCTCCCACCTTAGCCTCCTAAAGGCCAGGATTATAGGCATGCCACAGCACACCCACCTGTCATGTTCTATTCCTAGGCTTCAGTTTCTTTGTGTATGAAATGAGAAGAGTGGCCTCACTGAATTATCTAAATTTTCCTCTAATTATAATATAATTCTTTTTATCCTTGGTTATATAACATGAGAAGTTATCACTTTATTAGAAAATATAAGCAATATATTAGATACTCTCCTAGTGCTCAGTTAATCAAACCATAGCTCCTTGCTTTAATGAACTAGAAAAATCTTCCTCCAGAATAAATTTCAGATTTTTCAGTTTGAGACAATACCAGAGATCCTATTTGAAATGTAAGACACTATTTCCTTAAGTAATTTTTTTTACCCACCCTCCCTTTCAAATTATATGATTATCATATTCATACAACATTGCTACACTTCAATGATAAATATTACATATAACTAAAACCAGAAATAATTATTTCCCTATTATATTCTTTGGGAATAATTTTATGTCAAGCTACCTATATTAACAAAATCTTCATAAACTTTACCATGCACCTTAGGAATCAAAATATTCCTGATAAATTTTATACAATATATCTTTTCTCTTGTTCACTTTATGGTGGGGAAAAAATTCTAAACTAAGTAAAAATGAGAGGAAGTATCCCCAGTCTCCTACCTCTCTCTAATTTCCCTTTGCTTGGGTCAAAAATGTATCGACTTAAAAATTGAAGACCAGGGTCTGGGGATTTGGTTCAGTAGCAAAGCACCTGTCTGGCAAGGCAAGGTCCTGAGCTCAATTCTGACTATAATTTTATTTTAAAAGAGATCAAAATATGGAGACCTATACAGTTTTTTTTTTCCTTTCATCACAGTCCTATTCAAGAATATGGAAGGCATCCTGTTTTAATTTTCATTGTATCAAAGTTATTTCCCTTAATCCTTTGTCTTTCTTTATATAAGAAGATAGTCTTTTTGTAGAAGTGGTACTCATTAGCTTGGAATTTCTGGGCAAGCCTATTTCATGCTGCCCAGATAATGTGGTTTTACATTATTATTATTATTATTATTATTATTATTATTATTATTATTATTTTGGTTGTAGCAGGAATTGAACTCAGGACCTTGCTCTTGCCAGGCAAGCACTTATTCCAATGTGGTTTTATTTTGCTAAACATTTGAAGATGTTTATTATCCAAGTTGTTTCTCATATCTTAGACATGCACTGAAGCTTACAATATTCGATTCAGCTTTGGGTAAGCATATATAACTAGATTGTATCATGTTTTCTAATTGGAAGTTACTGAGCTAGATAGAAAGCTTACTTCCTTGGTATAATCATCATATTATATTTTGTAGCTAACAAAACTTTACCTGAACACATTAGTGTACAGATTGAGACTTCTCTCAGAAGTAGAGCACAGTACAGTATAAGTAGCATTAGGTATGTACAAAACTGATTTTATTGCTATTGAGAATTCTGAAAACACTTCAGAGCCTCAAAGGAGTCATTATGAGCACTAATTATTGTTGTACACTGCAGAAAACATGGTTAGTAGAGGTTTCTTTTCATAGAAAGGCAGATAAATCAACTTCCCTGTAGTTAACTCCTTAGATAGTGCATAATCTTTTTATGCAAATTCTGATCTTCCTACAGTTTACATTGAGGTTTAAGCTCCAACAGAGTTCTGATGTGTGGAAGAAAATTCAAAGCAAGAGAAGTTCTTTGTAATCTTCTTGACCCTGGGATCATTAGAAAAATTTCAGCCTCACAAAACTGCTGGTAGAAGAGACAGTGCTTTTGAAGTGAGCTGGAGTAACAACCACACTAAGAATAACAGTTCCAGAAGAACTTTTTCAAAAAACAATTGAGAAGCCAGGTGTTCAGCATTGTGTCAAGTGTTCCTTGGCACTGCGATTTCTACTCACAAACTAGAAATGTGGAATTTTAAGTTTAAAAATTATGATTAAAAAATCACCAGAAGAGGAGTATATCTATGATAAGACTGACTACCTATACTGCATCTATTTTTTGCAGTGAGAGGTCATTTGCTATGTTAAGTGACCTAATTTCATGATCCAACTTCAGTGACTCCAATGGCATTCATTTTTACTTGTTGCTACTCCACAAATGATCACAAAACATACGACATATTTGTTAATTCTCTAGTATATATCAACATATGATGGTCATAAGATTCATTTACTCCAACACACATGTTAATTTTCTAGACATTATCAAAGGATCTTCACTTTAGTTCATCTTTATTTGTTATATGTTTTGAAAAATAAGAACATATGGGTATAGTTATCATGTTACCCTTATGTAGTCATTTGTGTCCACATATCAACTTTAATCAGAGCTTAAGTTACCTCTGACAGGATTTTAGATTTCTTTTTTATATTTGATTGATTGATTGATTCATGCAGTACCAGGGATTGAGCTCAGAATCCTGCTCTGGCCAGGCAAGCACTTATTCAACTGAGCTATCTCCCTAGTCTCAAGGATCTTAGATTTCAAAGATAAACTACTAGGGCCAGCCAGATAGCTCAGCAGAATAAAGCACCTACCTAGGCAGGCACAGGGATTGGAGTTCTATCCCAGTGTGCCATGCTGGCCTGGCCCCTGGGGTACACTGAGACTGCACATGGAGGCGTGCACCTGTATTCCCAGCACTTGGGAAACTGAAAACAGGATGATCTCTGTAAGTCCAGTCTGTAAAATGAAACCCTATAGACCCTGTAGACCCTGAACTAAATAAATTTTTTTAAAAAGATAAACTACTGAATAAGAGAGAGATTTTTGATGATAGTAATATACAATATAATACTCATTATTGAACTTTTATCCTTTTGTTTCATAAAATCGTGTATTGCTTCTATTTTCTTTTTTTTTTACAATTTCTATCCTCTTTTAAAAAATATAAATAACTAAAAAGTCTAAATATAAGAAAAGCAGCAATTGTGTTTTACATGAGAAAAGATGAACACATACTTAAATGAGACAGAAATAAGATTATGAAGCTGTGAATTTTAATGAAGTTGTGGAACAGAATAGGACAATAGCTACAAAGGACGATTCCAGCCACTCTGCTAAGAGATTTACATATATTATGTTTCCTACAACCCTCCTTCTAGTTATGTTTACTTTTTCTATTTTATAGGCAGAAAGGTAAATATTAAGATGATAAATAACTTAAATGAATTAGCACAGTCAGTGAATCATTAAACTATGACTTGAATCTTGTTCTGACTTCAAGGCCAATATTTGTTAAAACACTTTGCTTTAATGTCAGTGATCCAACACAATGAGAGAAGAGGGCTACGAGGAAAGTGGCAGAATCACAGTGGTTCATTTTTTACCTTTGTCTCCATTACTTTTCTGGTCACTGAGACACAATGCCCAATACCCACAATTCCAAGGAGAAAAGCTTTAGTTTGGTTCAGAGGTTGTAGAGGCTTCAGTCCATGGTGTGCTGGCTCCAGTACAGCTGTGAGAAGGGGGCGACAGAGGTAAAACCACTCTGGGAGTGGTGATCAGGAAGCAGAGAATGACCAAGGGAGGAAGGTGGGACATGCAACCTTCCAGTCACATTCCTAGTGGTGAGTATCACACCCCCATGATCCAGTCACCTCCTAGAAGTTGCCCTTATGAAGAGATGAGGCTTTGAGGGCACCTCTGGATATAAACCACATCAACATGGCACATGGGAATGGAAGCTAGTACAACTACTATGGAAATCAGTATGGACAGTCCTCAAAGAATTAAACACACAAATTCTATTTGACCCACATATTCTTCTTTGAAGTATCTTTCTGAAAGAGTTTAAGATACCTTATTACAACGATGCACCCATACCAATACTTATAGCATCATAATTCATAAAGGCTACATCCTGGAAGCTTACTCTGTGGCCTTTAACAGGTGACTTGACCAGGAAATTCTGTTACTTATACATAATGGAGTACTGTTCTGCCATAAAAAGTATAAAGTTGCATCATGAAGTCTGAAGCTGAATATAAAATTGAGAAGCATGAAGTAGATAAGTGGTGCCCCCCGAGGCAATAATGTTAAGTGGAATACATCCAGCACAAACTTGGATGTCATATGGCTTACCATAGATAAGAAGCCCAGACATAAGTAAACAGCAAATTATGAGAGAGACAACAGTAAATAGAACCTTAGCAATAGGGAATGTGACAGAGATGGAAGAAATGGGAAAGAAAGCGAGGGGGGAAAGGAAAAAGGAATTATGATATATTGTATGCATGTGCTAGCTTCGGAAGGTAACTGTCTACTGCAAACGCATAGTAATAAAAATTAAAGCAAAAAGTAAAATTTAATAAAATGCCACTGCCAAAAATAAAGAACAAATAAATAGAAAATAAAAATGTTAAGGGACCCTTTACTGTTTTGTTTGCTTTGTTTTATTTTGTTTTGATGGTAGTAGGGACTGCGTCCCATGCCTTTGCACCAAAATACATCACAGTTCTTCCTATAGTTATTTCAGAGACAGGCTCTTGCTAAGTCACTAAATTGTCCAGGCTGGGTGACAAGTTGTGATCCTCCAGCCTTAGCTTCCGGAACTCTGCACAGAAGCGCTTTAGTACCGGAAGTTTCATTCATGAATGGGAGCTGCTTCCTCCATCAGGGTAGAGATGGCAGATGCTGGAACTTCTATCAGGGAGCCCTCCTCTTCCTTCTCTGTCCCTAGGGAATTGTCTTTGCCCTAAAATCTTCAGAATGGCCTCCTCAATCTTTACCCATTTTAATAAAACAGAAACAATTAGAAGGGAATGTTCACTGTGTTCTGTTTCTCTATTCCTTCCTTCTACCCAGGCCCTCTTTTTCTAAGGAGGACAAGCCCTTTAACCCTTTCCTTGAACTCTAGACACCACCTTCTTTTGCAACCTTGTGGGCATTGCTCCCATATTTCAGCATACCTCCCCCACACCTTTGTGTGTGTGTGTGTGTGTGTGTGTGTGTGCACGCGCGCATGCAGGATCTCATTACACAGGTCTGACTCAGTGATCCTCCTGTTTCACTGCCTCTGAAGTGCTGGGATTATGTGCACACGCAACCACACCTGGACTCCGGCTCAGCGCACTGGAGCGTGGGTCCGGTGTGGAATGTGGAGCCAAGGATTGAACCCTGGCCCCCGGGCTTTCCTAAACAAGCCCTTATTCCGCTGAGCTATACAGCTGACCCTCACATCTCCCTTTTAAAGAACAGTTCATGTTTTCTTCTCACTGGAGTATTTCCAGCAGTGTGTCAATATAATGTTCATCTTTAAAGCTACGTTCACTCCCTTATGTATCTTATCTAGAATTCTAGCTTGAAATAAGGCCTATGAGCTTAGGGTGATTAAACTTAAATCTCTTCTCTAAATCTTTTAATTTCAATTTAAATATTCTGCTATGCATTTGTCATTTTTACTCAAATAGCTAAAACGACTTAAATAGCATGTGTAAATTTTTCTCCCTTCGTGGTGTTGTTGTGTTGTTTCTCTCTTTCTCTCTCTCTCTCTCCCTCTCTTGCTCTCTCTGCGTCTTTCTCTTTTTCTCACTTTTTGCAAAGGGGCTCTGGCCCCAAACTTCTGGTTATTTGGTCAAAAACTTTTCCTGTTCTCATAACTGATACTTAATCTGTTAATAAATTGTGCTGGTGATACTTAGCAAGAAATGATTCCGAAAGCTTTTATTATAAAAATGATAAATGTTTAAAGATATAGATATGTTTAAACTAACTGCAACAATATACACAATATATTCCTACATTAAGATATCACATTGCCTAAGACGTACAATTTTTATTTTTGTGTGTTTTTTATGTACTCAGTACAGGGTCTCACTACATCGCCAGGACCCGTAACGATCCTCCTATTTTCAACCTCCCCAGTGCTGGGATTAGAGGCCTGCACCACCAGTCTTGGACTTGGTGGCCAGCTCAGCATGTGGTACTGGGAATGGAACCCTCTGCTTTCCTAAGCAAGCACTTAGTCTGCTGCACTATTTCACTGGCCTACTTTTTTTATACATGTGTTGTGGCCAGTTAAATAATTTAACTAAATTGAAAATGATTCTAAAGCAGCATATCTGACATCCACATTTTCCTAATATATCTGCTCTGTGCCAATGCTGTTTACATGATGTAAACCAACCTTTTCTCTTTGTTCCTTTTACCTCTGGCTTATTTGCAATTTAAGAGATAGATACATCAAAGTCACATTGTTTTAGCAAACCTAAGCCATATCATAATATGCTACATCTCAAGACCCTTTTTGCTCCTTGTCCACTTGGAGTAAGAGCTAAATTCCGTAGGAGGACATAGAAAGGCAAAATTTGGCCCCTCTACGGGCTCTGAGGCATCAACCTCTATTCCACCACACTGCATCCAGGCTCATGTCCTTAAGTAAAGCGAATGGAACCTTCCCTTCATGCTCTTTTATTAAGAACCTTCTGGCTCTTGATTTCTTCCAGGTCTTCATAATCCTGAAACCTTCTCTAATCAGTACATGGAATTTCAGTGACATTTTCTCTTTTTTTTTTCTCTCTTTAGAATTCATTACTATCAAAAATATGAAATTATTTAGTTATTTGGTTTGTTGGACGTTTCCACACAGGTATTCTATTATACCAATTTTTGGTTATTTATGAATGACTGTATCCCATGTGTGACACAGGTCTTGGTATATTGTAAGGACTAAAGAAACACCTAATAGATGAATGAATACACATATAAAAAAATTGAGCATGACATCTGTCAGGAAAATAAATACTCAAAATCATTGTCCAAGTCTTATCCCTAAATCCTACCAAAGATTTTAAAGCCCTCAAATTTTCTACTCTCTCTGTGGTTTTATATCATTCAGGACTATGCTTTTTTTTTTTTTTTTTTTTTTTTGTGAACCAGGGTTCAAACTCATTCAGGACTATGGAAAGAAGGGTCATTTTTTTCTTATTGCTTTCGTGCTGACATTCCATATTTTATTTCATTTATACCCAATTTTAATCTTTGTTACCTTTCCTCACAGAATTTTTCCAAGAAGTTTCCCCTGAAGGCACTTGTAATCTGTTTTTGAAAGCTATAGCTATCAATTTAAGGGAGTGGTTAGTGGCTTTAAAAAAGATTACTAGGTGAAAAAGAAAGATATTCACTTAAAATATCTCAGATAATTATCACTTTAGAAAAACTATAAAAATCAGAAAAATTATAAAGTACTCTGATGAATTTGTTTAGTCTATATGTATAATATAATGATTTCACTTAACCAAAATAAAGCAAAATTATGTGATAGGCAACAACTTTGTCAGTACATGTATGTATGTGTGTCCATGTGTGCATATCATATCAAAATTATCCGTCCGTTCTTTAACATCAAGTTCAATAACAGGAAAACTATTTATTAGTATAGTATTTTATGATTAAATACAGCCTTATTAACTGATTAAGAGAAAGATATAATGATAAAATGTGAGTCCATTTGTGGAAAACATTACTGAGCCATCATTGTTTGTCATGGTTATATATTTTGACAGCAAGAATTATGATTTCACATAACTGTACATTTTACCTGCACCTGAGATGCAGTTGGTCCTTGAGGACTAATATTAAGAAGGGCTCTGTGAGCCAGCGACCCTAGGCCAGGAAGAGCACTGATAGGAGGCTGTAGCTGGAGACTGAAGCAAGAGCACGCAGCAGGATCATCAGAGTCCAGGCCAAGCCCTGGGAAGACAGGCCAGCAGGGTCCGCTTACTCCACAAATAGCAAGCATACCATCCCAGTCTTTTGGGATGCAAATGATGAATCAATGCTCGGAGGGAAAGCCCAAACCAAAACTCAGAGAGGGAAACCAGTGTAACTTGCTGTGCTTTGATTTTCTCAGATTCATTTCTTGAGGCCTCTTTGTTTTCAACAATACTGAAGTTTACATAGATCATTTATTATATAAGATGTGCGATCAAATAATATATGAGGAAGTGAAGAGCCACAAATATGTACTAAAACCCAAGCTGTGGAGCCAAGCAGTTTCTTTCCCATCAGTGCCAGATAAGTTTTTCTAGAAATGGTGCTCACTGCTATGTGTAACACACCTTTGCGGTCTACTGTACATCACTAGAACAGTTCTCCACTTATATTGGTGAAGATTGTTTAAAATCTGTCTTATTTTTATGTTAAAGTAAATTAAAATAGATAACTTAAAGGATACTCAGCCATCTGTGGCTAAATAAAAGGAGACTATATAGGCTGTATTGTAATGTTTCCTTCTTAGGAAACTGGTAGTGACGTTCAATCAATGTGGCTAGGAAATTTCTTCCAATAGAATTTAAATCTTTCCCAGAACTCATGCCAAGAGGTCCACTGGTACAGTATGCCTCCTGCTCTCACTGTCTTTCCTGATGAGTCCTTAGTTTCTTTTCTACATTTTCCCCTTTGCCACTATCTTCATTTTTATACACATCCAGTACTTAATTTTAACTTAGCAATATGTATTTCATATTTCTTTTGTTCATGTATGTATAACCAAACTTTCATTTATTTCAAACCTCTGTTTGGTTCAAAAATTAATGTTTTATCTGGGTGTGATCTCAATACTGTGGGAGACTGAGGCAAGAGCATGGGCTCAAGTGTGTTTCCTGCTTTGGATGCTCAGCAACTTAGTGCAACTCTAAGTCCAAATAAATTTTAAAAATCAAGGAAAGTTGTTGGTTACAGTTCAGTCTGAAGGCCATGGGCTTAATCTCCCACCCAGAAAGAAAATGAATGAAAGGAGAAAGGAAGGAAGGAGAAAGAGGAAAAGAAAAAATAGAAGAAGAGAAGAGAAAAAATGAGTGAATCTTTAATCCATACTTCTAAGATTTTTGTCTTTTCTACATTTAAGGCACATTTCAGAAATCATTACATATCCACTGACATAAATTTAAATATCTATATTATGAAGTGTTTATAACTTTATAATAGTTCTCAACAAAGATATACCACAGCATATTCAACAATTTCCTTATAGAAAATATATTCAGGGTTCTTTTTTTTAAGAGTCTGATGCAACATAGTAAGTGAACACATTTTTAATTGTTTTATTATTTTAGAAAGTATAAAATAGTATTAAAGCTAAAAAAATTACAAGTGATGCAAAATCTCACTAATACAATAATATGACACTGGCAGCATTTGTTGTAATGTGAGATGTTATCTTCATAACCAGTTATTCATATTACCAGATAAATACATGTAAATTTAGAAAAAGAAAGTAAAAAAGGAAGAAATACATAAGAAATAAAGAAGAGAAAAAATGAAAATAGTAGACAAAACAAATTAAGCATTAACCGCTCCTTTCCCTAGGCCAGCAGAACTGCATAGTAAATAAGTCAAACCATCTTATTTACAAAAATACATATATCTCCTTCTCCTCTCCCCTGTCTGTGCTTCTCATCAACTCAGTCATTTCTTTATTTTGAATAGGTTCATTCCCTTTACCAAAGATCTGTTGCATTCTTCAGATTTTATTTTATCTTCAGGTTCTCACATTAAGGAGGCATATGATGTTTGCCCATGTGGGTCGGATTTATTTTACTTAAGAGAGTGGTTTGTAATTGTATCCATGTACCAATAAAAGCCTCCTATTTATCCTGCTTTATGTCTGAGTAATATTCCACTATGTAAAAATACCACATCTTCTTTATTCATTCATCAGTTGATGGGCATTTGAGTTGTTTGCATGATTTAACCATGACAAATTTTGCTGCTATAAACAACAAATGGGTGCATTGAGACTGGACATGGAAGCATGCACGTGGAATCGTAGCACTTGGGAAACTGAAAACAGGAGACTCACTACAAGTCTGATCTGTGTAGGTAGACCCTGTAGACCCTGCACTAAATAAATTTAAAAAAAGAGGATGCACATTTATCACTGTGGCATGGTGTTTTTTCAATTCTTCTGGAAAAATACCCACCAAGGAATTAGCTGGGTTGAATGCGACCTCCAATCTTAGCTTTTCAGGGAATCTGCATACTGGTTCCATAGTGGTTATACAAGTGTGCACTCTCACCAACAGTGGAGAAAGGTTTCTTTTTCCGTCCAGCTCTTCTAGCTTTTATTATTGACTGACTTCTTGATGTTAGCCATTCTTTCTGAGGTGCGATGGAATCTCAATGTTGTTTTAATTTGAATTCCTCCAGTATCCAATAAAGTTGAGCATTTTTTATTATATTTACTTGTCATTTGTATTTCTTCATCTGAGAAGGATATATTTATTTCAGATGCCATTTTTGGATTGGGTGTTCGAATTTCAGGGGGCTTGATTTTCTAAAATACCTTATATATTGTAGATAACAGGCCTTTTCTTGCAGGGACAGTCAGTTATAATTTTTTTCCAGATGGTGGATTTTCCATTTACTATGTTGAAGATTTCTTTGAAGTGCAGAAATTTCAAAGAGGTGAGATCCCCGTTGTTGATTCTTTGAAGTATTTCCCATGCAGCTATGTTTTTGTTCATGGACTCTCTACCTACATTTTCCTCCACAAGATTTAGTGTTTCTATGTTAATGTTTTGAATCCTTGAACCATTTTGAGTTAAGTTTAGTGCATGGTGATAGACAGGGGTCTAATTGTAGCACTCAGGATATGGAAAGCCAGTTGTTCCAGCACGGTTTATTAAAGAAGCTTTCTTCTACTGAGGCTGTTTTGCCCGCTTATCACAGATAAAGTGACGGAACGTATTTACAGTTGTGTCTGTATCTTCTAATCTGTTCCATTGATCCTCAAGTCTGACTTTATGCCCATACCATGCTGATTTTATCACAGTAGCTTTATAGTATAAATTCAAGTCGGAGATTGTGATGCTTCCTGCCTTTCCTTTGTTCCCAGGATTGCTTTGGATATCCTGGGTCTCTTCTTGTTACAGAAGAATTTGTGGGAAGTTTTCTCTAGCTCTCTGAAGTGTACTAATGGCATTTTTGCTGGGATTGCTTTGAATCTACATAACAATTTTCAGAGTATGGTCATCTTCACAATGTTGTTTAATCCTCTCCAGGAGTAAGGAACATTTCCATTTTCTGAAATGTTCTTCAGTCTCTTTTCCCAAAGTACCATAATTTCCACTGTATAAACCCTTTTCTTCCTTTGTGAAATTGATTAGAAAATATTTCATTTTTCTGGGTGTTATTGTGAAAGGTGTCATTTCCTTAATTTCTCTCCCAGTTCATTAATTTGAACAAAAATGTTACTATTTTGTGGGTGTTGACTTTATATCCTGATATGGTACTGAATTTGGTTATTAAATCTGGAGTTTTTGAGGTCCTCTTTGTAGAGTATTATATCATCTAGAAATAATGATAATGATAATTTCACTTCTTTTCCAATCTTAATTATTTTTATTTCTCTCTTTTTTTTCTAATTGATCTGTCTAATGTTTGAAGAACTACATTGAATAGGAGTGGAGACAGTGAACATCCTTGTCTTATTCCTGATTCATGAAGACTTCAATTGTGTGCACTTAGTATAATGTTATCTATTGGTTTCTGATAGATGGCTTTTATCAGGTTGAGACACAGACTATTATTCTGCTTTGCAGCAGTGTTTTTATTTTTACTTATCTATTTTTTGCCTTTTTGAAACAGGGTCTCCCTATTCAGTTCAGGCTGGCCTTGAGCTCACTTTTGGAGCCCAGGCTGGTCTCAAACACACACTGATCCTCCTGCCTCAGCCTCCCAAGTGCTGAGATAACAGGTCTGCACCACCATACCTGGCCTGCAGCGGTGTTTTTACCATGAATAATCGTTGGACTTTGTAAAAAGCTTTGTCTGAATCCATTGAAATATTCATGTCATTTTTGCTCTGACTATGTGGTGTATTACATTTATAGATTTGCATATATTGAACCATCCTGGATGGTTCAACCAACACTTCCTAGGAAAATATCCACTTGGTCATGATGTATAATCTTAATGATTTGCTGCATTCCATTTGTGAGTATTTTGTTGAAGATTTATACATTTTCATTCATTGGAATGTTGTCCTAAAGTTCTCTTTTTAGTGGGATCTTTCTCTGGTTTTGGATTCAGTAATACTTACTTCCAGGAATGAATTTGGGAGAACTGCTTCCCTTTCAATTTTGTTGAAGAATTTGAGAAAAGTTGGCATTACAGCTCTAAATTTCTTGTAGAACTCACCTGTGACACTATTTGGACCTGGACTTTTCTTTGTTGTCTTTGTTGGTAGGTTTTTTTTTTATTATATTTTCAATTTCATTTCTTATTACTAGGTTTAGATTTTGTATACCTTCCTGACGCAGGTTTGGTGATTCTTATGTATCTACGAAACTGTACCTTCCCTCTGTGTTTTTAGTCCTGTGAGAGTAAAAATTTTGGAAGTACGTATTAGTGATCTTCTGAATTTCTCTAGGATTTTTAGTGATTTCACCCTTTTTTTAATTTTTATTATACATATCATTTTTGAAGTTTCAAAACAGGTTAGTAGGACAGTTTAATACATTGCATCTTATTGTCTTCATAGTAGTTATTCAGAGTACCAGATGCAGACATGATAGCTTGTCTAATCATCCTTTTCATTCTTATAGCATGAATTTGGGTTTTTTTTTTCTTTCCTTTTTTGGTAAGGCTGACTATAGGTTTATGAATTTCATTTAATTTTTCAAAGAACTTAAGTCTTTGATTCACTTATTCTTTGTGTCATTTTCTTCATCTCCATTACATTAGTTTCTACCATAATCTTTGTAATTTCCTTTCCTTTCTGGGCTTTGTGCTTCACTTGCTCTTCTTTTTCTAGGAACTTCAAGCTCCACGTAAGATCATTTATTTGAGTTTGTTCTGTTGTCCTAACATGCAAACTTACAACTATATACTGCCCTGTTAAGATACTTTCATTGTGTCCTGCAGGTTCCCATAAGTTGTGTCTGAATTCCTACTTGATTGCAAATATTTTTTAATATCTTCTTTGAATTTTACTTGTGACCCACTGATTACTTAGGAAGTTGTTATTTAATTTCTATGTATTTAGGTTTTTTTTGTTTCCTTTGTCAATAATTACCAGTTTCATTGCACTGAGGTCATATAGTATGCCTGGGATAATTTCAATTCCTTTGCATTTACTGCAGCATGTTCAGTATCCTAGTATTTGGAGAACATCCCATGTGCTTCTGAGAAAGATGTTTATTCTTTCATTGCTGGATGAAACGCTCTGTAAAGGTTTACTAAGTCCATCTCTTCACAAATTGCTTTAGTTGTGTTATTTCTTTGCTGATTTTTGCCTCACTGATCTATTTCTTGTGATAGTGGCATGTTAAAGTCCCTCATTATAATTGTTATTATTGCTCATTTTTTATACCTGTTAGAATTTGCTTATGTAGGGAGATGCTCCTACATTAGGTGCATAAATATCTACCTTTTAGTTTTTCCTTAGCAAATATGTAGTCACCTTCTTTATCTCTTTGAATGGATTTTGGTTTGAAGTTGATATTGCCAGCAATCAGAACAACTGCCTGTGCTTTTTTCTGTTTCCTGTGGCATAGAGAATTGTTTTCCTTTCTTTGGCTTTCGGTCTTTGAATATCTTTTTGAGTTAAATATGTTTCTTGTATTCAGCGTATTGTTGGATTTTGTTTCTTAATCCACTTTGCTAATCAGTTTGTTTTGGTTGGTGAACTGACACTCGTGTACATTAATGCTTATAACTGCTATGTATTGCTTATCTTTGCCAGGTTATTTTCTTTCCATAGGCTCTGTACAGTTTTTTTGCAGACATTTTTCTTTAAAAATATTAATTTTAATGAGATAGAAATAATAATGAAACAGTTTCAAAACAGCCACAATAATTAATACAAAACATATTTTTGTCTTCATAGTAGCTGTTCAGAGTACAAGATGCAGGCATGACAAGCTTTCTAAACACTATTAGTGCAAATCTTTCTTCTCATTGAACTAACAGAATGTACTTGTATATATAGGCTCTGTATGTTTTCCCTCTTTTTAATTACTTGCTCTGTTTAGTGGTCCCTTTCTGTTGTTCTTAAAGCTGTGGCTATTTCTGTCTTTTTCTACATTTGTGTCAGTACTCTTTATAAGGTTGGTTTGGTGGTCATGAATTTCTTCAGTTGTTCTTTGTCATGGAAGGATCTTATCTCACCACTGAATTTGATAGTTTTTCAGGGTACATCTATCTGGGCTGGAAGTTATTTTCTTTCAAGACTTGAAATACTTCACTGTGAGCTCTCCTTAATTTGGTGTTTTGTGTTGAGAAATTTGCCATTATTCTGACGGGAATTCCATGAGTTTCTTTAACAGATTTTAACGTTGTTTTTTTGCTGAATTTCTGAGGTCTTGATTATTATAGGTATTGATTTGCTTTGGTTTTGGTTATTTGGAATTCTGTTTAGTCCTCTTTTACTATATGTCTTATTCTTTTCTCATGTTTAGAAAACTTTATTTTAATACATTTTTGTGTTGTCTCTTACTGTTTAATTAACATTTATTATTCTCATATTATATTTCTTTCCATCATGTTGTAGCCAATGTGTTATTATTTCCTCATTCCTTTTTAGTTTTAAGAGATTTGTCCTTTCACATTAATTAGCTGCACCACCATCTTGCTTGTCTGAAACTCTATCTTCAGTTTTGTTTAAGCAGCTTTGCCAGTTTTCAACGCGATTCTTAATTTCCTGGAAATCTGTTGGAATCTGTTTTACGCATTCTAATTCTTTCTTGTGTTGTTCATTCAACATTTTCATCATATTTTCTATTTTTGTATCTGTGTCTTCTTTAACTGTGCTAAGCAATTCTTTCATGATTGTTGTCATTACTTTCCTTTTTAACTTTAGAGATCAATCCTGATATTACTTCTATACCCTGGTGGACTAATTTCTTTACTTCAGTTGCTATCATTTCAGAAATTTCAGGGGTGTGAGTTCCTACTTCTTGTATGACCTTGTTTCCTGGATTCATTCTGGGTAGGCTGGAGGATTGACACTGTGCTTTGCTCTGGCATTTTGGGCATTTTTAAAGTTCACAATAATCATCCAAACTTAGCAGTGATGGAAGAGCAGCAGAGTTTAGGTCTTACTAGCTTTCTCATAGAGTATGGGTAAGTAGAACTCACAAAGGCTTTCACTACTGGTAAGGGTGACTAGCCAATACTCAATAAAACTTTGGAGTGGACCAGATTCCCCAGGGTCCCAAGATTTGTCCAGAATCCAGCTAAGTTATATATTTCTTTTCTTTTTTTTTTTTTTGTATTTTTAGGGAAGGGCCTACAGCATGTTCAAGGTCTCACTACTAGATTGTACTGGTAGTGATTCACTTGCTTACACCCTTCCAAGGGCTGGGATTACAGACATGTACCACCACATCCAGTCTCAATTGCTGTCTCAGTGTACCCTGGGTGCGGTACCAGCATAGCAGGCCAGGGAATCTGACCCCCACCCCTGAACCTGCTTTCAGGTGCTTTAATTTGCTGAGATGTTTGGCCAGCCCCTAAATTCTGAAAATGTTGGGCCAGTGCCAGCACAACCTCAACTTCTGCGCATTGAGAACCAAGGATCAGTGCTTACCAGAGTCCTCCAAAATTCCTTAGTGGTTGGACCAGGCACCAGAAAAGCCTTGTGCCTGCCTGTGCTGAGCTCACTGATCCCAGCTAACCAGAGTCCCACAGGGTGTCCAGGGTCCTCCAAAGTTCTTGTAAGTGAACATCTTTTTCACAATGTAGTAATAGCTTTACTTCTAATGGAATCAATTAATTGGTAAATGTTCATTTAATTTCAACACATATTTACACTGCTTTCCAAAGTTTTTGTTAGGTTCTTTAAAGCATGTATGAAAGGACTCTCATATGGAGAATATAAAGCATTACATGTTTTTGGCAACATGCCTATCCAGTGGGGAAAGAAGTCCTATCTTACAATTACCTTCATCTATGATTTTTTTTTCTTTCTCTCTGATCATTCAAATATTTCCCTATATTGTTTGCTATTTTGATTTGTCATATAATTTCTTTAATTTTTTGCCTTTTCTATTTGAATATAAAATTTCATATCAATTTTTAAAAATCATTATTTTTGATGCATGATAACACTATTCTATCAATATTATACATACTTGTTTTCCAGCTTCTCATCGTACTGACTGCTTAAGACATATATTCCATACATAAAATTTGAAAGTATGGATAGTAGATATATACATCATTCTGCATAAAGTTCTGTGTTGATTATAATAGACTAAAATTTCTCTCCATGGCCTTTCAAAATTTCATTGTTTTGTAATTATAACTTTTATCAACTAATTGGGTGAGACAAGGATCTAATGCATTTTCTTCCCTTTAATCATCAGTTGTAACATCTGTTTTATAAGTTAGAACATATTCTTTAAATAAAATGAAGCATCTTTAGTGATCCATTAGAAACCATAAATTGATCTGTTTTGGAATCATGTATACTTTTCTGCCAGTAAATTTAACATTTACATTCATATAATATCTTCTTTTCCAATGATTAAAAGTCTATCTTCTTCATCTCAGAGCCTATAGAAACTTACTGTTATTTCTGTTAATACAACTACTTCTACCTTGAATTACATCTAAATGTATGTATATTTGTATGCACATATGTATATGTGTGTGTATTTTCTGACATTGAAGAGAAATATCTAAACATAATATACCTTTAAAATTTCCACAGTCTCATTAATAATTTAGAAAATTGTTACATAAATGAATAGACATACTGAGCCTGTATGAATACACTAACGACTAAAGAAAAGGTGAAAATCATTGTAGGTCTATACAGTTTTAGAAAAATGAAATGAAGAAGATTATGGCCAAAGTGTGGTAGGTTTTTTTGTTGTTTGTTTGTTTTAGTGAAGACCTTCTTTTAAATCAGTAAATTAGTGAATGTAATTGTGTAATTTCTTCATGTTTTATTCATTGATTCAGAAGTTAAGACTCTCTCTTTTGCATAGTCAAACATATGCATATATGAACATGTAGTAAGTGGTTCATTTTAACTTTGTACTTTCCCTATTTATTCAGGCAATGGATGCCATACACAAGTTCACAGATGAACAAGATCCACAAAAGTGTGATAATATTAAACCAAATCAGAAAAAAGATTAGAAAAGCCAGTTTATTAGTTTGTTGTCTTTCATCACAGCTTTGGGATGCGGATTTCACCATAACATGGAGGGCTGACTATAATAGCACTTACCAGAAATAATATTTCTAATTATGAATGTGCTGTATCATACAGGGCAAGTATTGAAGTCAGCAAAGTGGAGCAATTAACAGATGTTTATGGAGAGCTACCTAAAATACTCAACTTTAACTCTGGGCCTATAAAAATGCTTAGAGGAAGTTAGTGCTAGCCTCTGGGTAAAATAAAAAGATTCTGCTTCCTTTCCATCTGTTTTGGATAGCACACTAAGAAATGTCGAGAGCTGAGTCAGTCTTGCTTAGCGTTTTCTCTCTTTATACTCAGTATATAAACCGAATGCAAGATGATAAGCAATACTCAAATATAATACTAAATACTGAGATTCAGTTCTCATGAGACAAAGCAACCTAAGTTTCTTGGCCCACGACAGAATTCAATGAACCCATGGAATGACCCACGACTTTCTCTTCTAATTATGAGAAAAATGCTGTCTCCCTGGATGTTTGCACGGATCCCAAACTAGGAAAGAAAAGTTAGTCAGATAGGTTTTGTGGCTATGATAGATGGACAGGGACAAAGTATCAGGCAACCATGTCAACAACTGAGCATCAACCAAAAAGCAGAACAGTGGAACTGTGAGAAAAGCTAGGAAAATTGATGAGATACATATGATTCACGGAACATATCCATCCTTTAAATATTAATTCATCATGGGAAGCTTGTTCTGAGATTTCTTATTAAATTAAATCGAGGCACTGCTGAGATCAAGGAGACCTCCAGTTAAGTATAATAAGCTTCTTTAGTACATTAGATTTCCAACAGAATTATTTCTTCTACCCCATTTGGTTCCAAAAGTTTGCAATAGATAACCACAGGTCTTGGCTTCCACAGACTCACAGATGTTCTTTTCATTGAGACATTTAACCAGCAGCACATCACTGACATAAAGCCAGTTCTCTTAAAATTGACCTGAGACTCATCAGTTTCCTATCAAAATCATTAGTGAAATGCTAGCACTTAGTCAAGAGAGGCATCTAGTTCTCAGACTTTAGTGCAGAGAAATAATCCACGGAGGCAGTTGAAGGTTAAGCGAGGGTATGGGGGCAAATACCATATAGATCACTAGTAATTTTAGTGCTAGCTGGGAATTTTGACTCATTATTCTAGGTCAATCTGGTTATTTTGTTTCTTTCTTTCAAGATAGAGCAAAAGTCAGAGGTGAGGACCTGGGAGATAGCTCAGTAGAATAAGCACTCAGCTGAGGGGTGCAATGCCCTGAGTTCAATCTACAAAAAAAAAAAAAAAAGGTCAGAGGTGCCTTCGACGTGTTTGAGGTTGTAGGACAGAGTCAAGGAAGGAATTGTCATGACAAAATTGGAAAGGAATGGTGGAAGGACAGTTGATGAGGTCCAGAGAGTCAGAATCTCTGCTCACCAACAGTGAGTCTAAAATGATGCCTTAGTCATGAAGTGCTTCTTTGTTTTTCAGTAAAAGGAAAATCAGTTTATATTAGCAGTGGTTTGCACAAAATAGGACTCATAATAAAAGCAATGGTTTAAATATTTACATCTTTTAAAATGATAAAAACGTACAACAAAGCATGTGGTTAAAATCTAAGTGAGATGAAATATTGGTAGCTGTATAAAATATGCAAATGATATGATCTTTCTCTTCATTTGCTATGTCTTAATGGTGGGGGAAATAATGTACTTCCAAACGATGCTAAAAAGAAACTGTTTTATTATGTTTACTACACAATGGGCCTGCCTCAGGCATTCTCTAGTTATGTTATACATTATTAACTGTTATAAACCATTACTCTGAATAGTACCCAAGTGGCCTGAAAGTTACTGTATCTCTCTAAGTGCTTAGCTCCCTACAAGAGAGTAACCTAGACATCGAAAGTGACTCCTTACTCATTCATTGCCTGTGATTCTGCCAAGTTTAGGCTAAAGTTTAGAATGGGGCTGGAGCATGTCAAGAAACATAAAAGGAGTAAAAGGAAAAAGGGTTAAACCATTAAAACAGGAATATCAAACACTAATTTTATGAGACTCTAGGCTATTCTTTTCAATAATTACTATGGAGTTATCCAAGCAATAAGACTATGTAAATTTGTCTCTGGTTCATACAGATGGAAACACACACACACACACACACACACACACACACACACAAGTTTCTGAGAACCTTGAGACATATGACTTCATATTTCTCCAGACAGCCTCTTTTCCTCTGATAAAATTGCTAATAAATGAATGAAATGCGTAAAGCTTGGGGAGACTTTTTTATCTTTCTCCAATCTGTTAAGCTTACTGGTCAGAAAACTTGTCTATACATTGTCTATTGTGAAGGACAAAGATGATTAACTATTGATGACTTATGTATGTTATCCTAACACATGGTATAAAGAAACCTTTATCCTGTCCCTCCTTTTGCTTCCTTCCATTAGATTTATAAACATATATGGCTTTCTCTCATTGAGTTTATTTCATCATTGTAGATATATTAATTCATATATCTTCTCTACTAGATAGTAACAAAAAGAAATGGAAAAAAAGATGTGTACTATGTTCTTTGAAAACAAAAATGGACAATACAATGGAGAGTATATTTTGTCTTTAATTTTTATATTGTCACTATAACTTCCATTTTAGAGGCATCTGCAAGCATTTAGTTTTCTCTAAAAATTCATTCATTCATTCTGAAAGACCATTCATTGTGAGTTATTGTCTAGACCTATGGAACTATTTCCTATGCCGTTCCTCATTTAAGTCTTTAGCTTGGATTAGAATTATCCCATTCTGCAACTTTTTGCTGGATTCCACTCCTATCACGACTTTGGATATAAGAAAGAGAAGAAACTAGAGAAGAGCCCAGAGGGTGAGAGAAAAACAGAAAGAGGAACACAAAAATGTGAGAGATACAATAAATGAATGAAAATAGAAAGAGAAATCATCAAAAATGTTAAAGAAAGAAGCTCTCTCACTACTCGTTTTTCATTTTCCATATTAAGTATAGTCAGTATTTCTATGAAAGAACACTGTTTGTATCCAAACATTTTGAGCAAGCCTTTGCTGTGTTTAATAAACTAACAAATACTTGAGATGTTGCATTTAAGAAATTAGAAAATCCTGTCCCTCTTTGCTTTTAAAACTTCTTTTCCTAGGGCTAGCCTGGTAGCTCAGCAGATTAAAGTGAATGCTTAGGCAGATGCAGAGGCCAGGGGTTAGATCCTCAGAATGCCCTACTGGCCCCTCTTCCGGGACATGCTGAGACAATAATCGACACTGGGTGTGATGGTGCCTGCCTGTAGTCCCAGCACTTGGGAAGCTGAAAACAGGAGGGCCACTATGAGTCTGATCTGTGCAGTGAGACCCTGTAGACACTGCACTAAAACACATTTTAGAAGAAAATATTTTCCATCAATCTGAAATGGCCTATAGAATTTTGCTATCTTTATAAATAAATTATAAGCAAACAACAAATCTCTGCCGTTCATAATAAAGAGATGTTTAGAAGCAATTCAAGTAGTACAGTAGAGTCTTTAAAACAGTTTAAACTTAGTGTGATGATGTCATCTAAGCACATTGAAATATTGAAGCAGAAGGATTACACACTCAACCCCAGCTTGGGTCCCTTAGAGAGACACTGTCTCAACATAAATAGATAGATAGATAGATAGATAGATAGATAGATAGATAGATAGATAAAACAGGTATAAAGCATAGCTCAGTGCAAAAACAATGGTGTTACAAAAGAGATAACAAAAGGGGAATGTGGTCTCCAAGAAAACATTTGATATTATGTGATATTTTCCTTAAGGCATTGATTGCAGAGAGGAGATGACAATTGCGCTCTGATTGATCAGGCTTTCTTTCCACTTTCCATTTACCATTCAGACCAACGAGAGACTGATGGTCTTCATAGGATTGTAACTCTTTGCTGGTTGAGAATGAGTTCCCAACTCCTATTTCACTCACCTGCTGATTCGCAATGAGAGCAGGCCCACAGAAAAGAAGGGTTGTCTGCACTGATCCAAAGGTCTTGCAGGTGGTGGGTGTTCATGTATCTGTGTGGCCCGAGGAGCCAGCAGAAATACTGAGAAGTATGCTCCATCTACGGTTGCAAAATCATTCACACAGCTGCGAATGCCAAGACTATCCTGAGCGAATCCAAAAGTTTTAATGTCACTTTACCTTTCATCTTGGTTAGCTTAACTTCCAGACTACTTAAAGTACTGTTGCAAGTATTCACAAAAATAAACAAGAACGTTATTCGTGCACTAAGGTAGGTAACTCAGTAGTGAAATTAAGTAATTTCTACATCTTCCTGCCTCTAAAAATGAATAGAACACATTTCTTTTATTTACTTATTTGGCACAGGGTCTCATTATACAGCTCAGATTCATGATGATACTCCTATCTCAGCCTCTTGGGGATCCAGGGCCAGCATGGCATGCAGTACTGGGGATTGAACCTGGGTCCTTGTACTTGCCATGCAGGTACTTAGGCCACTGAGCCATCTCTCTACCCAGATAGAACGCATTTATAAAGAGTTCTTCAGCTTATTGATAGATATATTTATTTCTAAACATCTTAGTACAATTTTGCTAGAATAAATTTTATTAACACCTCATCAAACTACCCAACATTTACAATGCTTTTATACTACATGTCTGCCCTTTGACATTTCTGCATGAATATTTTCTATGATTTCTCATTAGAAAGAAAACATAAGTGAAAAGATGTTCCATCAACTTCACATGGATATAGGATATATATATATATAGATATAGATATAGATATAGATATAGATATAGATATAGATATAGATATAGATATAGATACATATAGATACATATACATATATATCATTGAATATTCATGAAAAGCTATTGCTGGCTCACAAAATTCCTCCTGGGTTAGAATAATGGAACGAAATCTTCATCATCTGGACAGCAAAATGTAATTCTCCAAATAGGCACAAGCCCTTTTTATGCCTTGACCTAACCAGATTGAAGGAAGTCAGTGATGTTCTCTAGCGAAAGAACAAAATGATAGCCAAAGAAGGAAAATTAAATTACCAGGAGGACCATAAAGAATGAAAGGAATGGAAATCTCTTCTTTCCTACCTATATTCAAATTGGATTCTTTCCTCTTATACTACTCTTCACTTTCTGGAACATAGAAGATCCCGGTAGTGTCTTGGAGGGAGTGACTGCCCTGGAGAATCTCAAAGCACCTTTTGAGCTGTCCCTCCTAACTCAGTCTGTAGCTTTGAACTCTGCCCAGTTTCCTCCAGTATCAGAGGCTTTGGGATGGACTGGAGTCTTGGAAAACCCAAATGATGTCGTCTTCTATGACTTTATTATCTGCTTCCATGGCAAGATGGAATGCTTTCCATTTTCTTTCTACTCATTTTATTCCACAAGGGTCTCTTCTATCTTCTCTTTCTGCATTTACCACGCCTTCCCTGAAATCCATAAGATCAGCGCACCCTTTACATCCCCGCGAGTCAGAGCATGCTCAGTTATGTCACCACATGAGACTTTATGGAAGAAAACATTTCTATTCAGTAATTATTGCAGATGTACATAGAGATACTTATAACCTTCTTTAATTTTTTATTTATCTACTTTTTTTCAGTTTCTCTTACTTCTTTTCATTCTTCCTTATTTATCTCTTCCTATTATCAGTAGCAGCAGTTTATCAGTTCTATGAGTAGCTACTAACTGAATACTGTGTTAAGTATGCGCTTATCATCTTACATACATTTTACATAATTCTGAAAATAGCACTGCCATTGCACATTAGTAAAAACAAAGGAAAAGAGGTACTTCAGTTAGAAGAGCTGAGTTATTTTAAGAATCAGGATAGTTGAAAGTAAGTATAAAGTTACTCATAATTTGTAAAGTTAAGACAAATGGTCACAATGTACTTTGTAAGAAATAAAGGGAAATTTATTTTGTATAAGTAAATAACACCTATTTTCACTTAAGTAACTAATGAATTAATGTATAAATTGATTTCTCAAAATTGGTGTTTATATAAATGGTTTTGACAATTTTATTAAAATTATCTTCTGCATTTGTCTCCCAAATTATCTTCTGTCATTGATGTGCTATTCTATAGATTAGGAACAATAAAATAGTAATTATTGTTTATCTTGAGAGAGTATTTTAAAATGTCAGCTCTAAGTAGTTGTGCATGCTTAATGTGTAATTATAATGTGGAAATAAATTAATAACCTAGAAAAACAAAAGTAGCTACTGGCATATTTTCCTTCAATAAAGAATATTTATCTTCTAGTAAATACTGAACCAGAAACATGAAACTGCTACTTAAGGCAATACAATAAGTTGAAAAGGATTTCTTCTGCTTGTTGACCAGATTACATTGTTCATTTCCTGAAGGAGAGTCTAGTACATGCCTTATATATAATTTTGGGTCACAAATTGATAAGTGATGAACAACACAAGTTGATAATTCTCTTGTACATAGAATAAGTTTAATCCTATAAGCTGGAAATCTTTGAGGGTAGGCTGATATTTTTGAGGAAAACAGGTAATTTTTTTGTCTTTTTGAGACAGGGTCTCGCTATGCAGTTCAGCCTGGCCCTGACCTCACTTTTGTAGCATAGGCTGGTCTCGAACTCGCACCAATCTTCCTGCCTCAGCCTCCCAAGTGCTGGGAATATAGCCACCATGCCCTGCTTGAAACAAGTATTTTAATCTGAAAGAAATTTTAGAAGAAAGAATTATTCAAAGATTTTAAAATATTGACCTTTCAATACATATTCATAATGAATGTATTTCTTTAAATTAAGAACATAATTTGTTATTTCATAAATTTATACCACTTGACATATATGTTGCATAAAATTATACATGTCCTTTTTTCTCCAAATCTCCAATATTATACTAAGTAAAAAGCATGCATTTAGGTACACAATGATAGCTCATTCAGTTTGGAGCAATATTTCTAATAACACACTAATTGTTAATCTAATTTATATATATTTTTTAATTTTGTTGAGATAAATGATTGCTTTCTCACCTAGAATTAATTCATAAAATAAGTCCTTCATCAGACCCCACAATGATAGGCCTTCAAGCCTAGATGCAATAGCTTCCACCATCAGCTCACTTTCTCACTTGGGTAATTACTTTTTTTTTTTTTGTCTTTTTGAGACAGGGTCTCGCTATGCAGTTGAGGCTGGCCTTGAGTTCAATTTTGTAGCTCAGGCTGGTCTCGAACTCGCACCAATCCTCCTGCCTCAGCCTCCCGAGTGCTAGGATTACAGGCGTAATTACTTTTTAATTTTTACTTTAAACAATGTTTCTTGAAAACATAGAGGTTAGGTATATTTAAATCACTGCGGTCATTTCAATATTTCCTAATTATTTTTATTAAGTGGAAATGTGAAATTTCCAATCTGAAATTCTCTCAAACTCACACATATCCATGAAATGCTTCGATAGCATAGCTAATATGTTTAATGTAAAAGGTAGAAATTAAGAAATCATATCTATGTATATTATATACCTACATATGCATATATTCCTACATTCTGATACTTGTATTTACTCAAAAGAGAGATTAATATTGAGAGAAAAGTAATTCATTGCAGTTCAGAGAATATAGTATCTAATTACTGCTCTGCAAGCCCATAAATAATCTCTGTGAAGGTCTTCTCGAAGCAACAACAGATGCATTCAGCCATACATGGTGGCACACACAGGTAGTTCCAGGACTTTGGAAGCTGATGCATGAGTATGACCAGAAATTTAATTCCATCCAGGACTACAGGGAGACCTTGTCTCAAAAAACAAGCAAACAAGCACTAGATGCAATTGTCTACTGTCAGTTGCTAGAGAAGGTACAACAGGAGCTGAATTGAACTGATGAGATAATTCATCCATTAAGTAGGATGAATTAAGTATTTTTTTTTTTTGAGACAGGGTCTCACTATGCAGTTCAGGCTGGCCTTGAGCTCACTTTTGTAGCCCAGGCTGGTCTCGAACTCGCATCGATCCTCCTGCCTCAGCCTCCCGAGTGCTGGGATTACAGGCGTGCGCCAGCATGCCCGGCTAAGTAGGTTATTAAAGAACCAAAAATCATGGTAAATTGTCCAGTGTAGACTCGCCTTTCAGGACCTTGGCATTTGTCATCTCCATCACAGCCCTTTACAAACCAGAAAGACTTGCTATGATTGCCATTCAGTGTAGACCTTCCCCAGTATTGTGGATTGGACCCAGAACCTTTGAGCTGAGTTATAACCCGAAGCCTCTGTACAGTGTTGAGACCATTTGGTTAAATAACTAAATTCCCCAGACTGGACCTAATTTTGCACCTCTGTTTCCTCAGCCTCCCATAGTACTGGGGTTACAAGCATGCACCACCACACCCAGGTTCAGCATACACTTTGCATTTTGTATATACTATTTCTTCAGGTTACCTTTTCATTAGTGCCTCTTAAGATTTTGCATGGAAAATAATCTTTGCCTCCAAAAATGTTTGTCTTCTTATTAGTTTCATCATTTTACTTACCAAACACATACAGTAGCCAACCTGATAAGATCAGTGTGCCTAAAATACTACTGAATCATTATCACAAGGAAAATAATGACCTCAAAAACAAAAGCAAGTTTTTAATTGACTTACATGGGTTCCAGTTACCTTCTGAATATTTTGTCTTTTTTAAAAAGTATTTTAGGGTAGGGTCTACAGGATGTTCTGAGTACTAGATGGAGCTCGTAGTGATCCTCCTCTTTAGAGCCTCCCAAGAGCTGAGATAACAGGCACGCACCACCACGCCCAGTCTAACTGCCAACTCAATGCGCGCTGGGGGTGGAGCTGGCACAGGAGGTCTCCGGGATTGAGCCCCAGTCCCTGTGCCTGCTTGCAGGAGCTTTAATCCGCTGAGCTCTTTGCCCGGCCCTTCTTCTGAATATTCAAGGCCCAGAAAGTCCAAATTACACACACACACATTCTGGTAATAAAATACTAAGCCATGCTATGTAAAATTCTAGTTCAAAGCTGATCCTCATGGATTCCTAGTTTCTTTGAAAATACTATGTAATGGTCAAGAAAATGGGAGATGCTGGGGTGATAGTTCAGTGATGCTCTGCCTGCCTGGCTAGTGCAAGGTGCCAAGTTCCATTATTCATAGTAGAAGAAAATGGGCTGCGGAGTGAGAGACAGTTGACTCATAGCTCACATGTAAGAAAAAAAAATGACTTGAGATAAATTAATTGATTTTTCTAAGTCTCAGTTTTCTCATTCTGTTACCTTTGCAAAGGGAATAGTAAGTGTTCATTTTGAAAAAAAAAAAAAACCTTTTTAAAGGGAGTCAATAAGCTATGCATCTATTTCAATTTGCAGTAAGTACGGAAAGGAATAAAAAAAGGTGCCTGCCAACTTCGTCATTTTGCCATGAAGATCCCTGCTACATCCATAGCCCACTGTGTGAATTAAAGACATACTGTAAGCGCTCTGAATCCCGAGCCCCTTCAGCTTCTGAAGCAGAATACTTTGCCGTTTGTTTCCTCAGCTTACACTTTTCTCAGCTGTCGTTCACCTCTCAAAATCCCTAGGACTTTCCAGTTTCCTCTCAGATGCACTTCCACAAACAAGTTTTCATGGCAAGCCTCACAGAGAAATCAAATTTCCCTTTCTCCCCCTCTCTCTAACATTTTACCTTTTTCCACATTACACTTTTATGTCCATCATCTGGATTGTAAGGTGTGCCCAGGCCTGCCCTCCCCTTCAGGCACAGACCTGTGAGCACACAAGGTATAGTGAAGATGCAAGTAGGTTCTTAAAAGAAAAAAAAAAAAAAAGTTCATGGAATTGATTCAACTTGAATAGAAAATGAGGAGCGCGTGCACTTGGGTGATTCATCTTGATTTTGCAATTTTTGTTCCATCATTTAAAGTTAAATCTATAAACTGAACTACAAATACGATGATTAGGACATTTGAGCATATTGAAAAATTTCATAGTTTGAGACAAATGGAGAGGAAGTAATTTTCTTCATTGAAAGGCAATGATAACTCCTCTAACTTTTAATTGATGGAACTAGGCAAATACTCCTTGAATACGGAAGCACTCGAGAGAATGACTAACAACCCGAGTTCTACAAGGTTTCTGTGCCACACTATGTTTTTAAAATTAGAGTTAGCAAACACAGAATATTGGAGGTTAACCATTCACATAATCAATCAAAAATTACCAATCTTTTGTCTTGATGCTCGGATCTGAGATTAAGACTTTCCCTACAGAAAATCAATATTGTAAACACATAATATTGAGATTAGACCTCTTCATTAGTGTATTTGTATCAGCTTTTCCTATACGGAAAATTTGGAGTATATTAAACACATTTATTAGTATATGAGATGCTGTAATGTAGATTCTTTGGGGGAATAATTTGCATTAAAAATTATATATAATAATGATACATGCATATGTAAAGGTATATACACTCAGGAGTCTTAAAATCTTTTTTTTTTTTTTTTTTTTTTTGCGGGACCAGGGTTCAAACTCACAACCTTGCACTTGCCAGCCAGGCACTTGTGCCACAGAGCTACCTCCCCATCCCCCTTAAAATCTTGAATTTAACAAAAAATGGAAAATTATAACCTTATTCTTAATAATTCTGTAATTCCATTTGATAAACTTAATGATCATTTTTATTGACCAGAAAGGGAAGAAACTCTATGTACAATTTTGTAGATACAGAAATACGCTTTTTAATTATTTAGGTAAAAAAATTTAAAAGTTTATTGGCTCATTTCCATTTTTATTATGTAAGTGTTAATGAAAGTTCTAATTAATTTAGTCTCATTTCTTTTTTTTTCTCTTCTTGCTGTGGAAGTGGGTGAGCAGGTCTTGTGTGTGTGTGTGTGTGTGTGTGTGTGTGTGTGTGTGTGTGTTGCAGAATTCTACCATTTTGAATAGAATGGATAAAAGACTAAATCTGCAGTGTTGTAATTATACAGAGATTTTTCTCCCCATCTGAGCTTCAGCCTATTTGGTAGACTTCTCCCTGCCCTTTGGAGGACGTCACTGGCAAGTTGAAATTAGATGGCAATGACGAGTAAAACAATACACATAGCTCACTGTATTGATGAAAGTCTTACACTTCTGCCATTATTTTGGCTGCAGCAGTCAGAAGCCCACACCAGAGCATATAATCCAGGCCTTCCTCTCCCATTCCCGCTCCTCAGTGCTGCCAATCATATTTCCCTACTCTCCATGCGGTGTGCTTTTTTGGATACTCAGCTCCTCCAAATGCAGCTTTCCCTCCTTCAGCCAGCAGGCTGATGTTCTCCTTGCCTATCCAAGGACATCTTGTCATTCTTTTTTTTTTTTTGGAAAAAGCATTCTGACTCTGACAGAAGCCCAGTAGATAGACTTTCTTTTCAAATGAGTCCATACTATAGCCTTAACACCCAGAATTCCGGAAATACTCACCTTTATACTCCAACAAGTGGTGATGCCCTTGCTGACCAGGAACAACATCCTGGCCTGCTCCAATCAATATACCTTTCCCATCATGCTCTGAGGCACATGTATCTAGCTTTTTAACTCCACTCCTTGAAGCTCCTCACACTGCATGGACACGACAGAAAATATCACTCCTTCATCCATGGGCTGGGGAAGGAATAAGCTTGAAAAATATCTTTTCTACATACCTCTTATTTCCAGATGATTAGTGTTGGGCTAAAATCACAACACAGATCTTTTATCATGTCTTTTGCAAGTTTTACATGCATCATTTAACAGCTTTGTCATTGTTCTTGTTATTTTGTTTTTTCTTGACTTTGTCTAAAATAGAAAATGTTTATATTAATATCCCATTACAATATTTGAATTATTCTTCACTTCACCTGACCTCTGTACAGTATTATCATTGGATAGGCTGTAAATTATAAATTTCAGCCTATTAATATCATTTATTAATAAAATTTTAATGAATAAATAATGAAATCAATATTTCCTTGTATCAGATATTTTTTCCGTTGCTAGAGGTATAACAGTAAAAAGAAAAGTCTCTGCTCTTGCATTGTAGTGATGACAGATCTATAAGCTTAAAAACAATGTAGAAATTTCATGAAAATATAAAATAATGATGTCACACATTGGAAAGTTTAAGGAAGTAAACAAAACTTGACAATGTGATCCTGACTGAAGTATGTAATTAGGCAGATAGGAAAGGCAAGGCTTTCTGTAATAGTGGAATCTATTTTTATATGGGAGTGGAATTTAAACTGTATTGTAAGTTGGAATTAGTTATATGAGAATATATAGTCAAGAGAAAATAGCCTGTGTACACTCATAAAACTAGAATATGCATGCACATATAAGAAACATGCAGGGCCCGGCAGGATGGCTCAGTGGTCTAAAGCACCTGCTTAGGAAAGCTTAGGCGGCTGCAGGGACCTGGATCGATCCCCGGCACCACATGCTGCGCCAGCCCTGCCCTCAGGGCAGGTTGAGCCGGCCATAAAAATAAATAAATAAACAAACAAAAGTTCTGAAATAAGAAATAAATAAATAAATAAAATTTTAAAAACTTAAAAAAAAAATAAAGAAACATGCAGAGGGCTGGAGAGATGGCTCAGTAGAATAAGCCCTTGCATGGTAAATGCAAGGACCTGAGTTTAATCCCTGGTTCTGACGAAAAAACAAACAAAAAACAAAACAAACACAAACAAAAAACACAGAAACACAGTCTGGAGAACACCAAGAAAGACAGAGGGGTACAGAGAATATGGGCCAGGATAAGGAATCTAAACTTTTATTTACTGGTAAAAATTTAGGGGGAGTGTTATACAGATTAGTTACTTAACAGTAGTTATAAACAGAAGGTATCAAAAGCCAACATTGATATGTGGTCCTGAGAACATCCATGCCAGGATGGCAATAACAATGTTTCAGACAGGATCTGTCAGTAGTGAGACAAGTAAAACTTCTTATAAAAATGCAAGTATGAGTGCTGGTGAGATAGCTCAGTGGACTAAGCACCTGCTTAGGCAAACACAAGGACTGGGATTCAATCCCCAGCACCATGTGAGGTGCCAGCCCCAGGTGCACTGAGCCAGCCACCAAGACTGAACATAGTGGCACATGCCTATACTCCTAGTACTGGGGAGGCTGGAAACAGGAGGATCACTAGGAGTCTGAGTTACATAGTGAGACTCTGTACCAAATACATTTTTAAAAAATGCAAGTATCTCAAGAAAGGGCTTTGCACCAGTTAATGTGTGTGCACACCCATCTTCTGTACATGAGTGTCATTTGGCTTCTAAATTTTTGCAATATGGTTACTCCTATCTTATTAACAGGAAGTTCTATATTCAGAGTCCTTTGCAGAAACAGTGGCTTCTGCTGTTGTCTGGCCAAGAAGAGGGTAGGAGCACATATAAGGCTTCCACAACCACGCCTACGGTCACACTTCAAATAGCTACCCCGTGGGTTCTCCGGACTCGCTGTACTTTTAGAATAGGCTATTGCCTAGTTCTTTCTTGGCATTGAGTCCTCTATCCTCTTTTTATGGGAAGTTTTAGTTTTTTCCCTAGTATCAATGATAATGGCTGTTTTTTTTTTTTCCTGTGTGTGTGCAATAGGTATTATTATTCTCTGTCTTTGCACTGTTCCTTGATGCTTCTGAGATAGATGGGTTGTATTATTTGCATATGACATGACATTTCTAGATATTTGGAAACTGAAAGCATCTCTTGGCTCAATCCAGACTGCATTTAAACCCTTACACAAACACCTCATAGATTAGTTTATATTTGACCAATGTACACTATTGTTCCTATTTTACAGCGCTAATAGCCATTCAAATCTGTTTACTACCCTCTCCTCATATTTCCTATTAGATACATTATAGTTTTCAGATTTTATAACTTAAATTTGAATCCTCCTCAACTACTGAATGTATTGTTCAAAGTTTGGATCAGTTAATAAATAAATTAAGCTGTCAAATTTAAGTCAAAAAGACAGATTCTATTTTCATCAAAAGGGCAAGTTGGCATTTTCTAAGTATTTATAAGAATAGCCTTCTAAGTTTTTACTAAATTTTTAATTTTAAAGGATAAAATTGCAAAATCTCAGATATATAAAATATTTTTGCATTCCTCATACTGATATGAATTTGAAATTCATGTGTCTCTTCTGATGTTACTTTATCTTTTAATGAGAAGGTGCTGTCTCCTACAATGACTTTGATTTTTATAGTTAAACTGATCTAGATTTGAAGTTCTGCTATTCTCTCATCTTGAATAAAATATTTATAACTATGATATTTCTTTTACTCAGAATGTAGTTGAAATAGTATCATCCATGGGCTTGATCAAACTAGTTCTATGGCAAATTTCTTTAAAATTCTTGCTTGTCTGTCTGTAAACACCAGTCAGTACTGTTCTCATTACAAGTTCTATATTCAATTTCCCTTTTGGTATCAACATTTATGAGTTGTATAACCTCTGAGTATTTTCAGAGCATAGAATTTTAGGTTAATTAAATGTGATAAAAACACTAAAGCACTTTATATAAATGAAGCATTATATAAATGTAAAATGCAAAAATGACTTCTTTGGATAACTTAGATCAAAAGAAAATCCGTGATCACTGCACAGTTACAGAATAAAGTGAGAGGTATAGAAAAAATAGCAATCACGTGATAGAATGTACACCACTGAATTTAATGGAGAAAATCTTTTAAGTTTTTTTTTTTAGGGAAGGGTCTACAGGATGTTGAGGGTCTCACTGCTAGATCGAACGCGTAGTATTCCTCCCAAGAGTTGGGATTATAGGCACACGCCATGATGCCCAGTCTCAATTGTCCTCTCAGAGCGCCCCGGGAGCGGGGCTGGCCCTGCAGGTCTGAGGATTAAACCCTCAGCCCCCACACTTGCTTGCAGGTACTTTAATTTACTCAGTTATTTGGCCAGCCTCGAATGGAGAAAATATTGACATTTGAGTACAAGGAATGACAGCACAAACACTGTTCTACTTCAGATTTTTGTTGAAGTTCCTTACTATGCACTTTTAAAATTAAAACTACTAGTTTGTCAAGCCCACTTGCATTCTTCTTCCACATTCTCTTTCTTTACCCTTTTTGCAGAAACCCTCCTGAAAATTCCCGTTTGTATTTTTCTTAACTAAACTTGTTGCATGCCCACCGTTCCAAAGGAGTGTAAATGTAAAAAAAAAAAAAAAAAATGTATGCTACTGAAATTATTTGGGAGGCAAACAAAAATTTTGCCTAGAGATTTTGATGTTTTACTGCCTCTCATCATTCATCATCTATGTAGCTATTTTAAGGAATGCTTAAACTAACATAAGCAATATGAAAATAAGTGGCAGTTAATTCATTTGAACTGTATGAAGAGCTGGGTATAATATATTTAGGAAACAATGACTGTAATCATTGAAATTATGTTTACAGCTTATTTTACTCTCATTTAATATTTGCAATTTTAATTATTTGAAGAGATTTAGCTTTATATGTGTTAATAAATATAATCAATTTCATTGGTGATACATTTTAATCCACAGTCATCCTGACCTCCTGATGGAGCTATGATTGCTTCAGGAATAGTTCAGTAGATTAGTCAGTCTCCTAATGAGCAGTCTTCAATGAGACATTTTTTGTATCTTATGAGATGTAGAAAGGCAACCAAATTATTGACTGAAAGGAATTTCCTCATACCTGATGACTCTCTGAGGTATGGATGACTTGGCTATTATAATTTTATTTTCTTCTACATACAAAACAAATGTGTGTGACCTTAATATAATTCTCCAAATGAGTAACTGGTTTTACTCAAGTAGATAGAAATATTTCTCTGGTTCTTTCTTCTGAATGATTAAAAAATAATTATCATAGCATGGTTATAGTTGCAATATAATGATTGTGAATGGGACAAAATTGATTGAATGACACACAAAGCAAGCTTGTGATTCTGACCTCCTTATTGTGATAATTTCAACATGCAAGATAGAAATCACTGTAAAATATACAGATACATTCAAAATTTTAATAATGATACTCAGTAAAAATAAAATAACTATAAAACTAGAAAATAACCACACACAAGCTCTTTAATAACTACTTTAAAATTGCTTCCTTCTAATTAGCTTGAGCAAGTTCTTCTTTATTCTAGAAGTCTCAGAGTCCTCATCTGTGAAGAAAATAAAATACCTGTTGCATAGAGTTACTGAAGTAGAATAAATGAAGTTATTCTTGTACAGCTGTTCTCTCGGCATCTGTAATATATATCACGAAAGCCTATGTGTATAAATGCCAGGCTCTATTGCTGAACATTGAAAGGCTGTTTTTGTAAAGCATTCGTGATTTACCTCCAAATGCTAAGCTGATCTCAAAGGGTTCATGCAACATTTCAAAGTATCTATTTCATGCATGAAAGTATCTAGCACCTTTGTGACTGCTAATTAGACTAATAATTGCATTAAATTCTCCACGTTCAGGTAGTTAAATGTGACTCCTACCATTTCAGTGCCTGACTTAACACTGTAATCCTCTGAATTATTGTTAAAATCTAATTTCTAGTTGAACTGTTGAAGCTCATCTTTGGTGGCTGAAAGGCTACTTCTATATTTAAACTAGGGTTAAATTGCATTTTAGAGTAGTATTTTAGAGTAAAGTGTGTTTTAGAGTAGTACACAGATTTTTTTTATATCCTGTCCTTTAAAAAGTTGCTTTTCAGCCAGGCATGGTGGCTCACGCCTGCATTCCCAGCACTCAGGAGGCTGAGGCAGGAGGATTGGTGCGAGTTCGAGACCAGCCTGGGCTACAAAAGTGAGCTGAAGGCCAGCCTGAACTGCATAGTGAGACCCTGTCTCAAAAAGACAAAAAAAGTTGCTTTTCAATTGTTCATGATTATATACTTACATTTACAAGTATGAATAATTTTTCATATAAACTCTTAGAGACATCTTATTCAGTTTAAAATTGAACTAAAAATCAATAAAAGAAATCTAAGAGTCCATCAGTTGAGTTAATGATTGAATAAAGAAAATGTGGTATGTAGGCACAATGAAATGTGATTGGGGAGATTAAAAAAAGGAAGAAATTAATGTTATATGAAATAACTCAGGCAATGAAAAACAAGTGCAACATGGTCTTGTTCATATGTTGTATCTAGAAAAATTTGACTCCATAGAGGTTCATTATTCTAGAAGAGACTAGAATGTTAGTTACCAGAGGCCAGGAAGAGTACAGTGGAGGAAATGGAAAAGATTGGTCAATTGATACTAACTTATTGTTAGAGGAAATAATTTCTGATTTTCTGTTGTAGAGTTACTGCACATGATAATACTATTATTTTTTAAAATTTTAATAAAATTTTGAACTTTTTTACAAATATAAATAGTATTTGAGTACATAGATATGGTTACTATCACTAGAGTATGACACAGTTTTTAAAAATATAGAATCATCACAAGCTAACCAAAAAATATGTAAAAGTTTTATTTGTAAATTAGAACACAAAGAAAAAATTTGAAGAGCCAGACAGATAGCTCAATGGACTAAGCATCTGCTTAGGCAGAGGCAGGGACTGGGTTTGATCTCCAGCATGCCATGCTGGCCCTGCCTCCAGGACCCACTGAAGGCAACTGAGACTGGGTGTGCTGGCGTGTACCTACAATCCCAGCTCTTGGGAAGCTGAATACAGGAGCATCACGGTCAGTCGATCCGTGTAGTGAGACCCTGTAGACCCTGTACTAAATGTATAAAATAAAACTTTTTTGAAAAACTTAAAAAAGAAAAATTTGAAAAGAAATATCCACATATCCTATCACTGTTACCAATAAAAAAGAAGAAAGAAAGAAAGAAAGAAAGAAAGAAAGAAAGAAAGAAAGAAAGAAAGAAAGAAAGATGGAAATGGGCAGAGCCTTGGAAACTATACAACAGGCTTTATAGTTATTGGATTTTAGGAAACAGAAGTCAATTTTTGTGTTTCCTTTTTGCTACAGATGGTTCTTGCTGGCAGAACATAAGGGCAAACAGAAGCCAATAAACTTGCCAACTTTCCCCTAAGAATATATGAAAAATATGACATATTATTCATAAAATCAATTTTCACTATCATTCTCTATTAAGAATGTGCTTCCTTTTACCTTAAGACTGCTACATGAAGACAATATTTGACTTCCATATCTCATAAACAAATATATATAGATACATATAGATACATATATATATGTAGTACTTGAGTCAATTTTGTCTCTCAACTCTTCAGTCCTTAACAATGTAGTTAGTGTTCCAAATATAGATGGAAAAAAATCAATTTTAGCTGTCAGTCTATACTTTTTTCAGTGAGTAACTTCTAAACATTTCATATTCCTCAATCTTAGAAACAAAAATAAAATTTAACATTAAAATTTAATATTTCACATGCTAAAGAAAATATGGATAATAATTTGGATAATCAAATACTGTGATAGGCTTAAGAGTTTAGCTAATAATTTACAGTAGAAGAATGTTCTTATGGAATAACAGTAAATATAAAATTGTGCAGTTTAATTTACATAAATTATATTTCTCTGGTTGAATACATAGTCAAAGTGAGTGGAATATCACATTAAATGTTCTATTCATTAAAATATCTAATATTTTAAAGAATGAGATATTTCATTATAAATATTTTATTATTCTTGATATATTCTACATCAAAATTTATGCAAAGAAATGATTAGACTCTAGAAACATTGGATTTTTGGTAAACCAGATGACATTTTTTTTGAGGGGGGGTGCGATTGGAATTCACTCATGACTTTGCACTTACCAGGCAGTCACTTGTGCCATGGAGCTATCTCCCAGACCCCAAGCCAGACAACTTTAAAACTGGGTTCTATAGCTGGTTATATATCAGCTCAAAGTTTATTTTATTGTAAGCCTTTTGTATTCCATGTCTAGGAAATAATACTTGATTTTTTATTAAACATATTTATCACAAAACATACTTTGTTTTATCATTATTTTTAACACATAATTTGCCTTGTGATCAAAATTGAAAATATCAATGTTAATTATATTAACTATATAACTGCTTCCTCTTAGTCCAAAGAGAAATATATTCTTTCCCGTTTTTTTTTTTTTTTCTAAGCAACATCAATAGGGAGGTGGGTCATGCCCACACACTGTACTCTGTAGAACGATTATGAGGACAATATGCAATATGTCAACTTTCAAAGAAAAGAAAGGGGAAAAGAAAAAAAAGTAATGTTGATTTAGAAGGGTAAATGTTTAATTGTTTGATCAATCTTATATACCTATATGCATTAATCTAAACTGATCTGATGATGAAAATATGTAATATAACCATTGTTAAATTTAAACAATAAAAAATACTAAATAAAAAAACTATATAACTATAATATAAGAAGAAGAAATTTGTCTAAGTTTCTAAAAGCTTTGAAGAGTATGTCAAAGATTACTTTTAGATTCCAGTAATCTCTCTCATTAGCTATTATCCCTCTGTATTTATGTAACAAATGGTTATTGAGTCCAGCAATTTACCCACAGCAAAACCTGGTCAGTGACTGCAGGTGCACAGATGTATTTAGAATGTTCACTATTAAAATGTATTGGAGAATCAACATATGCATAAACATAACTGAAAGTACTATGACAAGGTTTACTAGTGTGTTCTGAATGAACTACTACAAAACATTTAACAAGCTGGATATTACCAAAAATAAGAAAATAAGAGTGACTGTGTTCCAGATAAACAGATTTTGCAAAGAGCTGTCAGCTACAAATCTGACTGTGCAGGTCCCATGCACTGAGCAATAACTTTAAGGATGACTAGCTGAATATGGTATAAATTAATGAACAATTTTTTACCATTTTCCTGCATCAACTACAATTTTGCAACATTTTGTAAAATGTTCACCAATTGGCTGTTCAGTTTTACAACTTACTTTAACCATTTTTGTTCAATTCTTTGGGCTCTCGTTTGCTAAAATATAGTGGTATCCACTTATCTACAAGGATAGTGAGTTAGGGAGTTAAAATATATGAACAGAATTTCAAAATTAGATGCACAAAGGACCATGCAATTTCTAGACAGCAGACCATGGAATATATAACTTGTTGTTTGAAAAGTCCTTATTTAAACTTAAGGTTGACACTTTGTCCTTAACTCACGCTGCAATGCTTCTCACTTGCCGACATGATAATGAGAGTGAATGGTTGTATCAACCCACAGTGGCCAGTGCAGTCACTCGGTTCATATATTTAGTGACGACTCATACATGTTTCTGTCCTCAAGATACATAAACACGTGTTTACTTTGTGTTGCCTTGTGGTTAGTGAGCTCTTCAACGGGTTGTAAATATCAGCATTGCATTGAAAATATCAATCTCAAATCAAGTTGAAGAGCTTAGCAGATGAAATTGTTAGTACTCGAGAAGTGCAAACAACTGGAAGACTTGGAAGTTGCAAGGAATGTTAGACAAAACAAGCACACTTTTACAGTGTCTCTGTCACATGCACCGATAAGCAAACAACGACATCTCTTTTGCTAATCCAATCACAGTGTTATTCTCAGTGATCACCTTACTGATGAGGTAAAATCCCAATACACATAACACAGTGAAACATTATAATTACTTGGAGAAGTTAAATATTTATCCAAAAAGTCAATGAAGATTTTGAGCACAAATAAAGTCAAAGTGTCAGCAAGAATTGATGTTAAAAAAAAAAGACATTGAGACGTTTCTCCCTAAGCATTTGACTGTTTTATTCCTTGTTTAACATCAGCTTTTCAATTCTGATTATATACTTTACATGATAAAAATTGTAAATAATCAGTATTTTTTACCAAAAATGAATGGAATGAATGAAAAAGTAAAAATCCAGCCAATATACCCATATCACATGCTGAAACCAAATGCTAGAGAAATCAGTTTATTATGGTATTAGTTCCTTCTAGGAACTAGCTGTATCCACATAATAGGATATGATCAATGCTTCTATGCAAATAGCATAAAATTTGCTTTTTTCCTTTTTATCATATTATCTAAATAATATTTGCTTTCACAAGTAAGAACTATTTGCATCCACCTGATGCCTTTTAGCAAATAGTAAAAGTTGCGCTCGTCTTTTCCTACGAATTAACTTGGCTAATTTAGTCAGTTTCTCCATTTCTTTCTCCTCGCTGAGACACAGCGCTTGCTCACACAAGCAAATTAGAGGCGTGGAGGGTTATCTTGGCTTCCAGCTGGCGGAGGCTTCTTTCCAGTCTGCTGGTTCCAAGGAAGACAGCATGGCAGAGGGGCTGGGCAGAGGAGGAATGGGAGATACTGGCTTTTTTTGTTGTTGTTGTTTTGAGACAGTGTCTCACTAAGCAGTTGAGAAAAAGTAAAAGCTCACTTTTGTAGCCCAGGCTGGTCTGGAAGTCGCACTGATCCTCCTGCCTCAGCTTCCCAAGTGCTGGGATTATAGGCATGTACCACCAGGCCCAGCTTATAACACTCATTTTTAAATACGCAATTACTGGAACTAGATATATTGTTATCAGAGCCAGTTTTTTACTTTTGGGCTTGAGCTTCACACAATTATTGACTCAAGTCATAGACAATGCAGTTACAAGCACAAGTGACCTGGCTTGCATAGGAGGAATACCTCCCCACTTTAGTGATTGTACATGTAAAATGGATGTATTCCCCAAACTGGCACTTTGGGCCTTCAATTGAGAATGTGGCTGGGATAATCCAGTGCAGCAATATAAATTGAACTATTTTGAAAAAGATGACATCTTTTTAAAACATGAATTATATTTAGTAGTCTTATTCTTTTTAAAAAAATGTATTTAGTACAGGGTCTACAGGGTGTCCCTACGCAGATGAGACTGGTAGTGATCCTCTTGTTTTCAATCTCCCAAGCACTGAGAATGTAGGCATGTGTCTCCACGCCCAGTCTCAGTTACTGTCCCAGTGGGCTGGGGGGAGGGGGCGCATGGCACACCAGGGATGAAACTTTGGACGCTGAGCCTAGCTAAACTGGTATTTTTGGTCCACTGAGCTATCTGGCTGACTTAGTCGCTTATTCTTGGCAGAGTCATAAATGGTGAATTCAAACCAAGACAATGTTGTATGCCTCATTTCTTGAAAAGAATTCAAGATAATTTTATTTTATTGGGCTTGGGGGTACTGAGCTTCTAAATGGGCAACAAGCCAAGCAGTGAAGAATGTTTTGTCTCTTTTTGCTCTTTTCGTTACTTTTATTGCAACTTACCCTGTAGGTAAAGCAATCTTATCAACCAAAGGCTTCAGAAACTCTGAGTTATCTTTTATCTCAGGGATATCATAGACAAGGACAATAAGACAAATCAGACACTGAATGTAATTGTGTAATGGAAGGCACCTTACAGAACACAGGGCTTTTGCAGAGCTACCAAGGATGAGATCTGTACAGTGTCTAGCAGTAGTCCAGAGGCTCACAGGAATTCAAATTGCACTTCACTGAGATAACAAGGAGCAAGTTAACTAGAAGGCAGTAAAAATAGGGGCTAATAGAATTACAGGGAAAAAAATCCTCTGTGATTGATTTACTTGTTTTACCTATTTTAATACCAGAAAATTCTAATTGTGTGTTTGGAAGTGATAATATAGTCAGTCAAAATGTTTTGTTTGCACGGGGCTGGGGAGATAGCTCCGAGGCACAAGTGCCTGCTGGGCAAGTGCAAGGTCATGAGTTTGAACCCTGGTCCCCCCCCCCAAAAAAAAAATGTTTTGTTTGCACATGTTTGTGATAAATAACAATTGTACTTGTCTTAGACAATGGGACAGTACACATATCATATGGTGGTTACATCGTTGCACTGCATATTTTCTTAGAGTTCAATTCATCAAAGTATCTCCTACTTTATGAACATTTGTATTCTGTGGATTTTCTCCTCCTGGGAGTAAACAGTAAAGTGACTGTAAGTATTTTATCTGCTCGTTGTCCTTCCTGGGCAACCACTGGAGAACAGAAAAGGGACCAGGTGTTGCCAAGCGGCCTTTATTGAGTTCTCCAAGAAGCTTGCCTTCTCCCTTTCTCCACGTGTTCATTGCCACCTGCAAATGAAAACTGTCATGCGGACTTTTCAAACTGCAGCTTTCTATCTTTGTACCGTGCTTTATTTATCTCCCTTCGGTTTAAAGTAGTCACAGCTAATTTCTTGTTCAGAAAAATCTAAAATCATTATGAATCTATAATAAAAGATGAAGATATCTATACACTGATACAGAAAATCTTCCAGGTATATCACTGAGTACCAAAAACAGCAATGAAGGGCCGGTAAGACAGCTTGGCAGACAAAACGCCTGCTTGGGCAAGTGCAGAGACAGGGTTTCGATCTCCAGCACCACATGCAGTACCAGCCCCACCCCTTGGTCCTCTGAGCGGGCCACCAAGACTGGGTGTGGTGCTGCATGCTTGTAATCCCAATGCCAGTGTCGGGGAGGCTGAAAACAGGGGAATCACTATGAGTCTGAGCTATTTAGTGAGACCCTATACCAAATACATATATACATAAAAAATTGAACTGCAAAGCAGTGAATATAACATGCTATCTTTATATGTATAATGTAAATAAATAAAATACATATAATTTATCATTTCTCATGTCCACATAGCTTGCTTCATGTAGTGTGGAGAACATGAAAAAACACACCTAAAAGACAGGGGTCAGTACCTGTAGGCATGAGGGAGTAAAGGACAGATCAGAGAGGGATATAGTCTCTTGATACATCTTGGTGATTGTAAATTACTTATTTGAAGGTATCAGTCTATTAAAAACATTTTTAAAACAATAGTGCAGCAATGCCCAGAGGGTAATGCAATGCAACAGCCTGAGCCATACATCAGAGGGACAGCAGGGGTAGGAGGCTGCCATGCTAGGGCGTACTTTCCCTTGTTGCCTGGAACGTGGACCAAGTCACAGACACTCATTCTCCTTGATGCTAGCGCACTTATTTGCAGCCAATGAGAAGGTCAGGCAGATTATCTCATTTCTCAATGCAAAGTTGACCTTTTCTGGTTTTTTGGGGGTGGGGAGGAGGAGTTCTTTCCTTTGAAATAGGGCTTCCCTCTAACACAAAGGCTAATCTCTAACTGGTGTGTGTGTTACCTGTCATCTGGCCCCAGCTTTTGAGTGACTGGATGTGGAGTTATTTTTAATTTATCTTAAATAGGACATAACGTAGAGTTATTAGATTAGTACCACTGGAAGCATGAAAACACATTCTGTATAGTATTTTCCAAGGAAAACACTGTCATGCTATTTCTTTGAGGAATTGTAGTTAATGTTTCAGTCGTATCTTTTTAAAGATATAAATTTTGTGTAATAATCTTTCGAAACACTTGGGGTGAGCAACAATATAGCTTAATCACACAGCTCCTGCAGGCAAGTGCAAGGTCCTGAGTTCGATTTGGAACAAAAAAGAGCAGGATTTTTTCAACTTTCTTCTTCTTCTTCTTCTTCTTCTTCTTCTTCTTCTTCTTCTTCTTCTTCTTCTTCTTCTTCTTCTTCTTCTTCTTCTTCTTCTTCTTCTTCTTCTTCTCTCTCTCTTTCCTTCTCTCTCTCTCTCTCTCTCTCTTTTTCTTTCTAGTAAGGTGACAAGGGGGATAGGTCTCTTCCAAATGGAAAAGGGTCCAGAAGACCAAGGTAAGGGATGAGAGCATTATTTCTCTGATATTCACCTCAACAACATGTTATCCTAGAAATATTCACTGATGAAAACAGAAGACTGCCTGGACTACTGACTATATACTAATTACTAGGAACTTTGCTTCTTTGATTTTTCACACCAATCTTACAATAAGATGTAAGATTGTCCCTGCTTTTTTCTTGATGAAATAAGGCTGAGAGATGTGTAGAATATGAAGGAGACATTCTAAATGTAAAACTTGAGTATGTACAGAATACTTTTAGAAAGGTAAAGCAAGCATTTATTTCTCTTCATGGAATATAGAATCTGTACCTTTGTCTAGAAGCCAGGAAGAACCAGGTGTGAGTATGTTTACATAGATCAGGTGTGGGAGGAAGTATATGTAAGGGTCCTCCCCATGCCTGCCTCCTCCCCACCGGCATGCTCACTGAGCAACCAGGGAGACAGGCACTCTGGTGCCATGAAAACAGGCAAAAGAAACATAGAAACTTACCTGGAAGCAGAACAATAGAAACAGTCTTAGACATACCCACTGTGGAAACTCTGACACAGAGAGATGACCAGGAAGACAAATACAAACATACAGATGCAATGCAGCAAAGTGTGGCAAAGGATTTTAAAGAAATTCAGCAAACAAGCCCTTAGAGATGCACAATATATACAATAGGTTGGTGGGAAAAAGCATACCTCTCATCAGAGAAATATGTAAGACAAAAGTAAGAGATGCAAATTAGAAGCTACTAGGAATAGTTAGGCAATGTCTCATGCATTCAGTGACATTTACAAATGAAAAAATGAATAATATACACCTCCACAAAGCAGACATATGCTTAGCTAGACAGAAATACACAAATTCACACATGAAAAGTATAAACACTGACAGGTATTACATACACACACATACAAAGATAAGCACAAATACATAAAGACACTAACATATAAGAGATGCAGTTGCCCATTATCTGAAGACAAAACAATCAGATACTGGTTCTCACAGTAACAATAATTTAAAAGCTAGCCCTCCTCTGGCTCCTGCACAAGGTGAGCAGCCTAGAAACCCTTGTTCTCCAGGCCACAGATGGTGTGGCCACCTTAGGTGGTGGTGGCCTGTTCTTCTCAGAGTGTTCTATTTTAATTTATTTTATTATGCTCTGGAGACTAGAATTTTCTCTCTCTGACATTTATCCAGTTGGACATTTCTGGATAATTTCTGACTCTTCCCAACATTACATTCTTTAACTTTGCTCAGAGTATATTCTAATTTTTTTCAGGCTTAATAGATTGATTTATTTACATATGATTTTCCTGGCTCCCATTCTAGTATCCTATGATATATGAGACAGTGAAGTGGAATATTCTTGATAACAGATGTGCTTCAAATTGTGTAGAATATGGCCAGCATTATATTATCCTCAGCTCAATATTGTAGGAAATATCTCCAAAAATAAGTTACTTCTTGACTTATTTCCAAATATGAAAGTAAACTAGGAGGGGCCAGAGATACAACTCAGGGGTACAGTGCTTGCCTAGCAAGTGTGGGGTCCTGAGTTTGATTCCAGGCACTGAAAAGAAAAAAGTAGGGAGCTACTTAATGTTTTCAAGCTATAGGTGAACATGCCCATGTATATACTGGTTTTTGTACATATGATCAAAAATATGACATATATATATATATATATATATATATGGATATATCTATCTAGCTACCATCTATTCAAATTATTCTTGTAAAAGTAGCTTTATTTGAATGGAAGCCATGCTGTTTCTTATTGGCACTGTCTTTTCAGTGAGAAGAATGTTTGAGTTGAGTCTGCAGTCACAATATTATTTCCATCTGATGTGTTATATTTAAGTGTGTACATAGAGTAAACAACTTCATATACTCATATACAGCTTTTTAATTTTCTCCCCAGTGACAGTTCAATCGGAAAGGGTCAAGACCCTACCAGGTGGGCGTGAGTCCCAAGTTTTCCTCAAAGTGTCCTCCATGGACCTGATTCCTCATGATGCTACTCAGTTCTTGGCTGTGCCCTGACCAATCTCAGGGGTGAAAATGCCTAGGAATTCTCAGTTTTAATAAGATCTCTAGACAGTTCTCCTGCATACTTGTGATGGAGAAGCACTGCCTAGAGAACTGAATTTTATTGATTTTTCTATGGGGATTAATTCTGAAAGATATGTTCAAATATGGGCAATAGAAGAAGTTTCCCAGTCATGAACTTTTGCCATTAAAATTGCCATAAATATTTATGTGTAAAAAGTGTGTGTGTGTGTGTGTGTGTGTGTTTATTATTATAGTCAGAAATTGAACCAAGGGCTGCATGCTTGATAAGCAAGCTCTCTACTACTCTACTAAATACCAATTTTCTTCCTTATGCTTTTAAAATGCTGATCCAATTTTATTTTTCTAACATTCTGTTCTCATGAGATGTCACATTATCCCCTGATTACTAAAGAATGTTCAGAATAAGCTGCATACAGTAACAAATTTCTATTTCTTTTCAATAAAGTAATGCAGAATTTTTTATGCAAGTAGTACAGGGGATATAGGGTCTACAGTGTCTCACTATGTAGATCAGACTTATAGTGATTCTCCTGTTTTTCAACTGTCCAAGTGCTGAGATTACAGGTATGCATGCCACCACATCCAGTCTCAATGTGCCCTAGGGGTGAGGCTGGCACAGGACACCTGGAGTGGAACCGGGGCTGCTGTGCTCTGCTGAAACAGGCACTTTAGTCTGCTGAGTTATTAGACCAACTCCAAAATTTTTTATTCTTAGTAAAAATTTATCTTTCGGTACATTACAAAAGAAAAATGTACCCATGAAAATGTACATACATATGTACATAAAATTCATGTTTGTAAATCAAGTACTGCTGTACTATTTATAGATAAATTCTAATCTGATTATATGCAACTAAACATTAGATACTATTTCTTAAGTATATCAAAAAAGTTGAATTTTAATTGTAAATGAATATTCAAAGGAAAAGTACATAGAGCACTAATTTAGGGACTTAATATCAGGGTCATTATTCTCTTATAAGAGAGATTTATTCACTTAAATAATTCAGCACAAGGTGCTCAGCCTTGTACCTCCTCTTCATGTATTTAAATTTAAGAAATATTAATTCATGTGCAAATTTTTAAAACACATCTCTTACCTAAAGTCCACTATATATTTTTATAGCTTTAAAATTAAATATAGCTATTTCAAGCCTTCTGTATTAAAATAAAAATTCTATAATGTATAGAATATGAAAATTTATTT